>JAAOAL010000117.1:0-176877 GCA_013186775.1 Fusarium dlaminii | reverse complement strand
TTTATAATTAGGATTATAAAAATAAGTATAAATAAGATATAATTAATAAATAATAAGATATTACCTATCCTAAGTTCTAAAAGTAGTTATATTATATAGCTATCTATCTTTTATTAACTTTACTACTTAAATTTAAAAGGTTAATATAATAAATAAGAATAAGCTTCTAGGTATTAAATATCTAAATTACTACCTTAATATACTTTAGCAGGCTATTATATATAGCAGTAATATTATACTTATAATATTCTCCTATACTTTACTTAAATTAAAGATAAAGGTTATAGCCAAGGTTATATATATATATATTATAGCTTTGCTAATATTTAATAATAAGCATAGAATAGGTAGTTAAGGAGCAGGTTAGATAAGGATATAGTGGTAATAAATAATCCTTTAAAGTAGAGAATATATATATATACCCCTTAGATTGCTATATATTAGTCTAGCCTCAGATCTCGCAATTTATTGCTATAGCTAACGGACTATTTATTCCACCTCGGCCAAGATATCAAGCTCTAAGTTATATCTCTATACCCAATCTAATATCTGCGAGAAGTTTCTGTATATATGGTTTATTGAGAAGCGGGCCTTGGGTTGCTTATGGCTGCCTAGGTCGGTGTAAAAGATCAGACCGGTGGCGCTATTGCATATAAGTGCCTGTTGCAGTATGTCTATGCAGTGATCTGCAGTAGTAGGTAGAGATAGGTTAGTTACTACCAGTATTATGCTTAACCTGGGTGATGTGGATGGACGGATGGCCTACCAACGTGCTTCCAGAGTCAAGATCTACCCCCTCAACAGGACGATGACGATGCCGATAATAATGGCGATGATAACGACGATGACGATGACGCTAGGACAGAGGTCGGTAGTTCTCATCAGCATCGCGAGCACATCAGACGCTCTCGAATTGCTGTACCTATTCGCACTCATAGGAAAGGCGGTGGACTTTATTATGTCAACGCTAAGGGGGGCAAAGTAAACACATATAAAGGAAATTGGACGAAGGTTAGGGACGGATATGAACTTGAGGGTCGTAGGCATAGATATTATACTAAAAGATTTCCAAACTAGATAAATATATAGATTTATACTAAGAAAAAAGATACAATTAAAGCTAGGAATTATTTAGATAAGCTTGTCCTTCATTAAGCATATGCAACAGTTATGCTTCCCTATCCTTTGCTCTATATCTAGTACTCTGATGAGCTTACTACCGACCCAGCGGTGACACATCCTGTCTATCTATCGGTAATGCATCATGCTCTTTCTGCCTCCAATCATTATTTCGAAATTACCTACTTCGCAAGAAAACAGATTCTGACTAGTCTTGCTGGACAAAATGTCTGTTCCTAAGCTGCAAGAGGTTGATCCGGGTGGCTATACCTATTGATTCTCCATGTTCTCGCAGCAACATGCTAACTGGGGCTACAAAAGACTTCTGTAATCTGGAGCTATTCTTTCGGGCGAAAAATACTAAAATTTGGTTCAAATCCCCAGACCACCCCCAAACACGGTCTACTAGCGGTTATGAGAAGCTTTGACTGCAAACTACTCGTGGATCGGACCTAACGGAAGCCCTACTTATAGAGTGGGCGGCAAAATTCTGGGACAAGGGCAAAATCGTGGGACAGCCGATGGGTGAGAAACAGGTGGGAAAATCAGGAAATCTCTGACTCAGGCTTCTAATTTTATCGCAATTAATTCGAAATTTCTGTTTTGACTCAATTGAAGTGTATTGAAGCTATCGCTCAAAGCATTTTATCATGCGAGGCATATTTCTTGTGGTGTGCAGCCGAGATTGTGAACCTGGATTGCGGGCCAGTCTAGCCGCATGCCCCCGCCCCACGATGCCTTCACCTCTGCCTCTGATCTGGCCTCCAACGGCAGAAGGCATGATGATCTGTTATTGTGTGTGCCTTTGCGGGTGTAAAATATTCCTGATTCTGTGATAAGTGGAGGAAAAGTCGGTCTCAAAGCCGGGCAAAGGGGCAGGAAGGGGAAGCAGCTCGGGCTCCTCGATAAATCCTGTGACAAATCAACGAAATCAGGGCCTTCTTCATCGACTTCCGAGTCGCCAGAATCGCCAAAAGTGAGGCTATCACGAACAGGATCTCTCTGTGAGTCGCCGAGCATAATATCAACACCATCGCTTGCAGTCAAGGCAGGCATATCCTGAAGAGGACTTTGATAAAGGCTGGCAGCGGGGGCATTACGAAGCCGCTCAAAGAAGCGCTTCTGCCGTGCTGATCCGCTCGTATCATAAAAGAAGTCATCTTGGGGAGATGTTGGTGATTCTTACGATGGAGGTGGTGTGCAGATAATCTCATTATCTATATCTGATTTCTTCTATTTCTTCTAATGCTTAAAGCTGATATGAATGGGCTTCCCGTTGTTATTTATATTATACTTGTAGTTCTTCTTCCATTCCTCCCTTCAGCGGTTATCTCTTTCTTCGCGTAGTTACTTCAGGTTGCGGCGTTCGCGGCAAAGCTCATCTTTACGATCTTTCTTCGTTATGACATTTAGACTTTCTCGGATTTGCTTGACTGAACGCTGTTAATATATTTCTCTGATGCCATCACCTTCTTCCTCTTCTTCCTCTTGTTATTTGAAGCTGCGATATGCTAAAGTCGAGTGGAAAGATGAGACATCCTCTTCAAGCAAAGGCATGGTATCACCGCTTAAACGTCCAATTCAATGGCAGTGAACCGCTCTTGGATGATGTTCGAGCGGTTCCCGAAATGAAATCAAAAGCAGGCGAGGATGCATCGTTATCTGCAGAGTTTACAATGTAATCCCCTACATGATTGCCTCTTTGTTTTACTTCGAACTGATGGCAATGCCTCAACGATACGGAGGAAGATATCTCGGAAGCGGGCATATTCTATGTTCCGTAAAGGCCCAAGATCCCGCATTCCGTCCTAATGGAACGCCTGAAATCGTCAAGATTTCGAAATAATGGCTGCCGCGATATGCGAGCTGTCGATGATAATTGCTTCGACGGAAATGGTAATTTCCGAAAGCTAGTGAAGCTGAACATGGAAGGCGAATTTGCCATAACGCTGAGTGACAAGGCTACGGAACCTTGTCGTATTAGCCGTATGTGTTTATTGGTGTTCTTGACCTTTGTGCCCTGGCGGCTGAAGCCTCTTTTAACAACTCAACCTTATCACACAGCCGTATCAGCGGCTCCCCCCTTTCCGTAGAAAAACTAGTCAAGTTGCAAGGTCTTTCAGCAGTCTTTGGTCGGTCTAATCATAGAATAAGGAAGAGGTCAGGAAGCATAGATAAACCTAAGCCAACACGATTCAGGCTTGGGACCAATGCGCACCTCAAGCCTGCTGTGTGCTGCGGAAGGTATCGGCATTGCTGTCTGAGTCCTTAGAAACCAGATACTCGTCGTCAATGTTGCAATCCCATGGCGGCAAAGCGAAAAGCCGCGCGATATCGTCGCATTTGGCTCGTACAACCAAATCCCGGCAATCACCGAATTCAGCGCCCTTTGGCGCTGGGTCGATGTTAATCCAGGCTGCGAATCTATTATTGCTGCTACATGTAGCCTGGCACAGCTCCTTTACTAGCCTGCGGGTACAGGGACCCTGAGACTGGTACCGATGATAACAACAGCATCCAGGCGAGTCTTGAGATTGGCGCTTGAAAACATTCTAATGACTTCCTCGTCTGGATTATATTCATTATATAATAGAACTCTTGGATGCAGCCGCCCGGTGCAATGGCTTCGCTTGCCGAGCGCAGTTTATATCTTGTCGTTAAGTACTCAGTCTTTACATAGAGGCGTCTTGGGTCCAATAAAGAGATCTGCCTCTAAAGGTTTAAGGGTGCCGCACTTAATGCAGACTATATTTTATAGGCTACCGTGAAGCTAAATGGTAGTCGGCCAGGGGCCCTTGGCATTAAGAGGGACATTAGTAGACAAGTGTTTTATGTTAGTATCAATGCAATTAATGTTTTAAGAGTAAAGGCGTATTAGGCAACCTTCTTAGGCAAGGGAGGCAAGAAAGTAGTAAAAAGGGATAGGCCATACATTCTTGGTTATCTTGGCCATTTCCCTAACCATAGTGTGGAAGGACTCTATTATTTATCATGATTATAGAGAGAAGTGTTGAAAAGTTGCTCTCCAGGTGCTTTAAGCTTGTGTCAGGTTCTAGCCGTAGCGAAACGGCCGGTAGAGGACCGGAAGTTGGGGAGGCCGTGCTTTTCTGCGTCTCTTAGCGGGTGTATATCGCTTGTTTCATCATGTAGATGCCATGTCTCTTCATAGCTCGGAGACTGCTCTTTTCTCTGTCCCGTTGTCGAGTGATGGCCATTATCGTGGTTGCTCGCAGATGCCTCGAGGGCGGTACCAGATGAGGTATTGATTACTCTGATTGAACTGATTTGTATGACAAAGGGACTCGCTGTGGCGGACTCGCTCCAGGGGACTGGCAGTCGTCGACTCAACGACGGGACGTTACGCTCAATGCCTTCATTTTGAGCTTCAGTCTTGTTCTTAATTTGAATGGAAATCGTGCTTTCTGCAGACTCCACAAGGGTTCATGTGGGCGGCCAATAGCTCAGAGACAGGAATCTTTGCACTGTCCAAGCCTTCACGTTTTAGGTTCCGTATGTTGTTCTGAACTGTTGATTCAAGGTTATACTTCTCAAAGTTAGAAATGCCGATATCGCTACAGGCTTCGGATGGCCTTAGTCATGCATTTAAATATCAAATCAAAATGCTTTGCTTGCGTCGCCCAGTGCTAGATTCTTACGCTTTGTTTATCAACTTCCAACTTCCGATGATCCTCGGAAAATCGCTCAAACGCCCCCTGAGCTCTTCTTGTCTGTTCTGCAAAACTCTCTATTGTTCTTGCGCAGAAACCTAACCGCCACAGACAACACATCTCTGTTGCAGCAATGAGCACTTCACCCCCACCAACCCCGCCTTCAAGGGCAGCACCAGGTCACCAAGAGCGGCGATTCAAGAATATTACCTCGCCTTGCGAATGGATAGAGGACTACCACCCAGGCGGCTTCCATCCCGTACACCTCGGTGATTTATTCAACGATGGCCAGTTCAAGGTGATCCGGAAGCTTGGAGAGGGTGCTTACTCAACTGTCTGGCTTGCACATGACCTGAGGTTGGCTAACTAGCCCGCGTTCCAGTCACTGGCTTATAATGTTCTTAGAAACTCTCGCTACGTTGCCCTCAAGATTCTTATCTCAGAGAATACAGAAGAGACCAGCCACGAGTTGCATGTCTTGCACCATCTTGCCAAGGTTGCCCCCCAAGATAGGATTAGGCATGTTACTCAACTTCTTACGGACTTTGAGCACAAAGGCCCAAACGGCATCCACAAGTGCCTTGTTTTTGAACCCATGGGCCCATCTGTTAACTCTATGGTAGACGAACTGCCCCCAATTCAAACCACGCAAGTATGGAATGAAGATTCGCTACCCTCCCCAGATGGCGAAACGCATCCTCCTGCAATCTTTGCAGGGGTTGGCATTCCTTCATGAGAATGGTGTTGCGCATGGAGATTTCCAGCCCGGCAACATTCTATTCTCAGTCCAGTCTATCGATTCCCTTGATGAGGCGTCCCTCCGCCAGGAAGAAAACGTCCAGACAAAGTCAATCTCGCCTCTTGTAGAGAGACTTGATGGCAAGCAAGACAAATGGGCGCCGCGATATCTTTGCCTTGCTCAGCCATTAGCACCCTACGCGAGCGTTTCCGAGAACCTCCGGGTCAAGCTATCTGATATGGGTGGTGGTAAGTCCCTTCTCCTCCCCTTCAGATCCGTTTCTACTTGACATGTGACTTACAACGAGTAGCCTACTTTCTGAACGATCCTCCCAAGAAGCCCATCACGCCGCTTGGCCTACGAGCGCCGGAACTTGTTCTCTTGGGAGAGGTGGACAAGTCTCTTGACATCTGGAGTTTTGGTTGCCTTGTTTTTGAACTCGTCACTGGACAACCTCTCTTCTGTATTCCTGCATACGGCGACAGGACCGAAGAAGATGATAACCTTATTCTTGAGCTCCAGGCGAAGCTTGGCCCACTTCCTGATGAGCTTTACAGCCGCTGGGAAACCTCTTCACGGTACTACACAAAGGACAGAATGCTTTATAATTGCCAGCTCGGTGGCGTCGGCGAGAGTGAAAAGCCGCTTATGCTAGAACAGACTTCTATGGAGGAAGCCTTCGACTTGACAACCCCGGACTTGACTGATGAGGAGGCAGAGAAGGTCAAGAGACTTATTCGTCGAATTCTTCAGTATGATCCTTCTAAAAGACCCATGATCAAGGATATTCTACGTGATCCGTGGTTTGCGGAGAATTAAACCCCAGAGTTAGAGTAAGGTGGCCATTGACCAGATTTTGGTGCGCAAGGCATGCAAAGACCAGTCAATGGGCAATGATAAATATGAGACTCGAGTGGCATTCATACAATAGGCAGACAAAGTTTATTGACTCATGTTTTCACTCATTAACTGTTTAACTCTCGTCAGCGTTAAGCTTTAGGCTGCGAATACAGGTAATGAATGATAAAACGATATTTTTATTCCCAATATGACAACATAAGCTTTCCAATTTGTAGATTTCCTAGTCCCAACCCCCTAGTCCCCCCAGGGCTTCTTCCTGACATCGTACTGACGTTGGCCTATGGACTCAACGATTCCGAGTACCCGCTGTAGATGCTAAGAAATTATCAACCCCAACCCAGGAGAAAAGACTGTCAACTACTTCTTTGTCCATCCTCCGAGTTTCCTCAAAGGAGTCGCGGATGAATTCCATATGGTCGGCTAGTTGGACTTCATTCTTGGGCCATTCGCGCGTCATCCTCTCTCTCTCCATGCAGCGGTAGTGTTTCCCAACGAGTCGGCTAAATTCCTGATTATAAGGGAGCTCCACAAGTCGGTCTTCATCGAACCTATAGAGATTGATGTCCAGATTCCGCTGTGCAGATGACCCGGCCCATTTCAGTCCACTGTCGTCAGGACCCATTATATAGTTGCAGTACCTATTCTCAGTCAAGAACTGCTGATGGCCACCATGCGTGATAACCACGATTCTTGCTGGGCCAGGTCGCTGGGCCTCTTGATGCTTCTTTAGGGCCTGTGCCGCTAGCTTTTGCAGCCACTGACGGGCATCCTGTACGCGTTTCTCGATAGTCTCTTTTGAAGGGGCTTCGAGGGTAGGAATTGAAAGCCGGCGTAAAGGGGACCCGTCGAACAATGCACATCCAGTGGTATCGACATGCTCCTCTTTGATAATCTTTCCGGCATCCGTCTTGCCGCCAGAAAGCATGATATATCTTCGGTGCCCTTTGTCGTCAGTGCAAGCTTCCTGATCCTGAGGCCATCCAGTAAGCTCCATCAGTCCTGGATGACAGAGTATGCCCCCTTCATCCACCATATCCAAGGCGTCCATTAAGAGTTGTGCCGTCTGGATTGCTCTTGATAGCAAGGAGCACGCGACATAGTATACATTAGGAATCGGTCCTTCATTAGCTTTGGTGACAAGTTGAACGAAGTCCCTGACTTGGCATATTCCGAATTGTGTAAGGCCATCCGGAAGGAAGTCACCAATCTTAACCTCTACGTCTGGTTCTGTGTTCTGGCTTAAATGCTTGGATACTGCTTGAAGCTGGGAAATTGTGAGCTCCCAACCACCAATGCCGTCTTTGTCGGTCGATACGTTCGATACAGCCTCAGCGTGTCGTATGAGGACTATTTCGACGTACGGGATGTTCTGTGTCCCCTAAGAACATATTAGTATTCGTTTCAACATTTGGAATGGTGGTACTGTGTATCTTACCTCCATGCTCTGCAGCAATGCTTCTGATGAAGCCCTTTGAATGAAGATGAAGATGTGGACAAGGTAGGAGAAGAGGGTTTGAGGTATGGAGGTCGTTGAAGGGGATGAGAAGATTAGAATAAATACAGGACAGAGTCTTGAGGGACTGCTGTTATATACTCGGTCTGCCATCTTGCAACATGCACTCAACTTGTTATGCTAAATGAGGGGTAGAGCATAACCTGCCCCTCTTGCATACTCACCGATACTGTACCACCAATCGGTATGCTTGAAGTCAGACAGCCCACTACTTCTTAGGCCTCAACACAGAAGATGTCGTCATCCTTTTCCACCTAAGTCCTGCGGCATGGATCCCTGCTCATCTCAGGGATATCCGAGAACTTTGAGATTCTGCGCAAACCAAGGCGTGAGAACCTTGCAGCTAGAAGGCATTGTGCACACTAGGGATTGCGGTATCGGTTGTGCTAGATGACAATGGGGTGGTCACTGCAAAGTAGATGTTAGTTGCGTCGAGGATGTGTGAAGGAGGTTTCTTGTTTTGTTGACTTGCCCAGTCGTCCACTCGTTATATAAGCAGGTATTCCGGCCATTTCAATCATTACATCAATTTACTGCCGGCTTCTTCTGAGTTTCAAACCCTTTTCAAAACTTTGCCTCGGGCCTGAAATCGAACAATCTTGCCCGGCCATCATCGCTTCCGGTGCAGAACATCGAATCGCTGAGGGAAACACATGTTACTGGCTCTCGATGGCCAGGTATTGTTCTCGTGCATTCAGTCTTCGCAAAATCCCAAACTTTGACTTGGGCATCACCGGCACCAGATACGATTCGCAGATTATCAGCCGCAAGCCCCCAAACTCCATCAGTGTGGCCGAAAAATACTCGGATGCACTTACCAGAGGAGATGTCCCAGAGACGAAGCGTGTTGTCAAGCCCCGCGCTGACCGCATATTGAGGGGGAAGGGCCCGATCAGGGTTGACTAGAAAGTCGCCGGCGAGGGCTGATCGCGCAGACGGGGTAGAAGTCCCGGTGAAAACTGCGGGATCGCTGATCATCTCAGCATCGCTGCGAGAGAGTGCTGTCTCAAAATGCGGTGGGAGGAAGGAAACTTGCTCTACTTGGCCGCAGTGACCCTCGAAAGTCTTGATACACTGGCGTGTGGTAAGGTCCCATAGGCGCAGTGTAAAGTCGTCTGACGCGGAGAGAAGGGTCCGTGAGGGAAGATCGAGCTTAACAGAGTTTACGTCGTCCTTGTGGCCCCTGAGCGTGAAGCTTTCCTTATCGTCGAAGTTCCAGATCTTGATGGTTTTGTCCTTGGAGCCTGATGCAATCACATTCCCGGTGAAGTGCAAGCCGACAATGCCATCGTCGTGACCGACGAGTGTGCGAATGCATTCTCCGGTCCGGTGGTTCCAGATTTTGATTGTATGGTCTAAGCTGCCGCTGATGAGCTTTGCGGAATCAAACTGAAGCGCTCGAACTCCAGCGGCATGACCAACAAGGGTTCTTCGGAGTTTTCCCGTTTCCAGGTCCCAAAGCTTTATTGTGGCGTCGTACGAGCCGGTCGCAAGTATGGCAGCGTCGAACTGGAGGCACATAATGCTGTCGGCGTGGCCCTCGAATATCCTTGTTCTAAATCTCCCATGATTCCAATTCAAGCCAATCATGAACCGTTCCTTATAAACGTCTTTCCATGGTCGAGTCTGTGGAAAGCAGCAGACTTCATCGAGACTTGGGCAGTCGTTCTCTGTGCGCTGTCGCTTGGTAGGTCGAAGGGGAAGCGGCTCCTTGGTGTCGGGATCGACCTCGAGTTGGCGAGCAAGCTTTCGTCTAGATTTTCCTTTAGAACCCCCTAAAGATGGACGATGTTGTCTCATAGTTTGGGCAGGGTCCCCAGAGAGCAAAGGCAGACCCCAGCCACATCCTGAACACCTCTTGTCGATGTGTTGCTCGCATATTCGCCACCAGACAGCATCACTGTCCGCCAGGTTGCGCCATGAACGACTAACTTGGGCAGCTTTGCACAGACTTGAGGCATCTAGGTATTGCAGGATCCTAAGCGAGAGTTCGGATGGCAAAACCGTCAAAAAGTCTATGCGAACGAGAGTCTTGATTGCCGCAGACATATAAGATAATTGCGGAAAACAACATTTTGCTAGTATGCCGTCGAGTATGGTCCTTCTCAGCCCATCGGGGGCGTTGGCGAACAATGACCAGGTCGAGTTGAGCGCTATTTGGATGTCTGATGGAAGGGTTTCCAACTCCTACGAACATTAGCGACCGATACCAGCCAAAAGCATTACAATGAATGACATACCGATTGTGCTCGTGCCATAAAATCATCATTAGCTAGTGCTTGGGGGGGCGAGTCAACTCGGTGTCGATAGCAATATTGACCGGGCATAGTAATTCCTTGGAAAGAAGACGTGGCAAGCAGAGACTTCGTCTAGAGTATCAAGGGCAACATAGGTATCGAAATCCTAGACGTCGATGCTGTCTATTTTATTAATCGCGAATTTAGCAATGTATGCCGTAATTGCGCAAGATTGCGTGATAAGGTAAAATAGGATAAATTTCTGCCTTAGGCATTAAAACGAGTTATACTTTTTATGCTATTGCTGTAACTATAAAATTCTAACCTAGCTTATATTATTTTATATAATTAGAAAACCTAAGCTTGTTTAAATTAAATTAAATATTAATAATAAAAGTCTAGGTATTAATAAATACTTCGGGCAGGAAGATAAGGTTGTCGACTTATGCAATTTACATTGTTTAGACACCCTCATTGAGCTGCCGCAGATGCCGGAATACTTGTCGAAGCCTCGCATGATGATCATTTGTAGAGAATACCGCCATATCTAGTAATCAATCGGAGAAGCCACGACTAAGTGACTGTCTTAGAACAATATCCTGACCCGCTTCTAAGTTATGGGCAACGCCAACTCGACCGCCTTTTCCCCATCGACTCGGCGCATACAGTTTCCCTGACTATGGCCATGGAGTTCGAGATAAAAACGGCGAGCTCCGTGGCGTCAAGCACTTTGCTCTCATCTAAGAGATACAGTCACAAAAACATGTGAATCAGTATTTGAAGCCTTGAACATCTCCAGCATGAGAAGGCTTCCTACAGAAATACTAAGCATGATTCGTGACTATTCGGCCGCAAGTATGATCTGGCGGTTTCAAACGGTGTCTGGGCTGGTCGAAAGATTGCCCATCGCTACAACCGACCACCTTTTGGCGCTCAGCCTGGAAACGTGGTGACTAGGTCATGACTACAGAAACGACAGATATGCTACCAGTGATGCGCCTGACTATAGCCTCGTGGGATATCCAAGAGATCGAAAGACTCATAGAGAGTCCAGAATTTGGAAGAACGCGGACGGACGGTCTCCAGACTTGGGATACAACGACGCCTCCGGATCTACACCAATGCCACTCTTACCCAGCAAAGATTACTCATTCCACGCGATTCAGAATGATCGATCTAAGTCAAACAAGTGGGATTACTTTTCAGTCCACTGTTGGTTGACGATCCTCCATTTCCATATGCTTACTTCTCACTGGCTCCGCTGGAACGCGTCAATCGCGTGAGCATATTCAACGATGAACTTGGTGGCTTTTGTGTTGGTATCTTGTTCGAATACCAGAGCGGCGCTCAAAGATCACTTGGGCAATGCCGAGTAGCCGTCGACCCTTTCAAAGATTGTACGAATCCGAGTCGCATCTGTTTGCTTCGTCGCTCTTACAGCCGATCCGGAACCCCGGCTCACTTGCAAGCAACCATGGTAAAAAGCACCAGTGGAAATAAGCATGATCACGATGAGCAACAGGATTGGACGTGTTCCCAAATGCAAGGTCGATTGGAATTCTGGTACAGCTGTGAAGAGACTAACTTGGCAGTGATTCTAGATTGATTAGACAAGATAGAGGTAGAAACATAATGGTTTCGGACAGGTCAAGCGGTACCTTTTGCGTCAATGTCTCTTCTTATTAGGCTTTCCGTTCCGGCTCCAACGACCAAGTGTACCTAGTATTGCCGACCTGAATCAGCCGTCCATGAGTAACCAGGATAAAGATAGCCGGAGACATTGATATAGCATCCAACCCATGCCCTAATCGATCCAGTAACAGTGCTTCTGCTAAACTGGCTTGCGATGGCCTTCTGGACATGCCTAGAGCTAGAAAGGTGCGGTACCTAGTTGTTACAAGCCTCCTGGAGCAGAAATTAACTGTGTTTTGGTGATTTGGAAGCTGATTTCGTTCTACCCACTTCACGCCTTGTATCACACCAAGACAATATCCCATACCCTACCATTTGGCTGCTGCAGGGTTTCAACCGGCATGTAGTAATCTAGCACCGCAGTGAATGGTTTCACGCTGAATACCACCTCATTCTATCTCATCCCTCTCAACAATATCCACCGCTATTCTTCTCACCATCATCACCCGTTTCCAATCCTCATCAGCCACCAAACCATCTGAGCCACCGACCCATAGTGGTCTGACCCCCCATAACACCACGTCAGTTTCTTGCTCTCCACCTACCGATGTCACGCCTGATATGCACGTGTTCATCTCACATACACCCCGTCCCTCGTTAAAGTCCCTGCATGGACAGACCCACGAGGCTAGCAAGCGAAGTTGAGGCTCAAATGCATGTGAAGTGTTGACTAACTTGCACCATCGTGAGTCGAGGTCAACCAGAGGCACGAGTCGCAAAAGTAGGCAAAGTGTCACTGAGAAAGAACAAGAGTGAAGAGGACATTAGATGTATTGGAGATTGTTTATACTATCCAGGAGCCATTCCTGCGTTTTATGTAGAAGCCCATATGATGGCAGAATGTCCGCTCAATGCGCCGAAATAACACAATGCCTTTCCCAACCCATGTCTTGAACGCCAGAAGTAAACGCCTGATATCATGATTCATCACACAAGCTCGAAGCATTGCGTTTCCAGTTGTGCCGATCCAAACAATATTATCGCAACAAAGCAAAAGCAAAGCATCCAAATCTATGTCTTCACTTTCTATGCCCAGACTCCTGCTGGGGGTCCCTGATCTCGCGACATGACGATCATCTCGAAACCCTCAACGCGATTCCGAAGCTGGCTGTTCTCCCGGGCGAGGCTCTTGTTCTTCTTCTCGAGATGCGCGATGTACTCGGTGGCTTTGCTGAGGATGGTGGCCTTGTTGAGCTTGTGTGCTGGTGCGAGACCGCCGAGATCCTCGTCGGCGTCGTCTTCGATGTTCTCGGCGCAGGGCTGCTCGAGACGGTGGACCATGACGCGCAGAGCGGGGACGGAGTCGCGAAGGGCGGCGATCTTGTCGTTCAGGTTGGTACGGTATCGCTTCTCGATCATGTTATGGGCTGTCTTCTTGGGAGGAGAGCAGTGGCGACGGGTCGCTGGAGGAGGAGAGGTGGATGAGCGGGAAGAAGAGCTTCCGGAACCGGAAGACTTGCGCTTGCGGGAGGGATATCGACCGTTGGCATCCTTCGAGTTGATGCTGTCGAGAGAGGAGGACATCTGAGATGGGTTGGAGGTAGAGTGCATCATGTTGGACTGAAGATGAGGAGGTTGAGAAGAGATGGAGGGGATGGGAGTCTGGAAGAGAGGCTGAGTGTCGATGTCGTTCAGGCCTACTCTGCCGAAGGGGACGGCATCGGGGATGGTGCCGGAGAGGTCGTGTGGGTTGATGGCGGGGCTAAGCTCCATGCTGTTCCGTGATGGGATGGTGGAGAGGTTGATGCCTTCAAAGGGCTCTTGCTTGGGGAGGGCGTCGAGATCAGGTGATAGCGTAGCCTTGTCGTCCCAGTTGACCCAGTCGTTGGATACGGGGAGCTGATAAGGGTTGTTGAAGACGGGCGAGAGTGGTGAGTCGGGAGAATGGGCCGAATCACCGCTGAAGTCTGCAGGGTCGTAGAAGGATGTAGGAATAAGGTGCTGAGGTAAATGTTAGAGTGATCAAGTCAATGAGCTTGTATGAGATGGTAGAGTTGAGAGTAAATGGGGTGAGTTGTGGTGAGAGAGTCTTGATATAAGGATGAGATTGACTGATAGATGTGACTTGTAGATGTTGACTGTTGAGTAAACTCGAATTGGGCAGAGTGGGCTGAGATGAGGTGAGGTAAGGTGAGGGGGCAGACGAGGGAGGGGAAACATGTGCCATATAAACGATGCAAATGCCCCAGACGTTCAAAAAACCACACGACAAGGGTTCATTGAGGCCAGGGTTTTATGTAAGGTAAGGTACACTGTGCTGTAGGGTAAAAAGGACCGACAAAACATACCTGTTTGTTCTGAGGATGGTCAAAGTAGTCGAATGATATGTCGGCCATTGTGAGGTTTTGCAGAGTCGATGGTTGACTGATGGTGGTGCTTGAAAGGCTGAGGTGGTGATATTGTATTGTATCTTTGATGCTCGGGGCGTGTGGGTATGTATGTCTTTAACTCGCCAAGGGTGTGAGGTGAGATACTGCTGTAGGTAGATGGAGGGAGTCGTGCGTGGTGTGAGAGGACTGTGATGTTATGCTGTGTTATTCAGATATCGATGGTCGTGCTTCCAGAAACAGAGAATGGCCAGACGGGGCAAGCGATATATAGGCCATGGAAAGAAGAACAAATGAAAATAAAAAAGAGAACCCTACGCTGCTCGACGTTGCTAGCACAGAGCGACAGCGCCCGACGAGTCTGTTCCGCGTCATACGACCCGTTGGTCGAGCGGCGGGGGCTGCCGAGCTTGGCGGGGGTGTAGCACTAAGGGAACGCTGCCCTGTCCTGTCCTGTCCAGGGGGTGGGCGCTGTAGCTAAAAGCTAAGCTAAGCTAAGCTAAGGATAACTGAGCCGGGAAGAGACAGAGACAAACGGGACACGGAAGACAAGCAGCACATGGGCCATGGGATGGGATTCAGAGGATGGGCAAGTTAATTGACCACTTTTGATACCATCATGGGCCGTTTTCTCGCTCGTTTCTCGGGGGTCCTCGTACTCCGTCTTCCGTTCACTGAAGCCTCCCTCACCTCGGTGACCCCCCCTGTAAATTTGGGGTTACGATTTTCACAACGTTTGCCGTAACAAGTATCTACCTACACATTTCTCATCGAGATCTCAAACAACCTTGTTTGTTAATTCTGAGCCAAGTCAAACCTCTACTGACAGCATGCGCACGCAAACGAATCCCGTTTATTCCCAGCGGCTCCCCCCCCCCCCCGTCCGTCCGTTTTTGATCGACGGCGTTGGCGCGCTCTAGGCTTCAATGGCTGTCTACCAGAACCAATGAGTGCCCTGTGCGTGAGGATGCAAGCGAGGCTGTTGAATATTTCCGCTGTGCATTTCCTCAACCAACAATTAATTAACAGGTAGGTTATGTTGACACGTAGTGGTATAACTACCGAATTAAAAATGCTTCTGGGTTTAATGCAATTGAGTGAGAGGCTGTCAGAATTCCTTACCCGATGCACCTCGGAATTTCCAGAAGGTCCAGAACAGCACTGATCCCTGTCTCACAGCTGTCAGACTTCGTCCGTGCCGCCCAATCATGACTCGCGAGTCAATCATTTCTGGCTCGCCGTTTGTCAAACGAAAAGCTGTCCCGTAGATCCCGTAGCGAAGCATGAAGCTGTAAGCGACGTTGTTGTCAATTCAAGACACTGTCGTTTGAGGCGCTGGGTTTGTGCCGAGACACGCATTGTTTTATTACCTTCCAACTGTGAATGTAACACATCGAATTGATATGCGTGCGTGCGTGCGTGCGCTACGCGGCCATTTCTTAAGCATATCCATCGAGAGGATTCAATAATTCGTGAGACCGTATCCACCATCAGCCTCCTCAGCCCAGTCAAACCAGAGCTAGAATTAAAAATAAAAATAAAACAGCACTAATTAAACACTTCCCGTCTCTTTCTTTCATTCATTCAGAAGCAAATCCGCATTCACCGAAGCGAAACAGAAACTCGCTCCTCGCCTATCGATCCAGACGCCCCCCCACCCCACGCTCCGGCCCCGGCACTGTTCCGCGCCGCGTGGCAAAGGTCAATCGCCGTTGGACACATTTCGTGGGCTCAAGAAAACATTCCGAGGCCTAGAAGGTCAACCAAACGTTCTATGTTTTGGCGAACACCGAAGATGGAGTCGCAGTGAGACAATTGTCGGGAAATAATTGTAAACGTGCAGATTTACATACTGATATGATCAAATTGCATGGTCGAGACCGGTCGGGGGTCAGGGATTGTGTTATCGTCGCGTAGGTGAAGCGGATACATTTAAAAGGGAAATGCAATCCAGGAACGAGAGTTGGGATGCAATATGTGAGGATGCACAGACAGATGCATCCATTGTTTTCGTGTTTCCACTTGTTTGAATGCCGTGCATGCAGCTCAAAATACCCCATGTCGACGTCTGGTCTCAATCAGTCCCCCATCTCCAACGCTTCTGCCTCTACCCGCGATCTCAATTCATCCACCAAACAACACCGAGACTCGTCCGTGTAATTACCTCAATGAATCTAATCATCTCTGAATATACACAAAATCGTCACAGCTCCTCGGATCAATTACGTCGCAATGGGTCGATGATTCACCACTAAAGCAGCCTCCCGTCCGCTGTCCCGGGAAAAAACAAAGCAAAGAGCTGCACATCATTGAAACCCCCATCCTTGATATTTCACCCGTGGTGGTGGTTTGAATGAAAATAACCGGGGTTTGCTCCAAAAAGTGGCCTGATTTTGCCAACAGCCCATTTTGGACTTGACCTGCCCATGCCCACCACAAACGCGTGAGCGGAGGGGGCCGGAACGGAGGGCACGTGTTAGACTAGATGTACTCCCCCACCAATTCCGAAGAGAAAAGGGACCTGGGCTGCATCGCGGGAAATAATCGTCGAAACGTGCCTGTCGTCGTCCGTTTGATGGTGTGTTTTACGGTATCACGAGAACGGTGTTTCGGGAATCGCCATTTAAACGCGGGCCTCGTCGTACCTTTTTTTCGTTTTAATGAGGTCTGAGATTCACCGGGTCTTCACCGTAGAGTCACAGTAAGCGGGAGAGGAACACCGAGAGGGGTGACAGCTTGCGGCGTGTTTTGCGGCATCTTGCGGCGCGGCTAGTGGCATCTAATTCTTTAGAGAGGGAGGGCTGAGACACGGTGACGTTGAAGGGGTTTTGAGCAGCAGGGACTTGTTCATCACGATGGGTAAGTGACGGGCAATTGCAGATGTTTACTCTAATATGATCCTCTTCACCATAGTATTCTATTCTCTCCCAATTTTCTTGTTTCTTGAATCTTGGTGAAGGATTGATATGACGTTGAAGTGCTCTGTCAATCTCGTTGATCATCCCCACAGAAATTAGGATGCTATCAATCAGCCCTGTCCTAGCGTGTCAAGCTATCAGCCTTCGGATCCGCACTTTTTTTTTCACGAGGCAGAGCATCTTGACTCAATCCCATTCCTTTGCCCGTGCATTATCTAAATTAGCCACAAATTTTAATTCACGGTCACAGTTACATTGAGTTTAGAGGAGGAGGAATTTTGTCGTTGGTTGAGGTTTTGTTGTTTGTGACATGGCGCGGCGTAAAACGTCCCTGCAGCGGGCCGCTTCGGCTAACCATTTCCATAAAACAGTGTGTGTCGATGGAATGCTACTCTCGTCTCTCCGCAAATTGAATTGACTCTCACTGCAAAATACATGATTCACCCAAGAAGGCCTCTCGTTTCTTTTCTTTTTACGGTAATCGCTTCACAAGCGCTGACATTTCATCTCAACCCGTCCCGTCCCTTTCATCTACGTAGCATCTTGGTCTTTGTCGTTTGCCTGGAGCAATCTGAGTTATCTCGTCTAACACATTTTCTTGGTTCGATTACGGCAGCGCCCGGTGTCCGTGCTTTGTAAATCGCAACACGATTATCTCGACTCTTTCCATTTTCTCATCTGGTCCTTGTCGTTTCCCCTCAATCGTTCGAGGGGAGTGATGTCACCCAAGCCTTTTTTTCTTTTTTGTTCTTCCTTGTAGGTACGACCTGAAGCTATTTCGTCTCTTCTCAATTAAAGCTGTGTACACAATGGACCCCTGCATAAGCTCATGCTTCAGTTGGTGCTCGCTCGGCCGGGCGGGGGGAGAAGCTCTGTCCTCTTTTCTCTCTTCTTGTCTCGTCTTGTCTCCAAATGAGCTACCCAAGCTTTGATCCCCAAATTCTCGTTTTCGTTGCTGTGGCGTTCATGTGCTGTAACTCAAGGCATTCCTTCTTGCGTGTCTCTAATTGAGCGAATGCTACGCTGAGACAATAACGTTGGTGTTGGCGTTGGCCGTTTGTCTTGAGGCCTCTGCCCCTCAATTCGTGTTCGACCCCGGATGGTTCAGATGCGACACCAACAGCGAGAAAACATGATGTCTCATAAACCAACGAACAAACAAACACGCGCCCATGTAATTTAATCAGCCAGCCACCCTATTCCTTCTGGCGTTTGCGTTTGCGACAAAAGGTCTTTTCTGATCACATCCTTTTTCGTTGCCATCTTTTCTTTTCCCTGCTTTACGTGCATCGACATGATATGCCCAGTGCATCCTTCACTGCATAACGCAGTTTAGTTAGCCTCCCCCTCTTCATTTTAGCCAAGACATCTCTGCAGGATCTCCCTCTCTCTGTTTTGTTTGCCGAATCTCACAACTCGCCCGCTGTACTGTAACATCCCGCACCGCCCACTGATCGACACTCTACCCTTCTACTTTAGGCTACACGGTGCCTTCAGCTCGCCAATCTACTCCGTAGCCAATGAGTTGAGATCCACTTGATTCGTAGCCAAGATTCAAGAGAGGAGACCTTTAGAACTTATCCCGGTCGTAGCCTGTTCCAGACGCAAACGTCAAAAGATGCCTAAGCCATGTTGTAAGAATTTTCTGCTGTTTGGTCTTGACACCGTGGACCGGACGTCTCGGAGCCGCGATTTTAATCTTCGGGATCTGGGATATGGGACACTCCGGTGAAGTTAATTGACACAAGGCACAATCTCATTGAATGACCGTGTGAGATTGATATGAGTTTGATCCACTGTCAACGGATCCGGTGACATTAAAGGTCGAGTTGAAGATCTTGGCGCCTTTTCCACATGGCATTGCGCGCTAATTCTTTTGACAGAGTGGAGGTCGCTGGCTATTCTTATCTCATTTGGCTGCGTGCATGCGCGAAACTCGTGCTCTTGCTGGTTGAGAACTGCGATGCCGGAAGAGGCAGGGGGTTTTAGACGCGGTGGTTCTTTTTTAGCGGTCTCAGGTTGAAGGAATTGAGTTCTACCATGTAAGCGGAAGTGCCGCTGTAATTCGTGTTGGTCGTTGTGATTGAGCTTGAGGTCCGGCTCCGTGTCGGGAGACGAGGGGGCCGAAACGCCGTAATATCGGATCGTGAGTCGGTAATTGAGATTTAATGAAAGGAAATGAAGCAGAAACTAAACTTTGATTGAGGAATGCTCATTTTCTGCGGATTTGACGTGATGCGAATGAGTTGGAGTGAGATGAAGTGAGGCGAGTATCAGAGGTCTGGTTCAATTGCGACCGTTGCTCGCCGTTCAACACAAGGACATTACTGCAGAGCCGCATATCTGTGACATGACCTAGTAAAGTGGAAATTCTAGAAGCATTAATTGAATACAAACTGAACTAAGTTCTTAAAGAGAATTTGTTAGCATAACAGTCGACATAGTGTAATGAAAGTGTTGGTAAGTGGGTTCAATCACCGACAGCGCTGTTCGTGACCGGACACGCAGGAGGATACTGATGCAGAAATAGACATCGCGCTTACAGCCTAGACAAATTTGAACCTCGAGAGAGTCACTTGAGGCTCATTGATGTGAGTTTTTACCGATGTTTGGTCCGTGATGCCCCATGAAGAAGGGTTGACGAGTTGGTTCAATCGCGACATCGAGCAGACAAGGACATCATCGCAGAGCCGCACGTCACGGATGCGACTAAGTAAGCATCTTGAGAGAGCTAAATGAGGCTGACTTCAAGTAGGCTCATGGATGGAGATGGTCGGCCAGTCGTTGTCGACAGCTGGAAAGCGTTGCCAACTGCGATAGCGCTGTCGTGACCAACGTGAGAGTGTCGTCGCAGAGTCGCAGGCGACTTGACAAAGCTGAGATCAAGAGTAGCAATAGAGGGCGTGTCGCACGGTCTGCAAAAGCTAATTCTACCGTCGTGTGTGCGATGCGATGCCTCTCAACTATGCCCTCTCATCACGAGTCACTCGCTGCTTGGTGTCCATAGGAAGGAAGACAGGGACATAAACTGCACTTGCACCAATTGATAGTCCCATATGGAGAGGCCGAAGGTTCTTTAAAGAGAGGTACGACGATGGGAATGTCCTGTTGTGATGTCGCGGCTCATCGTCTCGCTACTTGTCCGGCAATTGACCATCGAAGCATCACCCGCCATGAACAAACGCTCAATTGACTTCGCTTTTGTGATACCTTGTGTCGCATGGCCTACTTTATGGTGTCTAGTATAACTCTGTCCATCTAGATTGTTCTGTTGCCATGAGTTGTAGCCTTCTTCCAATCGAGGTCCGCGACAACATTCTCCACGAGACTGGCCAAGACGGCCGATGTCGCGTCAAAGGGGCTCAGAAATGAATACAACGAGTTGTAATACTTGTTTTCTGACTGTTGTATCTATTTTGGATGCATTCATGCTTACTATGATGAGTTTGGTCAATTACCAGTCTTCTTGTGATGTCCTTCTGTACACAATCGTCAATCGATCATCGAAGCAGCATGTCTTTCCATGCCCAACAAATGCTCTGCTGACCCAGCTTTACCAATAATCTGTATCGCAAGGCTTACTATAGTATGTCTGTGTGCTTTTTATTCATCTACATTGTTCTTCTGCCATCTCCACGCTGAGTTCCGCGATACCATTCTCGTTGATGTTGGGACTGGCCGACGACTACCGTTTTCGCGCCCGACGACCCCAACATCAAACTTATTAAGACTAAACTCTCATTCACCAGTTAAGTGATCAATTCTGCGTATGGATAAGCTCACTGGAGTGATTATAGTCCCTTGGGCGCCAAGTTGTGATGTCGTCGCTTGTCCTTGTACGCAATCGTCGTTCAACCATCGAAGCAGCGTGTCTGTTCATGTCGAACAAAAGCTCTGTTGGCCCAGCTTTCGCAGTAAATGACACCCCGCGGCTCATTACAGTTTGTGCGAAAGCGTCGAGCTCACTTCAATTGCTTTGTTGCCATGACACACGGTGTTGTTGCCGCTGAGCTCTCCGACGACATTGTCCGAGACCGCCAGTGACTGCACCAGAGAACCCCAATAATACATGTATTCAGATAAAGTGCTCGGTACCTAATTGAACAGGTTTGTTTATGTATTTGGAGACTTATCGAAGCGTGTATAGTTAACTGGAGCGCGTGTTGTGATGTCGTCGCTCGTCGTTCTCGAGTGATCCTCAATCGTGATCATCAGAGCACCATATCGAACAAGAGCGAAAGAAGGCTCTAATGCTTGACTGCCACAGTAAGAAGTATCGCTCGGTCCATTTGAGTGTATTCAAATGTATTCCAGCTCATCTCAATTGCTCTGTCGCCAGGAATTGCTGTGCTCGTCTTGCTTCTTGTCGCAAGACTGATCACGACTCTGGGTCACCGCACCTCAGGGCCCCAACATCCAATACACTGATAATAGCTTCCCTTTCACCAATCAAGGGATGATTGTTATGTATATCAGTGCTCACTGAGGTGAAATTAGTCAATTGCAACGTCTATTGTGGTGTCGCCGCTCGTCCTTCTGTATGCAATCGTCGGCTGTCAACCATCACTGTCAATATACACTGCATACAACGAACGGAGGCCTCGTTGACTTGGCTTCAGCAGTAGACTTTGTCGCTCTGGACATCCGAGCATGTGTGAGAAAGTTCAACTCGTCTTGGACGTTCTGTCGTGTCAGGCTGAGTTCCGCGACAGCATTCTCACTGATGCTGTGAGATGGGTCGGCACCATCGTCCCCAGCATCAAGGATAGTGAGAACAACTGCCCATATTCAGTTGGGTACTTTTCCCTATATCTCTCATGGTCAACGAAGTGAAGTCAGCCCAATTGCGGCGCTTGTTGTGGTGTCCTCACTCGCCGTCCTGCTGCACAATCGTCAATCGCCAGCCTTCACCATGGAGACACCATACCACTCACGATGAACGAAAGCTCTTGTGGCTCAGCACTTGCCGTACCTTATTTCGCCAGGTCTATTAGGTCATGTCTAAATGAATGCGCCTCATCTCCGATGTCCTATTGCGGCAAACAGAGGTCCGCCATAACAGTCACTCTGATGCTGTGAGAGTCCAAGACTGCCACTCAACATCAAAGATATGGAGACAGACTGTTCAGCGCACAATCGCGGGACCTTCTTATGCCTATTGGAGGTTATTGAACTGAATTAGTCCCGAGAAATGCCATGTTGTGATGTCGCTGCTCTCGTTCCACTGGTCAATCGTCAATCATCACCATCGAGCCACTCCATTGCGCACGCCCAACGACAGCTCTTTTGACATAAATTCCACAATTTCCTGTGTCGCTAGGTTCGTTAGAGTGCGTCTACTGGTGCGCGACTCATCTCAGCTGTTCTATCGCGACAGACTGAGGTCATGGAACAGCCGCCTTCAGCAGCGATGTTCATTTGAACAGCCCTCAACCACCATTGTCATCCAATGCTCATCTATCATTCTCTCGGAGGTTCTAATTGGCTTCTAGCTTCCTGTAAAACTAATAATAGAGCTCTCTAGCTTGTCAGTCCCTCTGTGACTGTTGCCAGTGCTCACGCACAAGCCGCCCGAATCAGTGAACTGATCGAGAACAATCGCCGTGGACGCTGATTCACTCTCAATAACTAGAATAAAAACACAACACTTTTCATTCAATTCCTAGGCAATCGCTACTTTCTCTCTTCAATCCTCTTCCGTTGCCTGGTCTTCTGTTTGCGCCCCGAGCATCCTGCAACGAGTGTCTTGATTGCCAAACCAGCACCACCATCAACACCACCAACTTCCAGTATTTCGACAACAAAACACCATCGAAGTCATGTTCAACCTCACTTCTCCCTCCGAAGCCAGCCGCAAGGCCACCAAGAAAGCCTCGCGCGTGATGTCCAGCCTCAAAAGCACCCTCTTGTCAACCCTCTCCAAGACTCCCAAGCAGCATCTCAAGGAGCAGAAGCCCAAGTACCAGCTCTGCACCAATCCCACCATCACTATTACAGATGCAGAGACTGGTGAGGAGTGGGACTTCGTCGATCATGATGAACTCGATGGCGATCTTGTGAACAGCGACGACACTCGCACTTTGAGAGAGGAACTCGAGATGAATGCGCGCGAACAGGAGCATCTCCTGTATTCGCGACGCTGGATGAGTTAGGCTGCCAGCTTGGCGACTGCGCTGCCGCTGCGATTTCCAGTGTGCGGGTGTATTGACTGGCATGGGCAGAGAGACATGTTGTCTGTTCGACGAAACTCGCCAGTGCCAATGGAACAGGATATCTCTTGAAGACGACAGCATCGCTCGAGATTGACCGTATATAATCTCCATCTCTCTGGCCAAATCCAACTCTCATACCTTTCCTACATTCTTCATCCTCGACATCACTTCCAGCCGGACTTCCTTGCATCAACATCAACTCACACCACAACTTCTACACCATTCACAGGACCCTTCGACAACACCAACTTACGCTTACATTCCTGGACACCCTACACGACGACCTTCTTCACTATTCCCAGGACTCCGGCTACGACAACACCATCACACCAACCTCCTCCTCAACCGCCATCATGGGAATGCAGATGCCCTCAGACCCTTCCTTCAAGCGGCCCGCAGAGTGCACCAAGCCCAGCATGTTCTCCATGCTAATCAAGAAGGTGATCACCTTCATCAAAGGCACCTCTGACGAAGAAAAGGAGCGTGACCTGAAGGAGAGCACTGCTCTTCTCCCCGATGACACCACCGAGCCTTGGGAAGTCATCCCAACCATTAAGGACGACCCTTGGACTGTTGTCGTCAAGAGCCGCAATGCGATTGCGGAGTTCGACGACAGCGGTGCCAACCGCCAGACTCACCATGAACGTACCTACCAGTACGAATTTGATCGTCGGGTCGTGGAGGCCGACCGTCTTGCCATGCGTGAGGCCAAGATGCGAGTATCCAAGTAGGCGTGTCCCTCGTAAGCTGCAGAAGTAAAAGTTGTACACATTTTGTGAATGATCTTTTCCTCTTGGTGAGTTTTCTGGGCAATGCTAAGTATGCGCCCCCTAAGTTGGGATCTTGGTCGTAGAATAGAGACTGACTAACTGTGGCTAGGTAGACGAGATGAGCTTTCTTTAGGTAGAGAGTACATAGACTACTTGGACCATAGGACTAGAGTGAGGTGAAGTGAGGGCATTGGGATTGACTGGACGGGCTGGGTAGCTAGTCGGCTGATAGTACACTATTGTATTAAAGCGTCTGTAGATAGGTATTTAATCTGTTACCCTCATCATCGGCCTCTGAGGCCATCTCCACTAAACTGTGTCGTGTCTAACATAGAAAACTTCTCAATCTCCCGTCAAAATGCGTGTATCGTCTGCCAACAAACTCCCTATTACACAGCTAATCACCAGTGATGGTTGAACAGGTAGCCAAGAGGACTGCCTGTTCGGTACGACTGCTCGCTGCCCCCAGTTCTGCTCGAGCGTCCAAGACTCGCGCGACTGGCCATGTCACGCTTACTACCCTTTGTAGTAAACGAGAACTCAGACTTGGCATCCGCCTCCGAATTGTCCGTGGATGTAGAGATCAGTCTGCGTTCCTATTCTGCGACTCTCTCTCCACCTCCGCGCCAGAGCCCGTAGAAGCCCTCGCAATTCTTCCAAAGCTTGATGGTACCATCCTCCGATCCTGTAGCATACATCTTGCCGTCAGGCGAGAATGCAATTGACCAGATAGGTCCGTGATGTCCTTTGTGTACGTCGAGTTCCTTTCCATCATCGTATCGGATAACCTTGGCCCATGTGCCGGGCTCCTCGCCGACAACTAGCTTGCGACCCTTGAGATCGAGCGTAACACTAGCGATAGTGTAGCTCAGAGGAAAGCGCTTCAGCTCATCCATAGCATTGCGGCCACCCCAGAAGTACGCCGTCTTTCCAGCAGCAACAGCGAGAACTGGCAACCCGCCGCCAATGTCGGTAGGGGAAGCATACTGAGAATCCAGTGACACCATCTCGCAAGACTTGATGTCTCCATCAAGAACTTCGTGTCGAATGCAGGCCCGGCTAGGCAGATCGAGCCATCGGATTGTCTTGTCGGATGCGGTCACAACAATGTTAGGGTCCTGGGTCCAGCAAATGAACTTGATCGAACCAGTATGAACGCCTTCGCCGATCTCGAAGCCAGCGGAGGCGGGGATTGTAGCAGGGGACCCAGTAGAAGACAGCTCTGAGAGATCAAAAATGCGCAGCTTCTTCTCGAAACCACCGGTCGCGATAAGATCCGAGTTGTCGGGAGGGTAGGCAATCGCACGGACAATGTGATCATGTTGAAGCGTATAGAGCAACTCGCCGGAGTAGGTGTCCCAAATTTTGCTATACAAATGTCAGCGACGTTGGGTTTTGTGACGGAGAATACTCACGCTGTGAAATCAGCCGATGCAGTCGCTGCGCTGCAGGTATCAGGGCTCAGTCTAGCTTGCCAAACAGCACCCTTGTGACCGATGAAAGTGCCGATCCTATGCAAGTCAGAGGAGCTACTAGACCCAGTTGACAGTCACCTACCAATCGCCAGTCATGCCGTTTCGAAGCATAGGGTTGCCATCTACATCATGTCAATATGCGCTCTGTTGAGACAAGACATTGACGCACCTTTGCAGGCTGAGATCAAAAAGAAGCTGTCGGTCTTCTTCTCGACCTCCTTCTCATTTTCCTTCTCAAAGCCAGAGAAGGCGATATGTGGAACAGGCCGGGAATGACCGTGGCAGGTCAGAGGATGGTATTGTCGAGGTTCGGAAGCCATTGCGACAGTATAGAGAAGCGAAGACAAGCGGGGAATCGGTTCGTTGATGGGAATCTAGCCAATTGCGGCCAGCTGTAGTATTCGATGTCGGTCTAGAGAGTAGCGAGATACCCGATATTAATCGAGAGTGTCAAAATTGGAAATGATAGAGGCCGTAATAGTCGTATGCGTCGTTAAGAGTGGTTTGGATCGTGACTCGTGGCAGAGCTTGTCGCGTGTCGTCGCAGAAGTGTGGAGCGTCTTTCTCGAGCAAATGGCAATGACGAGCCCAAAACTTGAAGGAAAGAGACGGAGAAGCGGAACGTTAAGGTCGTGATTGTATCGGGTCGTGTCGTGAGGCCAAGAAAGCGTGAATGTTGCCCCCAAAGCGAACCCCCTTGAGAAGCGAAAGGAGAAGAGAGAGAGAGAGTGAGAGGAGGGCGGTGATGGATTTGCCAAATATTTGCGAAGACGGGGAGGACGAAACAGGTTGGACAGGGAAGGAAACAGCGGCGCGCATTCAAAATGACAGGGTCACGCTTGCCCGACTTGAGCAGCGGGCCTTGGGGAGCAAGAAAACTTGGGACTTGAGAAGTAGATGACAAAATAAGCTCAGTAAAGAGCACCGTAAACTTTGGCTAGAGTCGCCTAAATATTTTCATCCGTTAGGATAGAGGTCCTAAGTTTTTTTGCGTCCTCTAGGCGGGGTTACACGACGGGGTCCTTCTTTCCGGGCACCGCCACAAAGCGGGGTACAATTGGGGGCTGCAATATCTTGACTTGACTTGAGAGACAAAGATATTGATGTAGAGGACAAGGAATTATTTGTGAGACAGAGAGAGAGGAGTCTAAAGGTGCCTGAGTGAGTAAAGTTTCTTTTGGTTCAGCGTGCAGTGTTGAGAAAAGGACCGGAATCCCACGCAAGATATATACAGTACTGCTCTCTCCTGAGTCCCCTCAACAGCTATTTCTGCCCAACTTCTACTAAAGCAGTGTCACCATGAAGGTAGAACAATGACTTATGATATACGCAGCAATCTAATTTTAGCCTTCCCATGGAATGTATGCTTAAATGCGAAGCAATAATGCCCGATAGTTCACAACGTCTAAGCCCGAGCGATACCTTATGCCCGGCCAAGTGGAGGTGGCTGGTGCTTAGTGACGCATTAAGTTGTGGCTTAAGCTGGACGGGACAGATCCGACGGGAAGCGGCAATCAATCGATCAGCTTCCATTACTGACCAACGATCAACTCCTACGATTTGTCACGTTCCTCCCGTTCCTTCGATGCCTTTTTGACGATACAACCTCTTCATACTCCCTGTGATTTATCCTTTTTTGTCGTTGGCGTTACCCTTGCTTAGAGAGATAGCTGGCCGTTTCTCTTTCTTGACCCTGTTGCATCATCGTCCAGTCATTCATCAAGCTCGCCCCTCCACTGCATTCAGCAGTGTCACGTACTCTCATCATCCATCCATCAAAGCAACCCTCCAGAAAAATGACCGACTTCAAGCTGTCGGCGCAATTGGTCGGGCACGAATCCGATGTAGGCATTATTAGGCGACTTTTCTCTGCATCTCGAAATACTAACGGATCGATAGGTTCGAGCCGCAACCTTCCCCTCTCCCGATACCGTCCTAACCGCCTCCCGCGATTGCAGCGTCCGCATATGGCGCCGCACCCAAGCATCTCCCCCGAACTTCGACGCAGCCCTGGTCAGCCGTGGTTCCGAATACGTCAACTCGATCTCCTTCTTTCCCCCATCCAGTGAGCACCCAGATGGCTACGTTGTCTCTGGTGGCAAGGATACCATCATCGAAGTCAAGTCCCCCAAAGCTTCCAGCTCCGATAACGCCGAACGCCTCTTGATCGGCCATTCTCACAACGTTTGCACGCTCGACGTCTCACCCGACGGTAAATACTTGGTATCAGGCGGCTGGGATGGTCAGGCGCGGGTATGGAGTCCTCAGAAATGGGAAACAGAGCTCTCTCTGAGCGGCCACGAAAGCATGGCCGTCTGGAGCGTTGTTGCATTTGATGAGCACACAGTAGTGACTGGTTGTGCCGACAAGAGCATCCGTATCTTTGACCTGCGGCAGTCTACCGCCGGTGAGGTGTCGCCAAGCTCTACCATCTACACACCTGACGTTGTCCGCGCCCTCTGTCGTGTACCCAACGGTCACCCCAGTGGTGCAGACATTGCGAGTGCAAGCAACGACGGAACAATCCGCCTGTGGAAGCTGAATGGTCAACAAGTCGCCGAGCTGCATGGACACGAAAGCTTTGTTTACTGTTTGGCCAGTCTCCCGACAGGTGAGCTGGTCAGTTCGGGAGAGGATCGTACCGTCAGGGTATGGAAGGGTACCGAATGTGTACAGACAATCACACATCCCGCCATTTCGGTATGGACGGTTGCTGCGAACCCCGAGACCGGCGACATCGTTACGGGTGCCAGCGACAGCATTGCCCGTGTCTTTACACGAAGTCCCGACCGTACTGCCGACCAAGCGACACTCAAGGAGTTTGAGGAGTCTGTCAAGGCGTCATCGATCCCTCAGCAGCAGGTCGGGGGTGTCAACAAGGAGAAGCTCCCTGGGCCTGAGTTCCTGACCACTAAGGCGGGCACGAAGGAGGGACAGGTTCAGATGATCAAGGAGGATAATGGCAATGTTACTGCTCATACGTGGTCAGTGAGCCAACAGCAATGGATCAACGTCGGTACTGTCGTTGATGCTGTCGCCAGTACTGGCAAGAAGGTTGAGTATCAAGGGAAGATGTATGACTACGTCTTTGATGTCGATATTGAGGACGGCAAGCCTCCTCTGAAGCTCCCTTACAACCTCTCCGAGAACCCTTACGAGCGAGCCACCAAGTTCTTGGGCGACAATGAACTACCGCTCTCGTACCTTGACAACGTGGCCAACTTTATTACCGAAAACACCAAGGGAGCTACTCTTGGTCAGACTTCAGAGCCAAGCGGACCTGATCCTCTTGGCACCGAGTCGCGATACCGACCTGGTGAGAACACCCAGCCCAAGGTGCTCCCTCAGAAGGACTATCTCAGCATTACAGCAGCCAAATACGAAGGTAAGTCTTTGTCTCTGTGCTTTGGTTCAATCACTGACAGCGCCAGCAATCTTCAACAAAATCTTGACCATCAACAAGAACATGATCTCATCGGGTCGCAAAGACGCTGCTCTGAACCCATCCGATGAATCTGTGCTGTCAGAGCTGCGCGCCGCGCTCGAGTCTAACAAACCCGTCCCCCAAACAGCCCTGCCTCTTCTTGTCCGCATCCTTACACAGTGGCCCTACTCAGACCGTCTCGCCGGTCTTGATCTCCTTCGCTGTGTCGCGAAGTACCCTCTTGTCGCTCAATTCTCTGACCCTACTGTTGGCTCCCTCCTTGACCTTGCTTTCGCGTCCTCTCTACCCCAGGGCGAAACTCCCAATGAGAACGCTGCCATGATGGGTCTACGTACCCTCGCCAACATCTTCTCCACCGCAAATGGCCGCTCGATTGTTAGTGCTCAATCGGACGAGGCCATTTCGTTCCTGGAGCGTATCGTTGGTGTCTCCTCGGAACCCATCGGGCCGTTCAATCGCAACGTCCTTATCGCTGCCACAACCGCAGCAATCAACCTCTCAGTGCTCGTCCATCGCGAGCGCCTCCTCACACCCGACCAGCGTCGCCGCCTCGCCATACTTCTCGGCACGATCCTCTCCCGTGATGGTCAAACAGACTCAGAGGTTCTATACCGCGCCCTGGTGGCGCTCGGCACACTGCTCTCGGCTTCAAAGGCGGAGGCGGCTAATCTCAGTATCAAGGGGTGGATCCAGAGTGCTGTTGGACGAAGCTCAGAGGAGCGTGTCAAGTCTGTCGCGGCCGAGTGCGCTAGGGTCGCTCCGTGAATGTGATATGATGGTGACGGGTATGCAGGTCGCTGCAGCGCCAAGACGGGTTCTTCTTGACGTGGAACGGCGGATGTACGGAATTAGAAGAGAAATACATACATAGAAGCGGTCGACGAATGCGATACATTGATACGCAATGGCTCTGTGGTGAGAGTGATGCCCGGCGTTGTGAGAGGCGTCTGTCAATTGATCTCAATCGAGAGGCATCGTCTTATTTCGTCTCACTTCAAAACTTCAACATCTCATTCTAGCGATCACTTATCACATGAATAGCACAATTTATGAACTTGAATAGTCGTAGATTGTCATTCTACACGGTGTCTCAAATGAATGAAGCAGATAAAGCTCCTCCAACACCATACCACGTGCGATATCTCAGTCCCCCCAGGACAACCGCAACATTATAAAAATAAAATGAGGGGATATAAATAATAGTACCAAATCAATCCAGGGATATTCCAATTCCCCGCCCGTAAAAAACGCCAGTCATTATGCTTTGTACAATTTTCTTTCGTATCGGTTTCTCATCAATCACGCAAACAGGGCATATGCACCCGCCGCCACGAGCGGTAGCCAGCCTGCCATGTTCAGCTGGCGCAGTGTTTGTGTCGCGCCGGATTGGCTAGCGGAGGCGTCGGAGCCGGATGCTTTGGTCGTGATGGTGTAGACCTCTGCGAAGCCGATGTCGGTGGAGTTGAAGCAGTTTGTCTCGTTAACTTCGGCGATTCTCTTGTCTCCTGGGTCAGCGAAGATGATGTCGACGCACTGGGCATGTTAGTTTTCCTTCGCCACAAAATTTCGGGAGATAAGGGACGTACAGAGTACAGAGCTGCGCCGTGGACGGCGAGTTCTACAACTTGGATTGTAGCCGTGTCGCCTGCCTTTACAGTGGTGTTCTTGGGCAGAGGCACCTGAGGGAGGCAGATGGTTCCGGGGAAGGGATTGTTGGTGGGACCGAGGATCTGGAACATGGGGACGACGGGTTGTGTCATGTTTGCAGGGCCGCCGTCAGGACCATCGTGGCCAAAGCCCATGTTCACGTAGGCGAAGGCTGTCTGGTGGCCGCGGAACCAGCCGGGCTGGAAAGCGACAGCGCCGCCTTTTGTAGGCCAGTATGTTCTGTTTGTCGTGACATTGTGACCGCCGCCTGATGAATGTTAATTGGTGTTGAGACGGTCAAGAGGAGAGGATAGGGACGTACATGGGTAGACCCATTGCATGCCGTAGGGAAATGTTGCGTTGGTGATGAGGTTGTTTCCTCGCCAGCCGGGATAGGTAATCACGCTGTGTGCTGACACTGACACGATTGTCGCGAGGAGGACCGAGATGAATGCTGACGTCCTCATGATTGCGGTTTGTGTGGTTATATCTCGTAGTATTGGGTGATACTCTCTCTAGCAAACAGACAAAGAACAAGAACAAGGCTCAGCCTCGAACATTAAAATTCACGAACCAACGATTATGATAAAGCAAAGAACTTCTTCGGAGAAAAAGGAAGAGGAAGAGGAGGCCGCGAGTTCTGGTCTTAAGGCACGCACTCTGCTGGGTGGCCATCTTTGCAGCCGCCCAGCTCAACATTGGATGTGATGGCCCAGTAAGAGGCCATTGACGATGCATCTTGGAGGGTGTGACCCCTGCTGCAGAACGGGAACACGCGCCCAATGGGATCAGCGGGATGAGTGATTTACAGGGCTACAGGGCGTTTCTGGGCTGTGACTGGAGATGTTTTAAGCGCTGGCGCTAGACTTATTTCAGGGAGTGGCCAATGGGAAACGGAAATCAATGGGGTAGAGGGGCGGGGGTTGGTGATGGGATATGCCGGTTAATGAAGAGGAAAAAAGGGACGGTAGAGGTCGACTCACTTGATGGAAAGATCGGATCAGGAGAGCCGATGAACGATTCGTAGCCGCGCTTTGATCTGATGATACTCTCAGACTCTGAACTCTCAGTGAGTGATAGTTTGAGGCTCGGGGCGAAAGGTGCCGCGTAGACGCCAAGATCCATGCCATGGTCACATCCTCGCCAGACACACAAGTTGAGGTAGACAAGCACAGACGCAGACACTGCCGTAAGCTGATGCCCTTATCAGTACGGCTCGTGATTGGCTGTGCCTTGTACGTTGTGCTACCGTTGCATTTGCGGCGAGAGAGTGGTTTAACCTGTGCCTGTTGGACCACGGGTGCCTCAACCATGCATGTACATGCCTTACGGGATGTCTTTCTGTGGCATGGCAAGCGACAGCAATGACGATAATAACAAATCTCTCACAGAAATAGCAATCATGTCGGCGCTGGGCTATATAACTTGGGCAGAGACAGTCCAGTCGGGGTTTTATCCCCCATCGTTTTTAAGCACTGAAACTCAAAACGCCACTAAGATCTCAAAACTCACCTTGTCTTCACCGACGCTCACCGAGGCCTGTGGAGTCTCGAAATCTCAATCTTCACGACAATCTTCATTGAGAGACTCACTATAAGTGACCATCTCACCATTATTCTGCATCTTTTACACAAGCGCCTTAATTGATTCCATCATCTCACGTCATTTTCTGCTAATTTTCTTTTTATGCACATTGACTTTGGCTTTACATTCAACGATTAACTTCACAATGTCTTCACCACAGGATTCTTCAGACTGGACTAGAGTCGTGCGCAAGGGCCGCAAGAACAGACGAAGCAACACGGTATCTCACTCTTCCAGACACGCGAAGCCTCAGACAGAAGGTTTGAGAACGCCGGAGGATTTGGAGAAGGACTACAAGCAGCAGCGCAAGAGATGGGAGGACGAAGCATACTCTTGTCCCCGTCTTCGTGAACTCGTCAAAGCGAAAGCGTCGCATTTGACAGAGATTGACAAGGCGGTCCATCTTGGTGTTGGGACATTTGATCCGAATGACGGGCTCAATATTGACGGCAAGAGATCCACGTTTGCGCAACTTGCGGCTTTTGAGGTCATGGTTGAAGAACTGGGTACGTCTACTCTCATCAATTTAAATGTACGTGGACGGTGCTGATTTGAGCAGAGAAAATCACGGGCGGCAAGATTGAGACGTTCTTCCAAGACCCAGCCTTCAGCGCCTCCGACAAAAAGTTCCTGGAGAATATCGGCCACACTGTTCTCGATGATCCAAAGGGCACGCAGATGGTTGATGAGAAGACGCTCTTCTTTGGCGTTCATCTCTACAGACCTGTCTACAACGATGCGCTGGCGGGCGAACTCCCCGCGCTGTTTGTCGGGACTAGCTGGGAAGATTGGGGAGAGTAAGCTGCGCCTGTTGAGGTTGAGATTGAGATTGAGTGGTGCTAATTGTGAACAGTATCTTTGCAGACGAGCACATCGAGAACGTGGAGAGAATGCACAAGTCATACGAGCGCTGTGACTTTCCCCAGGAGAGACTCGATTGTGCGTTCTCGACGACGAGTATCTACTGGAAGCCGAAGAGTGAGGAGGAGGGTGAAGCTAAAGGGAAGGGGATCGTCATTGAAGAGGTTGAGATTAAGGATGGGGATGAGAAGAAGGAGGGTGATGAGGAGGAGGAGTTGGCGAAGAAGCTTGAGGCTACTACTATTAATTAATTGTTGTTGGTAATTGTTAATTGACGAGTGTTTATGCATGTTGGCGATTGTCTACATCTTGGGCTTCAGTTGCTGGTGACTGCGAAGACTGTGCGCTGATGGCTTCTTCTCTTGTGCTTAATTCCTTTAGACATGCTCTCCTTGAGTAAGTCATTATCGCGTTTCGATGTCCTAGGTTCCCAGTCTCTTTGATCTTCCCTCGGCCTCGTGTCATGATCTTCGTCTTCTCGTCTAACCTCATCCAACACCATCACCAATCTCCAAGGTAGTGAACATCTTCACAGCTTGCTCTGACTCTTCGATTCTACTGTCGCGATCTCTTCCTTCTTGACTTTTAAGGCTCTTCTTCAGGGTTCCAGTTCTCTTCTTCATCTACTTCGACTCGACGCTTCATCCTCTCTTCTAACTTCTTCCAACATCATCGCATTAGTCCTCAACATCTTCACAACTTGACCTTGTCCTTCAATTCTGTTGTCGCAATCATTTACTTCTGCCTTCCAATTCCTTCCTTGGTCATTTAAGTTCTCTTCTTCATCTACTTCAACTCAACCCTTCATCCCCATCTCACGACCTTTATCCTCTCTTCTGACTTCTCTTCTTCCAACATCACCAGTCCCAATCTTCATACCTTGGCTCCAGTCTTCAATTGCACTGTCGCAATCATTTCTTCTTAACCTTTCAATTCTTCTTTGACCTTTCTTTTCTTTTCTTCATCTACTTCAACACGATCCCTCATCCTCACCTCGACCATTCATCATCATCCTCAATTGATCAACATCTCCAACTTGACCACTCACCACCAACATCTACATCTACACCTACATCAACATCATCGCGCACCTTTATTTTCGATACCTTCACCTTTCCGGTTAGTCCCTTCAATTCCTCTCTTTGTCAAGTTCATCTCATCTCCTCACATCTCTTCAATCCACCCCCAAAAGTCCTCTAACATCCTCCTCTTCTCCACTAACCTTTACCCAATTTCTCAATCTTTCCCTTCCTCTCCTCAAAACTTCCCTCTATTCCTCTAACCCACCATAACATCTCCTAAACAATCCACTCTCTTTTACAAGTCTCGTCTAAATGCGCATCGCGCAGTGATTCACAGCCTCTTCAGCCTCTCTCTTCTAAATTCCGTCTCTTCTTGTCAACCTTCATCCACCTTACAAAACTCAGTCAATTACATCAAACATTCTACAAAGATTCTACAACTTTAGACCATCAGCTCAGTCTACTATTGAAGCTCAATCACAATGGCGTCTTCATCTCCAGAGGCAAAGCTAGACAAAGCCGCCCGCGAGGCGGAGTACCAGGCACTCTGGCAGGTCTGCGATCGCGCAACTCGCAAACATGACTACATTTACGGCGACGAAAGTCTCAAGCGCTCTTTTCTCGAAGACGCATGCGATACTCTCCTGCTCAAGAGGTAACCGTGTCATTCCTCAATTGCTTGACTAAAACTGACGATCTGTAGACAGAACCTCGGCAAGGCTCCTTGCGGAACTGACATCAACGCCATGGTGAGCCTTCATCTCCAGCGCGAAGTCACCGGCCGTCTTCTCGCAACTGCTCGTATGGGCGTTCCAGCCCCTGCTCCCAATCCAATGCCGTACATGGGAAATGGCTCTGTGTTCAGTGCGCCGCAAAATGTATATCCTGCGAACCCGACTCCTTACAATGGCAATCCGGCTGCGTACAACGTCACCCAGGCACCGCTCCACGCAATGCCCCAGCCCCGAGCTCGCCTCTCTCCCCCAGACTTTGACTTCTCCGTCCCGAACAGTACCGAAGAACTACGAGAAGACATGAATAAGGTTATCAACACCCTCCGAGATTACGCCAGAAGAATCGCCACTCTCGAACACAGACTTGACAAGGTCACTCATGAGCGCGACACGTACAAGGCTGGGACGATTGACATGATGAACGCCGACATGAGAAAGTCGGCTTCCGTCCCTCCAACCACGTTCCACTATCCCATCGATGGGATCGAGGGCTTGTCCGCTGTCGCCTATTCGCACCCCAGACCTCTCACACCTAGGAGCCAGACGCAGGGAAGGGATGAGGAAGGGGATGAGACGTATCAGCCTGGAAATTGAGGTTTTCGATAGAGAACATGGAGTCAGGCTTGCGATGGGAGAAGGAAATGAGGAGTGTTCATGAGGCTGGTTAATGCCATGGTTGCTGGGAATAAATACTTGGGCGATTGCTTGGGATGAGTGCTTGGGATGGGCGCATTCGGGCACGATATATACATCTTGCTTGGCCATTTAGCATGTAACGACTGACGACGACACGAATATGCAGCGCCTGCGGGCAAGATACCCATCGATTAGGTACATCAATGATCAATACACTGCAACAAACATCAATACTTCGCATGATACATCAATCCATCAAATCGCACATCAGTCATTGAGCCGATACTTATATTGTTTGTCCTAGCCTTTCCTCCATCAACTATATACTCTCGCAATGCGAATCGTTACAATAAGCCAGCCTTCCATTTCCATCGTCTACAAAACAATCGTGCCAGGCGTATCCGAAACAAAAAAAAAACATATAAAGGGCGAAACATTTTACCTGTTTTCCCTAATACTCCGTAACTCCGGTCCGTGATAAGACATTAAATGCTGAGTGTTGAGGTGATGATGGTTATATATCCAATGCATGCCCTCGCATCCGCAGAGCTGACATAAACTCAGACATCAATCGCTGCTGAGCAATGCCGTGAATGCATCGAGTCGTTTATGAGGAAAACATGCTGTAGTCCTGGATCGTCTTGCCGTTGCAGTCGGGAATCTTGACTCCCTTCTTGAGCTCGCGGTCGGATGTCAACAGACCCCATTTGTCTTCCCACTCCTTGCCTTTGGTGTTGTACCTCACCTTCCAAGGCTCATCAAATGCCTCAAACCAGAAGTAGTTGGTACCGTTCTTGAGAGCTTGGCAAACCCAATCGCCCATGAAGGTGTTGAGCTCGTCAACACCAGCAACTGATCCCTTGGTACAGGTCGTGGCTCCGCCACAGTCGGTGCCGCCTCCGGTAGGCCAGCCTGTCTCCGAAATGATGTTCTTCTTCGTGTCCGTCTTCCAGAATTGTTCGTTGTTAGTCGTCCAGAAGTTATAGGTCCAAGCAGCAGCCTCGGATGCCTCCACTCCGGCAAAAAAGGGATGGATGTTGGCCATGATATAGTCACTGTCCGTCGCAAGCTCAGATGTCCAGTCGTCGCCCAAATCCGAGGTGGCGACAGGGAGCTTGAGGCCCTTCTTGTCGAGCTTCGTGCGGGTGTTTTCCAAGATGTTGGCCAATGTGGTGATGTTCATCTCCTTACGGTAGAGGATTTCGTTGGCAATGATGATACCCTCAAAAGGATCATCACCATACTCATCTAGGATGTCCCACATTTGTGCCATCTGTCGATCGTTGGTTGTCTCGTTCTTGTCAAGCCAAACACCCATCCAGATCTTGGTATCCTTGAGTTCCAATCGGTCCAGAGCATGAATCAACATCTGCGTCTGGTTGCAATCGGTTCCGTACAATCGAATCTTGTTGGTAAGCTGACCCAGAACGGCCACGTCGCGAGTGATGTTGTTCTGAGAAGGTGGGTTATGCATGCAGTCGGGATACTGCGAGTTGAGAGGGGTGTAGTCCATGCCGGGAAAGACTCTGTGGAGGTCGGGATTGTTGAGAAGTTCCTTGATCTCTGCGCTGTTTTTGCCAAGATCACCGTTCTTCTTGGTGTCGTCCTTAGCTGACTCTCCCGAACTCGCTGTACTGTCGTCGTGCTTGCCATTGTTCACCATACTACCAACGACACCACCAACAATAGCGCCAACGATGACGAGGAACACAGCGACGATTATGAGCCACTTGCACCTCTTACTCCTCCCAGTGTCCTTATCGTCTGAGCCATAACCGTAAGGCTTTTCCCGTGCCCCATTCATCTCGTAGCTTCCGCCTGTACCTAATTAGCAAATGCGTACACTTAGCAGACGAATACTGACCTCGTCCACCCAAAAGGCCGCCAGCAGCCGCACCACCTCCAACCGCAGCAGCGGTTGCAGAAGCACCCCTCTTCGCGCGGTCGGAGTTGGAAAGGCTAAGCATTGAGTTTCTTTGGCTCTTTCCATACACAAGTCCGTCATCTCCATCGTCAATAATCTCATTAGGATTCACTACACCAAGATTGTCGCTACCGTGCCGCGAATTTGTATATCCGGGGTATGGGTTATCGATGTAGGGATCGCTACCGTTGAAGTGAGATGTCGCAGCCGATGGTGGCCCCCGAGGAGAATCGTAACCGTGACCGTAGCCTCCATTTCCGCCATAAGGGCTTTGCTGAGTCCGTGAAGGAGGCGGGGGCAAGTTGGAGTGTTCCATTGCGCCTATTCCGCTATAGCGAGGATTACGGTCAGCAACGTTAACAGCAATTCCTGTCATACCACCAGATGCCGACATTCCAAAATTGTCTGCGCCCGGTGTAGTATGGGAGTTTGGATGATCATACCCCATATGTCCGCCGCCGCCACCTCCGTAGTTATTGTAACCTTGGTTGCCGTAATAACCGTGGTCGTTTTGTTGAGGCGATGGTCGTCGAGGACTGTCGTATCCAGCGGATCCTGCGTACGGCGAAGGCGATACTGGGCGACCGTGAGAGGAATGGTCGTCGTAGCCACCTTGTACACGGCTGTATGAAGAATCGGGGTGTGCGCTTGGGTGGTTTGATCTCGGGGGAGCGTCGTAGTGGGCAGCCGAAGGTGAATAACTATGGGGAGGAGGGATGGGTCTTCGGGGAGAGGAATCGTAGCGATTATGAGAGTCGAGCGGTTCGCTCTCGTAGGGATCCCCGTGGTAGTTCTGCATTGTGGGTAATGGTTGGATATTAAATCTGGATCCAGGCGGAAGGAGCAGGCAGGTGCAAGCAGTGTGACGCTGATAAAGATAGCGATAAGGTGGCTGCAACAACTCGAGAGCAGGCAGTGCCAAGAGGATCGATGATGCCAGCAGCGGGCGCGCCGCCTCAAGGGGATCACCTTAGAAGAAGGGTGGATCGATCGGCGAGATGTAATTTGCAGTTGAAACGAGAGAGTTGGAGAAGCGCAAGGAACAGGAACAAACACGTTGAGCGAGTGGAATAAAGAGACCGAACGACCCGAGCGAGTCTTTCTTTCTGCCTTGTTATTGCGAGAGATGGAGCTGAAGAGAGGAAAAAAGATGGAGTGACGAGGACAAGAGTAGAAAGAGCTCAGCCAAGAGAGCCAAAGTCAATGAATCGCTGTTACAACTGTAACGGCCCAGTTGGAAGGAGCGAATGAGGGGGCAGGTAGCCACACCGGATGCGGACCGATAACCTGGAATTTCCCATTTTAGCGGGTGTTCCGCCCTGGACTCCCCGGCAACCAGCCCCTAGTATTCCGGGCCAAGGCGGGACCCGTGACGCAGATGTTCTGGAACCCAGGCCAAGAGCATTACCACGTCGATAATACGAGCAGATATTGTATTGCAAATTAACAAAAATGACATTAATATTGCACAGTACATTCAACATGAGAGTCAATAGCAATTGCAAATATCTACTACAATCGCCAGTTCATGCACAGCCTCCTTCAAAACGGGTGCAACGGCAGACACGAGGTTGGAAAATCCTCTAGTGGTGTGTGAGATCATCAACACGGGGTTGAACTTGTCTTGACTTGGTCAAGCCAACTCCATCTTCCATAATGGATGGATGCGTGCGTTGCGCGTCCTCAGAACCTTGATCTATATTGGGAAGCTGTCTCAGTCCAGGGAGAACTTCTTTGTTCTAGTTTAATCGCCGTTTATTCCCAAACTCACTTTCTTCGTATTATACAGGAATGACCACGTAAACCCCCAATCAATCAAAATCTTAATTTGCTAAACAATGGCCTCATCATAAAACTCAAACAAGCGACGAGGGTTAGTCCTGTACGAACATGGCACAGTTGGGTCTCGATTATATGCCCCTGTAGAATGCGACTTTAGCCTGTCGATTGACGATCAACATGGAACCTCCAGGGTTACAGAGAAGGGAGAGACGATGAGAATCACTGAGGATTCAGCTGTGACTATCCAGTGATCAACCAAAACAAACAGAAACAGAAACAGAAATGTCTCAAAGTCGTGATGAGGCTGGAGATGAATGCAGCCAAGCTGACAGCCGCAATTGATTGATGCAAGACAGGTTTCGACATGTGGCGTCGCCATAATATTAATTTCTCACGTACGATTGATTACCTTCCAGGAGCTTATGTGACGTGGGTTCGAAGCCAATCATAACCCATCAACAGCCGGAGACAATTTTTTTCGAGAAAGCGACAGAACATGCCACAGGAGTGGGAAAGTTGGAAGCGAGCTTCTCAGTATCTAGAGATTAGTTAAATGGTCTTTTCTTCAATTCTTAGAGTGATTGTCTGCCTTGTGCGAATGTCCCCATTCTGGAACAGGACTAAGGTAAGGTAGCTCCATCTACGCCATAAGACCCATTCAGTCACCCGGCCGATTATCTTATCTTATCTGAGCCTGTCTTCGCCCCACTAAGAACAACATTACTCTCCATTAGCATCATCATTATCATCTTCTTCAAATGCGCTGCGCACCGTCATAACATCAATTATGCAGACATGGGAAGTTGCAACGTCCTTACATGGCTTGACACCATCCCATCTCATCGCCCTAGCACCAGAGAGCCCAAAGCCAAGCGACTCAAGACAGGCGACGAACCCTCGCCCGGGCGGCTCCCGACGCCGCCTCACGATACGATGTCATCGCCTACCAAACGGCCACGCTCTGTGTCGGACGACGGCAGCGATGACCTTTCCCAATCCTTCGTCGAAGATGATGTGACGCCGAAGGGCCCCCAAGAGGCGCGGAAGGCTTTATCACGACATAAGCTCTGCCTCCGATGTTTCGTCAAGATCAGGGCACTCCTCAACCTCCAAAGCCACCTCGCCTTCGAAGCAACAACGTGATGCTGCTGGAGAAGACACGGGTTATCGAGTCGTTAGTATCGAACGTTATGAGGATTGGCAACCTGAGTCTCTCAAGGACATGCGTAAGGTCCTTGAGGACATCGACCGCGGCAATAGGATTATTCCTGCTAGCCGGAAGGATGAGGTAAAGCGCAAGTTTTCCCCTCACTTGTACCAAGTCCGTAAGCTAACAAACAAAAGTTTCGAAGGTCAAGATTCACAGAAATCTCTTTCTTCGATGCGACGTTCGAGAGCAACCTCCCGTCCGGTGTAGACTGGCGATGGCCTGGCATGTCATGGGTCGACAAGATTTTTGATCGCGCTGCGGATTACTTGGAAGAGAATGAGGCAGAAGTGGGCTGGAACGCTGGCATCCATGCTCCAATTCTTTCTTGGGTCTTCCGTAAAGAGGAACTCGAGCCTCAATTCCTAGATTACATGTACTGGTATGCTAAAACTGTCCTTTCTATTGCATCATCTTCCTAACATGCAAAGCCCCTCGACGCAAATCTCAAATATGTATAGACCCAACAAATCCAAATCCAAACTGGTCGACTATTGTGTCTACATGCGACCCGGACGAGAGTCGGCTGAGCAGGCTGCTATCAACAACATGCGATATCGCGATCGGCCCTCAAAAAGCATCAACCACGTCGATTCCGGTTTGTTGAATAAGCATCCGATCGCAATATCAGTTGAGACAAAGAGGGAGGGCGAGGACTACACAAACGCCATCAATCAATTGGCAACATGGCATTCGGCACAGCTGCGTAGCCTCTGCTACACGCCACAGGGCCCAACTCGAGAGTTGTCGCACATCGAGTTTCTACCTGGTATTATTGTGCAAGGCCACGACTGGAATTTTGTCGCCACGATACAGCGTGATGGCAAGGCTTTCACCTTTCATAGGCTTCCCATGGGGACTACGCGCACACGCCAGGGAATCTTCAAGGTTCTTCTTGCGTTGCAGTATTTGGGGCATTGGATACAAACTAAATATTGGTTGGCGTTCAAAGCGGATATTCTTGGAATGGGGGATATAGCGGTTCCTTGAGTCGATGGGACAGATGATTCAGGATGTTTATTTGGGATAGATGGAACACAGAACATCTTGCGGGAGTTTTTACGTAAATATTTGACGGGTCCTGGATATAAAAGTCTCGAATACCAACACTGATGCTGAGCGTCAGGTTGCACCAACCTGCCTAAGATGAGCCGTGATGCCAGAAAAAGGGCACGATCCCAAGGTCCACAAAGAGTCACATAAGGGTTCATTATTTGTTTGGATCATTTGGATTAGGATATGTACCACGATTCGCAGATTAAAGGATCCTCTGTGACCCGGTATTATTCCCAGTTTTACTTGTCTCCCTAGTGCGACACTGTTTTGTTTATCGGCGATCCTCTCGCCTGATGCAACACTGTTGGTCGATCAAAAAGCTCTGTGCTTCAGAAGTTCAGCCGATAAGAATTCGCTAGCTGCTCATCGACGATTGACAAACCCCCCACAAGATTTGACCAAGACCAATTCTGGCTCCCTGTCAGCAGAAAGACGCCTAACAATAAATAGTCTCAGCGCCGGACCTGTCAGCAAATTGCACCTGTCGCTTTAAGGCTGAATTGGTGGTATGCTCGTGACTTAAAATGGTGGCTGGTGGCTGAAAATGGAATTAGCCGTGGACCCTTGAGGCTTAAAAGAGGAAATGACATTTGAGGAATGTTAAGGTCGAGACCCCTATTTCTGAGACCGAGGTTCGTAAGAAAGCCATCTCCGGTTGGGGACGGAATCTCCTGATTTAGATGCTGAGGCTTGATCGCGATTCAGCTGTTTGAGAGGCTGTCGTGGAACGTTACACGGTCAATATGTACATCATCATCAAGGCGCAAGCCAGAGGTGCACAAAGTACAAAATTGTCTTGCATTGACGTCAAAGTACTCAATATTGCATCCCTTGACAGCTAAGGGGCTTGAACTGTCTGACTGGCGTTGCTTTGGGCGTTCAGGACTTCTTGTGGCGCGGCCGAAAGATGCAGGGTAAGTGACTTCAATGGAACAACATCACATCATGATGTTCAGTGCAGTGGGCGAACAACGCCAGCCTGGTGAGATAATGTTTATTGCGCTATTTGGCGGTGGACTGTCGACTGGTTTCTCTGCGGAATATGTTTTGTTGAATACATTCACGACGCTCTTGATTGTCGTGCCCGATCAGAGGCTGAGCTTTGAAGGCTGTGAAGCAGTACCGATACTGTGACATTTTTCACCACCAAGAACCATGTCGCCGTCCATTGTCGGAGGCACCACAAATCCTTCTCAAGCCATGTCGCAAATCTATTTGAGTCTGTCGTGTTGCTTCAGACATTGGTGAGGCTGCCATTGCGCATCAGATCCTACTTGCAAGGGCGTTCCCAGTACATCATCTCTGTTCCTCAATGCTCGCATCATTCACTCGACGCTTGCCAGCCACAATACGTGCATTTAAGCCTACTGCATGAAGAGGACGATGTGTTGCCTTTGTCTTGGATGGAAATAGTTACTCATTCTTGTACAGCACTCTTGTAGACGCCACAAAGCCATCCTCATCTCCAAGACGCTGTCTTACAACAGCTTGTGGACTTTGTGCTTGGAGGGCACAAGACCCTACAGCAGATTTCGTGACTGTCGATGGAAAGGAGCGGTTTGATTGAAGTATGGTAGGACCTGAATGACTTGCAGTCGAATCGCATCCTCTCAGCGTCTGTTTGAGCCCGAGAGGCCAGAACATCCACAACACTCTTGTAGCATACTTGAGAACATGGAGCGTATATGTACAACGTGATCTGATATCATGAGAAACACTTCAAATTTGCATCCGCTATCATCACACATATTCTACCTTCATGGTTGTCGTTACAAGAAGTTAGTGCTAATTGGCTAGCTGTCAACAACACCAATTCAAGCATCACCAACATACAAACCGCCAATGAAAATAGCCTCTCTCGATCGTCAACGGGATCTAGATCATGCACTGACCCAAAGAACAAGTAAATACAACACGCGACCTTGCTATACCATCTGTTCGCCCAAGATCTTGAAGAAACCCGCTCATGTGACCGGCTCTTCAATCAACACTAGCTAGCCTTCAAGCAAATCTTCCCATCTTCATCCTCAAAACCGGCATCACACAGTAAATCAAATAAGAATTCTCACGTAGCCAAGCGCGTATGACGTTATTCACAAGGGTCTTCCTCCACAACACCAACCAACGAGCTCTCACGCGGAGCAAACCTCCGACCTCCGCTCCACATATCTCACCCACTGAATATCTTTATCGATCGGTTTCGCCTTGAAAAGAGTCGATATACAGTGATTTCTTCAACAGACACGATGTAAATTGTATTGATGATGTTTGGATCTCCCGCGATGTGCAAGGTGATGTCATGGCGACGATGAAGATGTTATTGACATCATACATGTGTAGATATAGCATCGCGATGCTTTATATGAAGCCCTGCAGCGTGTAAGATATGACTTTTATCCTCTTCATTCTCATAATTCTTCTGTGATCATACACAAAGATCCGAAACGCTCAATTGAACACCTATCTTCAAACATTTCACAAAACACAATCATCATGTCTATGAACCCCGAGTCTGCTACTCCCCAACAGGGTGAGTTCCGAAGCAAAGTCGCTCCCGCTGAGCCCCTCACAACCAAGGGCGTAAGTCAATCGTCATAAAAGTACACTCCATGATACATCATACTCACATCTGCCAGCACAAGCCCGGAGTTCTCGTTGGCAACGACGCCGTCCCCGAGTTCCACGCCGAGCAACATGCCGCCGGCACAGCTCCCCGCGAGAACACCTTCCAGCCCAACCCGGAGACCGAAGTCCCCGCCCAAGCCGGTGCCTCAGGTGCCGTGTCTGCCTCCGCGACTCTCGGAGGTGCGACGTCCGCTGATGTGCACACCGGTCTAGGCAAGCCTGCCGCTGGACAGACTAGCCAGGAGCTTCACGGTCGGGAGAAGAAGGATCGCTCTGGTCTCACAGGTGTTGGTGCGAACCCTTCTGATCCTATTCATGATATGGGTGCCGACCGGGATTATCCTACGAACTATCGTGGAAAGGGTGGTGAGAACGCGGTGGATTATCCTGGTGCGGAGGACAGAGAGCCTGTTAAGGCTGAGCAGGTTGCGAGTGAGCGCGCTTAGATGTCTGCTGTGCGGACGGGATGGAGCGATGCGTATTATTAGCCATGATGGCTTAATGAGTTAATGCCAATGATATGAACCAACGGATCGTGTCAATTCTTCCATGTGCGGTGAGATGTGAGACTAATGGCCAGGGGGGTATAACATCGGTTGAGGTTCACTTCGCTCGACGTCCAGCGGCAATGTGAGGTCTGAGTGATTGCCAGAATGGCAAATGCCCGGCGTTCGTATAGCTGCATCCAGATACCGGTAGATCTGCAGGACTTGTTCATCTTTAGCTCCGGCTGTAATCGGGCATGTCAGCAACACGGGTCCAACATCAGCAACCGTCAATGAACCCTGGGCTGTAATGTGGCACACGGCGAAAGGTGATACAAAAACGACCTGACCAAAGACTCCATGAGCAACCATCAAGGTAAAGCAGTGTACTTTTGGGTATCAATGTGCGCCATTTGCTTCAAGATAGTGGCAATGGTTCACTGCAACCCATTGAGGCATAATCATCCAGCCTTGACCCCCTCAGCCCTATGCGACACAACAGACTGCATCTTCAAGAATGCCTCGCGATGCGCCTTTTAATTATAGGATCAAGCGTTGAAACATGGATGTCGCAATGATCGTCGTAATCCCTCGATTTGGGATGAACTTAATCCTCCTCCTCGTCTCGGCAGTGCGACTTTGAACTTTGACATCCCTGCTGAAGCGCCTCCAACGGTCCCTGGATCTCCCCACCCGTGAGGGGAAGTTGTAGACAGGAGTCGATTGGTAGGTTACCTATTCATGCATTATGAATGATGGGACGAAGTGCGGCCGCTGCGAACTGTGATGGATGCTAAAAAGTTGAGGGAAAAGTCAGTGGAAGGTCTATCTCTAATGGTTGCTGCGTGTCTGATCATTGAGCGTGGGGGCTTCATGTATATCTAAGCATCATCTTGAGACGTCTGAAAAGGCTCTCGCTATGCTGAATATGACAGTTTGAGTGCCCAATGCAGCAATCTCCGGCTCTCCCAACACTTGTTTGGGCATTATTTCTCCTCATTTGTCTTCGGAAGCAACGGCAGTTATTCTTCAAGTCTGGGCCGAGACCCCATTTCCATGCTCTAGCGGATCTCATACGTATCCACTACCACGCGCCATCTAATGCTAATGAATCTTGTTCTTGTTCTTGTTCTTAATTCATGACGCACTCGTTATTGGAAGGACTCATTTACTTAAAACATAAACTATTATAGTAAGGCTGATTACTCTTCACATGCACTGAACAACATGCCGTAATGTAATTTATAATAATCTCAAGTCAGCTCCTAAATGCCGAGATATGAGATATCATCATCAGAATCCATATCATAAGTTTTTATCTTTAACCACAATAACCGCCGTATTCACACCAATCATTGCAGAATCATCCAATCAAGGAACTCTATCCCCCGCTGTGATCAGACCCGGGCCCCCCTCCACAACCCGGCAGCTAAACCAAACCCATCCTGATCCATATACCGGTCTCGCCTCGTCCGCCCAGCGATCAACGGAACCGCCGTTACATCTAATTGAGCTTCTAGATCCCGTTAGACACGTCGAAAATTGGTAAGTTTAGCTATCAGTTTTAAAAAGACTCAGCTCAATTATCAAGATTATCTCCTCAAAAGTCAATTCAACCTCTGGTGGAGGTGACTAACAAAGATAAACCTTGCTTGATCTTGCTTGGCTCTCTCCACATTCGCCTTCTCCCTTTCCCCCCTGCTTCTTCTTTTAATTAATGAACTCGTTGCTTCTTCACATGTGGAAATAATACATATTCTTGCAGTCTGTCGTTGATATCATCCCACTCAATTTCGGGGTCTCACCTCATGACAAACGCCGCTGACGTTGAAAGATTCCACCGATAGGTTCTGCACTTTGGCTTAGCCAGGTACGGCACAGCACAGCACAGAACAGTATTGGGTCGGTACATCAAGGCCCGTCCCCTGTAAGCTCCAAAACCGAGTACCGAGCTGGTCCCCCCCCCGTTCTACTTTACCAGAACGGCTTCTCGTCTCTGCGCGAGCTCTCCTCACACAAACGATCTTCCTTTTCGAGCCTTGAACCAGCAAGCCGTGTCTATTCTGTCTTGGGGTTTCGTTATTTTGTTTGTTGGTGGAACCCCTGGTACCTGTAAATCATGGAGATCCAGTTCTCGATCCCTATCACCGGAGGGCGATCCAACAGCTCGGCGCCGTAAGCCAGAAACCCTGTCGCACACAATATGGATGGATCCGAGCTGAGCTGACTGACTTTCCGTCCTGTCTTTTAGTTCTTCATCAGGTACAGACACCGAGAGATCTGCAAATGCGACGGCTTCAAGAGCTGGTACGCATCGATTTGCACTTGAGACAAGGGCACGACATACAAGACGAAGCTCAAGTAGAGCTCGCACGGGCTGTGCTACATGTGAGTTTGGTACATGTCTTTCGTGAGTCTGTTACTAATGGCTTCTTAGGCAAGTAAGTGTCATGCAGTTGGTCGCATGAACTCAATTCCATGGGTCGCGCATGGCGTAAGAAACTCACTAACATCGTGAAGAAAGCGACATGTCAAATGTGACGAGACAAAACCAGCCTGTCTCAATTGTTTAAAATGGCGAGGTTCATGCGATGGCTATGGCGACGCAGCAGCTACACCCGTTGAAGGCGCCGCCGAACCGCGGCCGCGCTCAACAGCCTCAAGATCAAAAGCGACGACAAACTCTGCGACCAAGTCCCGTGCAACGTCCAAGATTAAGGTTACTACGGGTTCAACGGCTGTTGTGAAAGCAAGACCACCGACAATCCCCGAGGAACCTGCAATCAACACAATCTGCTTCACAAGTAGTGAGCAGCGATCCTATTTCGATGAATGGTCGGCTCTCAGTGTAGGGTTCCTTAGTGGAGGACTCGGAGACTCACGATTATGGACGACTACGATGCCTCAACTTACACTACAGGAACCATCACTGAGGTATGCCGCCATGGCAGTAGGCGCACTCCGCAAAGCTTCAAATGTCGAGTTTGAAGCGTCTTCACCCGGGAATGAACTCGCAGGCGATAACAAACACTACCTCAACGCAATTGTCTACTACTGCGAGGCTTTACAACTACAAGCCAAGGCCAGACCCACGAAAGAAGGACTACGGACAGCGATGTTGGCGTCTCTGCTGTTCATCTGCTTCGAAGCGCAACGGGGAAACATGCCAGCAGCTCTCAAGCACATCACTCACGGCTTCAGTATGCTGAACGAGCTTGCAGCTTGTACTGACAAAGCTCCCGGTCTTGTCAGAATTGCCCCGGCACCTCCTGCTCTGGTCCAGGAGATCCTGGATTGCTACAAGCCCTTGGAACTCCAGTCGCGATCATTCATGGGCTCGTATAAGAAGTTCTTCTTCCCACCGAAACCACCTGCTGTCGCCGCAAATCAGGCTCCTCCCTCACAGACGGCCAGTCCTCGTTCGGTATCGAGTCCACCAAGTCAACCTGGTACGCCGTGGGCAAACGCACCTGCAAGTCAACAGAACCCAGTTGGTCTTCCAAGTCCACAGAGTCAAGGGAGTCCGCAAGCCATGTCGGACCAGCAGACGCCTCCACGAGGTCCTCCACAGAGACCCCCGGGTATCGCGCCGTTTACCAAACACTCGCCATACTTCAGGCCGAAGCAGACGAATATCAGGGTGATTGAAGATATGCCTGCTGTTTTCAGCACGTTGGACGAAGCCCATGGATACTGGACATTACTGCAGAGGCAGCTCGTACAGTACATCCCCCTTCTGACAGCGACGACGGCACAGCTTGCTTTGACGAAAGTGAAAGATATGAAGGAACTGGAAATGAAGCTAGACAGCGTGAGGCAGAACCCGCGGATCTCGAAATTTCTGGAGGAATCCAGGCATTGGCTTCAACGATGGTCAACATCATTCAGTCCACTCCTTCAAACCGCGCAGGACAATCGCCAGAACGATCAACAGTCTTACCTGCAAGCGATCAATTTCCATGTCGAGTTTCTTATCCTTTACATTTACACAGCCATGCCCCGATACTCTGGTGTCGAAACAGCAAAGGACCTCACGCCACAATACCGGGAGCTCAACGCCATTGCCGAGACTCTAATCGCAGCGCGTCCCAACTGCGGTTTCGCAATGGACTCAGGTTGGACATGGCCGCTCTTCGTCTCAGCATTCGGCTGTCGCGATCCAGAAGTCAAACAAGACGCCATTCGTATTCTAGGAAAATATCCCATCCGCAACGCCCTTCGCGACAGTCGTGTCTTCCGCGCCATCGCTCTGAAGAACCTTGAAGTCGAAGCTATGAACGCAATGGAGGGCGATGAAGACGAGCAGTGGTTACGACTGAGGAGGAGAGAGCTTGTCTTTGAGGATCTGGGGATGAACATTATCTTTCGGTATGCGGAGAAGAACCAGGCCACGGGGGAGTGGGAGCTCATCGAGGAAGTGGCGGTGTTTATGGTTGGGGAGGATGGGCAGTTGAATTGGCATAGACAGCCTATCTCGGAGTCAGTGTCGATTCTTTCGGGTGTTTGTTAAGGGCGTTTTATGGGGATAGAGGAGGATTTGGGTAGATAGCAAGCGTAGGAGTTTTGGTGTGCGTGCTTTTAGGCTGCGACGATGGCCAACTATGAATCTTACGACTTGTTTTGAGAAGTGCTGGTAATTTGACGTTATCTAGACGTGTTGAGGTAGCATCTACTGTGAACATCAGGAGAGGTGATACCATTCTGACAAGCTCAATTGTGTGATTCATGGTGAATTGAACCTATATATCATTCTCACTAAATTGTATTTTATATCGTAATCCTAATGAGCGTAAACTGTGATTGTTGCTATTTTATTTGACCATTATTTGTTGTTTAATACTGTTATCAGCTCGATGCCATCGCTTGTTCACTCAAGCAATTTTCACGTGAAATCAGCAATTGATCAACAAACAGGCATCAGAACTACAGTATCGAGACAAATTATAAGTAAACTATCATTCAACAAATATTATCATCCTGTAAGTATATTATTCGAGGCCATATCTACCATTATCTGCCGTTATCCTCACTATCATTCATCCCTTTCAACTGTTTAGGGTATCTACCTCGGCGCAGATGCCGAGGTCGTCGGCCTCAGGCACGCGCCACCTCCACATTCTGAGCGAGGCACCTGGACGGGAAGTGACGTGCCTGTGCCTCGGGGTTTGGCGGGCTGAGCTGAGCTGGCAACACCTCTCCCACTCATTCATTCCATCGTCACTGACTATCACCATCATCGTTCCTATCAATACCGCCCATAGCGCGTCATGGCTGGCGACTGATTCCAATCCCGCCAACGACCGACTTCACGCGCGCCCCGCTCCTTTAATATCGTTATTTCCCCCCTTGTCCGATCATCGCCGACCGACTGGAGAGATACGGAGAATATGGACCCTCCTCTGAAGCGCGACGTGCCTGCTTCGGCTGCGAATTCTACAAATTTACCATCTGCTACGACGAATAAACAACAGAAGAAACCTTCGCTCGGTCGCATTCTGTCATTACCGCCTAAATGGCTGTCTACGTATGAGGAGTTCATAACCAAGAATGCCGGTCAGGTGTCGCAGATTGAGAGCGCTCTACGGAGTTTGACATATATAATTCCAGGTAGGCTTGTCCGGGACGAGTGCTCAAGTTTGGAGCTGTTTCTAACGAATGTACAGGCCGCTTCCGCGATGCCGAAATCGCATCAGAGTCAATCCACTCGGGTGTTCAACTTCTGTCTCTCTACCATGACTCTCTCCTCCAAAAGGCCATCGCGCGTCTGCCGATGGCGAGCATGCCATCGGCACATGCTCGATATACACGATACTGGACTCAACGGAGTGGTGCATACCGAAGAATAGCTATGTTTTTACAAATGATCATCTACACAGAGATGCTATGGGAGATGACAGCCAAACGACGAGGTGGCGAGAAGTCACGGTGGAAGGTAGTCGTGATCCTGGAAGCACTTAAGGCCTTCTGCCGTCTTCTGCTCCTGCGCATCACACGGTCGCGTCCACTCGTCACGCCCGTGCTGCCTGAACGTGAGCCCATCCCTGAAGATGCGGCCGCGGATGAAGAGGAAGAGATTGCGTACCGCAGTGAAAGTGAACTCATGGACGACGTTTCGGTGAACGGCTCTGCGTCAGGATCTTCGCGGGACATGAAACCCGCGCACGAGCGTGAATGGACCATGCCCCGAACAGGAATGAGCTTACCATCATTACCAGAGGGAGGAGACATCAGCTCGTATCTGCTGGGACGCGTGCTTACAGCTGACGACATCAAACCCGCGACCAAGCTCCTCAATCAACTCCAGGGAAGTGGTCAGGGTGCTGAGATACTGCAGATCCTGTCACCGCTTATCTACGCTTCAGCCATGGCCTACAACATCAGGAGAGGTGGCGACAAGAAGAACTGGACCCCTTGGTTGATCGGCTTTGCAGTCGAGTATGCTGCCCGGCAATTACGAGACCGAGGGCTACGAACTACATCCCTTGAGCGGGAAGAATGGAGCAAGCGTGGTTGGGCCATGGGTTGGTGGGCGATGAGGGGCGCCGCATACGAGAACATCACCAAGGGAGTCGTCGGAGGTGTAACGAAGAGAATGCCCTCATTCATCGGTGGTATCCTCGAGGACTACGAGTACCTCTGGGAGAACTACTACTTTAGCACGAGTGCATAAAGCTGTACTACTCACTGCACTGAACTTGGTTTGGAAAGCGGACCATGTCGTCTCAAGTACATTGAAGATTATACTTTGCCGAGACATGTCGGCTGACGATCTCGGCTACTGGACGTTTTGGAAACTTTTTCTTTCAAGTAAACATTACGGGGCATAGCATATACGATCGGCAGATGGGCAAAGGACGGCTAGCCATGCGAGCATTGACTTTGACTTTGATGAATACCCGATTTGGAATACAACTCTCGCGCCGGTGTTGCACGATTGCTCTTCAGCTCTGCCCGTGCGGTCTCGTCTTTCCCCAAAGCCCCAAGCCCAAGCCTAAGATCGAAAGTTGGAGCCCTCTCCGATCCCATTCGGAGCGATCAGGCATAGTGTTTCTTTGATCGTCCCTTATGGGGGGTTTTGGACTGCCAACTCTGGGTGGTGCGGGTGTCTTAGATGGGCGATCGCAAGGGATCGCACGGACGAGAGCACAAACCTGACGATCAGTTACACCTTGATCACTGTACGAGTTATTTTTTGTCTCTATCTCTTCTTTCTATAGTTTAATAAGGAAACGAAATGTAATCACCCAAGAAAAGTAACGGCGAACTAGGATCGGGACTAGAAAATCGGTGACGTTTTAGTGGAAAGGGGGTGGAGCGGGGTGTAGGCCAAGTGAAGGCAAGCGAATGGAACTCAACTCAACTCAACTCGAGCCAGCTCGACTCCAGTGCGCGTGGCAGTGCTCGGCCGAGAACATGAACCCCCTGTAAATGGAACGGTACCTTACAGAGTAGGATCCGTAAGAAGGAGGGAGAAAAGACACCGATTCCGTTCGGCTCTCTGCAGTTTTGCACGAGAAAGACCTGCAGAAGAGAAAGACGGAGGTGCCGGGGTGTGGAGGAGGAGGTGGCGCACTCGGAGCCGGTGCGTTTGGATGGTTTCATGTTGATTTGGAGGAGCGTGCAGCGGGCTGTTGTGTGTGTCCAACAGTCTTTTCCCTTCTGTAGTTGAGAAATCTTTCAGCTGAAAAAAGAGACAACAACTTTGTCGAAAAGAGACAGTGAACGAATTGCCGGGAAATGTTATCTCGCGAAAAAAACGTGGTGCTACTCGGTCCCTTGCATGCAATACATATTTGCCCTTTTATATATACCAAACGGCAGGGTATAGACGGTATATCGCTCCTTTGGTATAGAAACGTTCTGTTCCCGAGCAAGGTTTGTCAAGGTACCATGCTTAAAAAAACCCTTCATCCCCTATTTCTTACTGTGCCTCTGTCTCTTTTATCTCCGGACTATCTCAGCTTGGTAATTGTGTGCTGCGCGGTGCGTAGGTACCCGAGCCAAGGATGGTGAAACGTTTGACGTTGTGATTTTCTCTGTGAAGAGGGGGCTGAACGGGAAATGCGGGAGGGCTAAAAAGCAATGATGCATACAATTAAAAATAAACGCAGACAGTCGTACGGTGTACACAGAGCTTATTATGACAAGAAAGAGCTTGGTCGACGTGGGACAGTGATACATAGTGTTCATGTTTAAACATAGAAACACGAACCCAAGAAATGGGCTGGCTAGAAAAGGGTCTTCAGCGACATGCTTGTTGCATATGATCTGCTTTTAATGCTGGAATACGAAATGGGATCCGCAAATGAATCATGTTGTGGATATGTGCCTTAAGGAGATTTTAGCCGTCACTGAAGAACACAAGCTAGACACAATGGCTGCATAAGTGTCTCTGATAGAGCGGAACTCAACGAGAATCCTCAATCAATTCTCTGCGACTTTCTGCCCTTGAGTGAAATTAAAAGCACAGACCCCGAGTCTCGGCGACCATGCCCAGAACATGATAGCGTCGTTGATCGGTTCATGTGATGATGATGATATGTAACCTCTGGTCCCTGACTAGAACAGATATGGATAAACCTTCAAGGACCAGTAACGATGCGACCATGAAAAAATATAACTCTATACGCGGGTGAGCAATATCGTGAACTGTGGGTAATGAGGATGTTTGCTAGCCTAATCGGCACCAACAGAGCGTTGTCAGGCGGGATGCAACTCTAACATCGTCATCATCAAGGTTCTCGACCTCTGGATCGTCATGCTTGCTTTTCTGTTCGGTCGGTCGGTCAGAATGGGCTCAACGGCGAAAGGGGGCGGGACATGGGGAGTCGTGATACGCGAAATGATGCACGTAAGAGCGAACGAGCTTCTCGAACTTGAACAGTGCGTGCGTGACCCAAACTTTACTTGACTGCTAGTTAACTTCTGGCTAATCTCCCAGAGCCAAGACAAGTTTTGACAGCAGCGGAGTATTTCCTCTTGTTGCAGATACAGTAAGTAGATGCAGGCAGATGCAGACAACCGAGCTGAGGCTGTTGAGTTTAGTTGGGCTCGTTTGAGTCGGGGTTTGTGGTTTGTCTTCGTCCTGACAAGAGTCAGGCAATTTCCACATGTGCCGCGCCAGTAAAAGCTTACCCCTGTGCTGGGACGCATTAAAGACCCTAGTCATCATGTAGCGCTGCTTAATGCCCGGGGAACTTCAATTACAGTGCTGAGAGGCACCAGCCAATTCGCCTCGCTCGAAAAAAAGGGCGCAGACGAAAACACAAACTCATTGAGGGTCCTGCCTTTGCCTGTCGTTCGTTGCGGGTGGAGAGGCCAAGACGGGAGGAGATAGGTAAGCGATGACGATGATGACAGCGGCGATCCAGGGGTTGAGGGAGAGCTAGAGTTATTCGACTCACTCACTCACGGTAGCTATAGCAGATCCAACCACAACGTTGCTCGTCTGTCCCTTGCGTTTTTCTCATGGTTTGATTAGAAACCAGTCCGGGCTGATGGAAGAGGCGTTAAGATGCGACGTTGAGTAGTTGCAGACACGATGGTGCCATAAATCACTACAGGTCAGAAAGGCTAGCCCAGTCCAGTGACCCCGACCCCCAGCTCCAGCCTCAGCTTCAGACCCAGCCCAGCCACAGGACAGGCTTGATCATCCTGGAAGCTTTGAAATCGAGCTGTAATCCGGATGTTGAATGCTGACCGAAGTAAATTATCGTTACCTGGTCATTTATGATTTGAATTGAATGGCCTTGGCCCGGCACATGTCATGATCCATGCCTGGGTTCGACAGTCGCTGTAACCCAACAGCGGAACTCTTTTCAGCGTAACAACCAACCCTTCAAGAGAGACCCTCTTCTAGGTACAGTATCTCTTTTCTTCTTTTCTGTCGCTACCCATGTTAATATAGAGCCACGGACACGACATCATTCGAGCCAAGGATGTTGCTCCTTTTCCTGTCGGGGCCTTCCCCTCGGACCTATACCTGTAGCGGCTGATTGGCGGAAAACCGTTTCGAAACGCTCGACGGGCGGCGTTGACGGTTATCTTCTGTCTCATTCTGTTGCACAGTAAACTCTTCTCTGCCTGGCTAGGCTGGCCGTTTTGGATCGCGACCCTTGAATTGATGGCTGTTGGCCTTACCCAATGTTCCTTGCCGTTGGCGTTTCAGGTGAGCATAGCTGTTACAGCGCGGGTTCCGGGTTCAGAGCCAGATCAGATCAGCATTTTGCCCAGAAAGGCTGGAAGCACGTTTTGACCGGTGGCTAAAAGAAGTGTGCCTTTACGGGACCTACGGGTAGCCAAAATTGATCTGATTGACTGAATCAATCCCAGAGATTGCTAGAAAAACGTGGTAATCCCTATCATCGCCAGCTAGCAAAATAGCTCTGATAACAAGGGACGTGCCACGGAGTATCCTACCTTGATCGAGCCAAACCCCGGAGCAAAGAGAAGGGATTTGGGAATAGACAGCCCAGGATCAGCAACCAGGCTCTTTAGCACAAGGACGCTTGGGCAAAGGACGCCGCCTTATTGTATCGTTCATGGGCAATGGATCTTACCTCTGTGGATCATATGCCATGCTCGTGTCATGGGAAATTCGGATTCTGAACAGCTTCATTACGGCCATTACGGCCTTCTCTCAATGACAGATAGGACTCTCGCATCTCGGTCTCCCGAACACGACCCCATGTCGATTCTTGTCGCTCTGTGCCTGCAGCCGATGCGCGGGACAGGGGCAATCAATCCTATTTGCTTGATTAGCCAAGAAAGAGACATTGCATTAAAAGCGACAACGCAAGCTTGAACACAAGCAAGCAGGCAGGCAATTGAATTGCTATCTTTAGAGTCAATATGTGGTGAAACACACGCCTTTCTGTGTTTGTATGGCTACAGCACACACTGATACACCATCACGAGATGTTTTGGCTCAGGCAGGCAGGTTAGGCTGGCAGTCATGTCACAAGTGAGCTGGCGCCTTTTCTGTCGCTGGCTGTTTTGACTCAAAGCTCCCGCCATCCATCGTTCTTGGGTCTTGGGATTGACTGCCAGGACCCGGTTCTGAACCCCCGGCTCCTGTTGGCTTGGTGCTTGGCTTGGCTTCTGGTCTTGGCTAGGCCGGTTTCTGCTGCAAGAACCCCCTGTCCTGGCTCCTGGGCTCGTCATTGACCCCTGGTGCCGCTTCGACCCAAACAGAACAAGGTTGTGCCTGTCTCGTCGCCCATCAGGTCCCGCCCGTCTGTCGACGGCGCGAGAGAGGGGAGATCTCGTTATGACGCTCTACAGAGAGATCGTGATGAGTTGAGAGACGAGGCAAGATGGGGAGGGATAGGGATGGGGAGGGGATGGAGGAGCAAGGTCAGATCGTCGGTGTTTGCTTAGTAGAGCGGTTCCATTATCGAAACGAATCGACGGGAGCCATTCAGATGATGACAGTAGCGCTCTCCATTGCTTCTGCAACGGCTTCATCCGCGAATAGGGACTTCGGTAGTGAAGCACAACATGCTGTAAGGTAAGCAGGCGTACATTGGCAATGCAGTTAGTCACGGCCAGTCAATAGGATCCTTCCTGTACGTCACGTCACTAATTCAACTGTACCTGTCGATTTTATCTCCTACCTTATCCTTAATCTTTCCTCGATCCCATCCCCCGGATCATTTTCCCCTCCTCCATAGCTTCTCTCACTCACTCACTCTATTCTCACTCATCCTCTCCCGTCGTTCTATCTACACTCTCACACGGGGAATACGCTCTTCTATTTTTGGGAAGCTTGTTCACTCGACACGGGTAGCGACTGAGTGATCTTGGATTTCCGTCCTCTTCATTTCCACACGGGAAACCATCGCGGCTCGTCATTAATCATTAATTTTTGTGAAACTCTGGCTCAAGAGCTGGACAGTACGGGACGGGGCTTGGTACAGCCAAAAAAAAGAGGAACAGGCCCCCAAAAAGACCGCAACAGCAAGGTACCCGAACCTAACCAAAGTGGTGCCCCGTTTTAAACACCAGGGACAATTTTGGTTGGTTCAAGCTCTATTTTCGACCCCATTTGCTCCTTTCTAGGTTCTGCCCCAGTCCCAGTCTCGTGGGTGTCTGTTCTTTTTAGGGCAGTCAGCCAGACAGTCATTGAATTGAGTACTCAGACTGAGCGAGAGAGCGAGCGAGTGGTGCCAGAATCACAAAACGACGCTTCAAGCACGGGCTCCAAAATCAGGCCCGCCCTCCTTCTTCAGTGCGACAAGCTCCTTCCAGCACCAGCGATAGCGCACTGCTTAGCTGTAGACAGCCGCAATTACAGCAGCAGCACAGAGCTACACAGACCAATTTTGTCGCACCCCCCTAAACACAAACACCACGATCAAAACACAAAAAGGCACACAAAACACCAAAGGCGATCGTTAATTTGTCGGAGAAATATCCTGGCTGCACTACACGCCCCTTTCCCTTTCTGATCTCTCTCTGCCCCATCAGCAAGCATCGTTCCGTCTTCTCTCCCCCCATCAGCCATTGATCTCTCATCTACGGCGGATACTGTGCTTGTACCGAACGAACCTGACCTGGGATCAAGACCCAGGACCCAGTGTCTAGGAAGACTCCAGCACCCCTAGTCTAGCCTCTTCCTCACTCCCACTCTCCCACTCCTACGAGAAAGATACTATACTCCCTGTACCTGACTGAGCAAGCCTGTACCGACCAACGCTTGTCGCTGTCGCTGTCGCCGCGGCCTGCGCCTACTCCTACACTACCCTCCCCATCCCCCATCATCTTCCATCCTCTCCCGTCGTCGTCTCTTCACAACTCCAAGCTAACCGTCACCAACCTTTTTTTTCTTTCGTTTCTCTCTTGTTTCTTTTGCTTCATATCCACTCTCGCTCAAAGGTCTTGGGACCTTAAACTCTCGCTTTTGTCCTTCGTTGTTGAATCGTTTCCGAAATCTGACGGAACCAACTCATTCGCTACCCCCCGTATTATCAGCTCATCATCCATCGACTTCAACTACATTCGCTTCAACAACCGCGTTATATCCAACTCAAGGTTTAAAACCAGCTGACGAAACTCGAATATCATCGCATTGCTCATCTTGATTCACCTCGAAATTTCCGATATTCCCTCCATGTGAGCGGAGCCCATGGACCCGAGACAGAACCAGAATCAGCGACACTCAAGTCAGACCAGCAGTCCTCAACAACACTTCGATTTCCAACAGCATAACATGTCGCAGCAACCGAGTCCTTCGCCTCAGCAGTCTCACGACGCGAACCCTCAGGATGTTCTCGCCGAGGCCCGTAAGAACCTCCAGGTCCTGATTGACTCAGGCATGTCCAAGGAGATTCTCCACCAGCTGGTCGATGGCGGCCATGGCCTCAACTTGAACCTCAGCGCGATGACAGCCATGCAAGTCATGCCTACGATTCCTTCTCAACCTCAGCAGACTCCCTTCAGTCAGCAACCTCCCAACCCGAGTCAAACGGCCCCTACTGCTTCGCTCGCTCCGCCACCACCCATGCGATGCCCTCCTCCGCCTCCTGTTGCCTCCAATGGCCCCAGTATCCAAACAGTGACGACGACTCCCAATACCGTTTCATCCACTTCCACAACCCCTTCAGCTGAGATTAAGCACGAAATCATTTCTGAGGACATGAACTGTACGTGAAGCTTGCCCAACAACGAAGCCTTGGCCCCTGGAAGTTTGCTAACACTGATGCTTATAAAGTTCCCAACCCAGCCATGTTTCTTCCCCCACAAGCTGCGTTTAGCCATCGCCCTCGCATCTCTGTTTCCTCGACGAGCTCCGGGTCTTCTGGACATGCTTCCATCTGGTCGACCAATTCTGGACAGTCTTCGATGTCTTGGCAGTCCGCTTCTACTTGCAACCGATCGCAGGCGCCGCTCCCTATTTCCCCCTCCAGCTCCTTGAACGGACTCGGTGCCATGAGTGCCCCGGTCGGCACAGCTGGTAAGACCAACATTTATTGGTGCACCTCGTGTGAGACCAGCTTCAAGCGCAAGTACGACTGGAAGCGCCACGAGGATGAGTTTCACGAGCGCTGGCGCAAGTATCCTTGCCCCGAGCCTGGATGTAACCGCAGCTTCTGGGGATCCAACTCGTTCAACCAGCATCACAAGCAGTGCCACGGATGCAAGACTTGCCCTCACGCCGAAAAGGTGGTCAAGTTCCTCCGAAAGCGCAAGTACTGGGCTTGCGGCTTCTGCTCTGCCCTTCACCCGGCCCGCGAGCGCCACGTCGAACACGTTGCTCGACACTTCGAGTCGGGTATGACAAAGGGTGACTGGATGCATTCTCGTGTTGTGTATGGTCTCCTCCACCAGCCTCTGATCCATGAGGCTTGGGATGCATTGGTTGTGAGCAAGCAGGCCGAGTACAATGGCCGACGACCCCAGTTCAGCTGGCACCCAAGCAAGACTGGCCGTGCCCAAGGTTTCCTTGAGAACGAGAACCCCGGCCAGCTCCAGGACCTCCTCGAGTTCTTCTCCGGAGATGAAGGTGAAGCTCAGTGGATTGTCAGCGTTGCGTACGACCTGGCCGATATTGTCCTTACCTCAGCACCAATCCCCTCTCCGCAGTACTCACACGCCAGTCTTGGACCCCAGGGCTTCACACACGACCCACGAATGTCGTTTATACCGCTGCCTACCCAGGGCCACGCAGGTCATCAGTCTCTGATGCCTTCTCCTGACCCTCAGCAGACCCAATTCAACACGCCCTTCCGAAACACGATAATGGTGCCTTCCCAGCAGTTCCCCTCACCCTCAAGACCGTCACCCGACTCTTCGTCCCACTCACCAATGGGACCTTCGACATCGCCGTTGATGCCGCCACCAGCGCCTTCTCCGCTCGAGAAGCGTGAGCTGCCACCACCCCCTCACACACAGGGCCACGACGCTGGTGAGTCAATGATGGACTTTGAGTACTCGCCAGCACCGCCTGTAATGTTTGACGACTGGGAGAGTCTCACAGGCTCTGTTGTCGAGCAGCCCGGCCAGCAGCATGACGGCGCTGCAAGTGGCTGGGGCATGGTGCCATATTTCCATGACCCTCGCGTCACCTCATGAGCTTAAGCTAGCCACACACACACACACACAACACTCTTTTGACTTTTGGACATTACTGAGCCGTCTGATTTGCTTGCCCAGTTTTGGGTTCCCCCACGTTTTCCTTGAATCGAATCAACAACAACCCTTTGCGGAGCTGTTGGTGTTCCTGCAAGCATTTTCCTTTTTCGTTTTTCCTTAGTAGATAATGATAATACCCCTTCATCGAGACGACAGGTGAGGGCATCTGGGTTGTTTTTTTATCTTGTCACGGCAGGCTGAAAGAAATGTATTGGGCTTATCATGTCCTGGTCCTGGATCAAAAAGGTGGAGTTGGGTGATGCAGCTGTCCTGTCGTCCTTTGTTTCCTTTTATGTCATTGATGGATGAGAATATATGGGAGTAACTTGGGTTGGTGGATTGAATAAGGGACAAAAACCGGTGGTTAGTGAGTGAGGATGTGTACTGGCATTGAGGTTGGGGCGCATTTACAGCGACGCTGAAGAGCCATATGCTGTAAGATAGGATAGGAAGAGAGAGAAGCAAACAAGAAAGGAATAGAGAACCCGGAAGGGACGGATTTGAATGAATATGAGTGCGTCAGAGGCTGAAATATATGGGACTGGTTTGAGGAATGTAGGGGGAAATGAGGAGGTGTCTGAGACAATTGGGCTGGCATGTACTGTACCTTGTGCAGGTAGGGCTTTGGCTAGGGAGATGCATGTCTTGGATCTATTTGGGTGCATGTCGATATAGTCACGAGTTACGATGCGTTGAGCTGTAATACACATTGGGTTTTTACTTTGATCTTGAAGATGCAAACCGATCTTGATGAGATGGCTGAGTTGGTGGAGAGTCGTAGAGTCATCGCCAGACAAGACTGTTCTGCGGCGTACAAGTGAATGATGAAGTCATTATATGAAAGCTTGGCCTGAACAGAGCATACAAGATGCGCAGGTGAAGATAATGGGCTTGTTTGTTCTCACCTCGTGGCTGTGCGCCTTTGTTCATTCACTTGGTGCACATACATGGGTGAAGACAGTGGTGACAGTCTCATGTACACCATGGAAGTCCAGTATTGTTCCAACAATGTCAACTTCTTACGAGTACCTATTTAACCAAGATGATCTTGCCCACAGCATCTCATCTTCCCTCCTCACCGTCAACAGCTCTGAGAATTCTCACAGTAGAGACCATCACAGCTCAGGTAGTCTTCATCTTCACTAACAAACCAATACAACAAAGCATCAGAGCCCTCCGTCCATCATGTCTAGACATAGCAAGCGCTCAACCCGTAAAATCGGCTTCCTCGACGCTCTAGGTCAATGGACAATGGGGCCCTCTCACAGTCGCAGCTCCCGCTGCCGTCGTCACCCACGCAGCACATCAGCAACCCGCGAAGCCCGCCTCGCAAACGCCCCGAAAGATCTTAACCTCACAGCCCGTCAATGGCGCCAATACGCCGACGTCCCTCCTGAGCCACAAGATGAGTGTGACTGCAGTGACTGCGGTGAGGACTATTCTGACGATGAGCGCAAGCCGCTTGTGAGTGCTGAGCCCGTGCAGAGGATCTCTTCCAAGTGGTCGCACTCTGAGGGATCGGCGTTCACGCGTGAACCGACGGCTGTTCATAGGGATTCGGGGCTGAATCGCATTCTGGGGAGGGTTGAGGCGGAGATGGTGGAGGAGCAGAGGCTTAGACATCGGGTGAGTTATGATGCTGACAATGATGCGCTGTTTGCGAACATTCCTCGGCGGGATCAGAGGAGTCCAGGTGAGATTATAGTCCACCGCCATCGTCTCGGCGACGGAGAGGATCACCTTGCAGTTGAGACCTTTGGACACGGCAATTCAAGCCACCGCGACGCAGATGTTCAGTCCGTACGCTCATCGCAGTTCTTCCTGAACCCTCGCGAAGCGCCCCCCGTCCCTCAAGATGCCTGGTCCCCATCGCATCAGCATGTACCCGAGAGCACAAAGACTAGAATTCATTCTTGGAGGGATTGCGTCAAGGACGGGCCGCAGCCGGAGCCTTCGGTGTTTGGGGGCAGTAATGCTCCGACGGTTTGGCCGGGGAGTGGAGAGACGGTTGTGCCGGATGATAGCCTTACGGAGGTTGTTGTACGGAATACTCGGAGATCTTCGCGGAGGGTATCGAAGAGTGGTGGGAGTAGACGACATTCGGGGAGGAAGTGAGTGGCTGAGAGAAGATGAGTGAGTGAGAGGTGAGATTGGTGTTTAGGTAAGTCATTGGTGTAAGTCAGAGAGAGAGAGAGAGGCACGGTAAGTATTGATAGCTACGCTACGTCCTAGTGAGAGACCTAGACTGAGCCTTGAGTGGTAAGTACATTAATAAATTTCCTTTGTCTGTAATATCTATCTGATACTGATTTGATGCTGAGTGATGTGATTGTAGTAGTAATTGTAAGAGGATGGCCTTAGCTGGCGGGGACTGACATGGCAGACTGATAGACTCAATGCCAATACTAGTGGCGCTCTTGTCGTATGAAGTTATAATAGAGAGTAATTGCGAACTTGCAGCTTCAAAATTCAGCAACACACATATGATTCAAGATGGCGCTTGGTCAGACAATCACTAGGCGCGCGGTAAGCACGGTGTAAGGGGGGCAAAGTGGGAGGAACCTGTATACTGCCCCATCGGTACGCGATCGCGCATGTCGAGCGGAACAGTTTCTCAAGCGGACGGCTTTCCGATATTGCCATTCCTATCAGCAAATTCACTCTGGGGGAAAAAAGAACGAATGTTAGAAGTCACCAAAGAACTTGCGTCTAATAGTTTCCATCTTTAATTCTTCTGGCATTGGTGCTAGAAACTGATCGACCGGATCCGCCCAGAATGGATTCTGAGGGTTGACATACTTAGCACAGGTATACTCCCAGTACACTGGGAACCATCCTGCCGTTTCCCAGTCTACAATCCCAACAACCGCATCCCCCCGGACCAAAATATTGAGGCTGCTCAGGTCACCGTGGGTTAAAACTAACTCGTTCCCTGATTGCCGATAGAACTTGAATAGCTCGGAAAGGTCGGGAGGGAGAGTGTATTCGGCATCCAGATTCATGCCGCCGATAAGCGCCTCGTGCACAGTAGCGTACGGGCCCCAGTAGAGCTGGGATGGCAGGCGACAGTCGTACAAAGGGCCACCGTCGATGCTGCTAACGCCCGTCCCCGCAGGAGGAGGAACCGACCGAAGCTCGGTGATCATACGGCGCAGCTGGTCCAGAATTTGCGTCTTCGATTCTTCGGTCCGGCTTAGCCATCTATGCCCTGCCATTTCCCCTTTAATATGGCGCATTCTCCTATAATGAAGCACAAGTACGTACGTACTGGCTTCGGGCGCTAACCCCCGCAATATTACAGCGCTCTTGGCGATGCACCAGTTCAGAACGGATTTAACAACATCTTATGGTTTGGGTTTGGCCACAAAAGCCCAATTCAAATCCCAAGTTCAACAGAATCCAGTTCCAGATTTACGGCGGTCTGCGCATGTCTAGACGACTGAAGTCTACTCGACGCACATTCGGTCAACATGCCTGGCCAAGAGCTGTCGGAAAGGCACGGTATTCTCGTGGTGTCTCCAAGCCAGAGGATATTGCCCAAAGCCTTGTAACAACAGGCCGTAGATCAAAACGGGAAAGATAAGTCGCCGTAGTATGGGCATATGGGAATAAACAGGAGTTAGGCACTTCAAAATTGAACAGGGGTAGGCGGCAATTAGGGGTACACGACAATTAGGAATAGAAGAGTAGAGTCACTTTCCCGATAGATTACTCTAGAGCCGACAGGACCAAGTAGCTATATTAATTACTACATAGGTGCCTTTTTCTTTTCATCTCAGGCGCACCAAGTTAGCTTACAAGTTTGCGAAGGGCGTTGGAAACCTCTTCAACGGAAGTGTAGTCCAGGTTCCAAAGCCCCAGGACGATATGTTTTGCAGGATTATCCTCGCTCAGATGCGGATACTCCCCACGCATAAGCTTCTCCTGCAACTCCTCAATCTCAATCTCGCCGTATGGCAGTGCCCACTCAGTAATTTCACAGATACCAGTCCCCAGAGCAAATAACTCCTTCTCAAACCTGCTTCTTTCCGGGCTTGGAGGATCGGTTGTAGGAATCCAGTAGCGAGGCTCGCAAGCAAATAGCACGTCTGGGTATACACCGTGTAGACTAGAACCGGCAAAATCACTCAATTTAATATGGTGGTTATCAAAAAGGAGGATATTCCGCGTTGAGATGTCACCCCATATCACACCGAGGTTATGAATATACTGTAAGGTCTCCGCGAGGTCAAGCGCCATGCTTAAACGTTGGGCCATAGGCAGTGCACCGCCCTTGAGGATGCGCTCGCGAAGGTTGCCATAGGGAGCTCTCTCAAGTTTTAAGGCCCAGGCTTCTGGTTCTTCGCCATGGGCAGCGGGGAGATATGCAACTCCATATGATTTTAGAATGTGTTCATGCGAACCTAAAGCATCATAGATGGCAGCTTCGCGTTTGAACGTCTCACTGGTATCCTCAGCAAGGGCTGCATGATCGTACATCTCCCCATCTAGCCAGAAGCCAGTAGCTTTTATAGCAACTTGAGGCTCAGATTTATCAGCATAAATGATGCTAAGGGCTGTTCGGCCTAAGGGCTCGAGCCTTGCATTGATCACCGGGCCAGCATCCCGATCACTCAATCGCATGGTGGCTAGGATAGAGCAAGCGCTTAGACAAAATAGCAAAGAATTTTTGGAGCAACAGCAAATGATACCTAGACCGGCACCTTAAGTCAAGTTGAAAAGAATATGGGGAGAAATTCAGTGTCTGCAGTGATTGTATTGAGACACCTCTCGGCACGGGTAATGCGTAGTGCGTGCCAGATAAACCCACAGTATGTACCAATTGACCACTCAGGTTCGACCGGTGAGGACAGAAGACGAGCTTTATGGGTCCGTAGAACCCCCTTTCCATGCCTCTGATTGGCTGAGCATTGTGGACAGGGATATCAGTGTATGTATTAATAGTTGCTTGGCGAAACAGTGAGGGGGACGCATCACCGGCCGGAATATCCCTTTCCCGACAATCATTAAGCGCCGACATATACAGCACTCCAGAACGCTATTGAACCTAAAACAAAATGTCAGGCGAAAACAAGAGCGAGTCGCTCAGCCGTACATTGAAAAGCCGAGTTAGTAAAACGAAGTTGCAATCGATAGCAGCACAATGGAATATGGCGCAATACCGCAAGCTTGGCGCCGCGTTGAAGAAAGACCCCGAAGCTAGCATCGTCGATCTTCTTTCAACAGCCTATCCAAAGCAGCTAAAATCACTCAAAGGTTCAAGTAAGGATATCTTACAGAATGCAAATTATAATATTGATCTGGCAGTTCCAGGTTCCTCTCGACGCATACAAAACGCCCATTTGCCTTGCACCGACGACGCGCGTTCCAAGCTGGCTGCCACTGAACCTTGTACTATTATTCACGACCTATCAGCTGAAGTCCAAGAACTGTTTAACTCTGGTAACCTCTCTGAGGCATTGCTTGAGTTACTCTATCAGGGCGACATTCTTTTTCAAACTGCCTGTGTTATGGTTTTGAAGATTGATGAAAGCATCGTTGTCAAGATGACCCAGGCAGATACCCTCACAGAATATAATTCACTTTGCTACCTTCAACAGCATCTACCAGCTCTTCCAGCCCCCAGACCACATGGTTTGCTGCAGCTTAACGGTTATAACTTCTTATTTATGACATTTATTCCAGGGATTGATTTAGAAAAGGCATGGCCTCGACTGGGGGAAGACGAGAAGCAGGCGGTCTGCGGCGATCTTGATCAACTTTTTTCTCTTCTCAGGTCAATCCCTTTTTCACATGGCACTCCCTTTGGCGGCGTCGGTGAAGAGGGCTGTAAGGATATACGTCGGGACCTTCGAATGAACCCTGAGCCAATATATGACGAGAAGGCTTTCCAGGACTTCGTTTTTTCCGGGACTAGATCGGCGTCGCCTTTGTATACTAACCTCCTACGCAGCCTGATGCCACCAACTTCTGCGAAGTGCGTCTTCACGCATGGGGATATCCGACCAGCGAATATTATGGTAAAGAAGGACCTGGAGGGGAAATGGAGGGTTGCTGCTATCATAGACTGGGAGGCGAGTGGATTCTATCCTGAGTACTGGGAGTCTTTCAAGATGACAAATAACCTTACACCGAGAGATGAGAACGACTGGTACATGTACTTGCCAGCAGGTTTATCCTTGCGTCAGTATCCTGTGCAGTGGTTGATAGATAGAGTGTGGGATCCCCTCATGATCAACAGTTAGGACAATCTGTCACTATGTACAGAGAGGGCTTAGTCTAACTCTAACTCTAAATATAATTTTTTTCTTCTTATTATTAGCCTTATATAAGGCTATTAAGCTTTTAACTTTTAAGTTGGAATGAAATTTCTTTTCAACTCAGCACTACTACAAAGTATAAGCAATAAATCCCAGTATTCTATTCATTTATTTTTAGCATGCCCATTCCGAGGACGACCAGACTAAAGCGTTAATAACAAGCTCGTCATTTTGCTGAAATTCATTGGTAAGTTTTTTTGCAGTATTATATCTTCTCCAGCCATCAGTCAAGGCTGAAAAGTACTTGCGCTCTTCATCATTAATTTGTTCTGGTGATAAATCCTCCGAAACCAATTCCATTCTGGCTTGCCTCATATCCGATCTCCGTTGCAGATTTCGAATATGCTGCATAGGAGAAGCAACGTTGGAATGTTTTATCAGGTCATATAAAGCAGAAAAGTGTTGGAAATCGCACAGAGAGTCCATTCTGACCCATCTCATGAAATGCCATATCCTCTCTGCGTATGACCAAAGCACAGAGCTGGTGCCGTTTGTTATTCCTATATGATCCATGAAACTTGTCATAAACGATGCCGTTGCTGAAGCTGATGGTGGATCTCTCGGATGGGGCATACCGGGTGTTGCAAGGAGCTGGGGAATAGGGACTGTGGAAGCAAATGACCAATCAATGATGCAGGTGATGTTGTAGTCTTGGTCGACGAATATGTTGTTGATACTAAGATCAGGATGGCTAATTGCAAAACCGCTTCCGAAGCATTCAGTGGCTTCAGGATGATTGGTTGTTACCAAACTTGATATAGTATCTTGGAGAGCTTTCCCAGCAGCCAGGTAGTCGAAGCGGTTTTCACCGCTATCTATTTTCAAGCCAATTGTCACAAAGTCGTTCCATAGGTCTGTCGCTCGGCGATACTTGTCATGATTGTCAAATTCGCTCTCAATTGGTACTGGAGCTCTAAAACAGTGGTGACTCATATCAAGATTCTGAACGTGTACTAAAAATGTGTCGAGCAAAGAACGATAAAATACTTCATCAGTTGGGAAGGGTCCGCATTTGATTTGCGGCAGGGAATGGCGATCTTGAAAATAAAATGCCGGATGTAGTGAATGCTTTGTGACGAAATGTCCGTCTTCCTCAAAAAGCGATCCGATCTGGTCAAACTGCAAGCGGAGTAGCTGCGCAGATATTTTGCCGAGTTCTGCCATGACCATTTCCTGGGCTTTGAGAGACTGCGAGGAAGCAAGAGAAGTGCCCTTGGCTTGGCTCATTAAAATATAAGGGACACCAACATCGTTTGATGCAGTGCAGCTGATGTTCTCTCAGAACTATTGGTCCGTGGCTGAGGTTACCAAAAACATACCTATAATCATAAACACTTGGCACGGGTATTGTGCTGTGCTGCGAAATATACTTCATCGTTGCCACCTCACTCGCAATCAGGTCTGACACCAACTCATCCGGTAGTCTCGTTCCAAAATATTTAAATCCTATTTATTAGTTATTACTAGGTTAAAGCTATAAAATAAATAAATTAATATAATAGTATATGTCATATGCTGAACTAACTGAGAACAATGCAAAGAAATAGTAAAAGGCTGACTTACACCACCAACACCTCGAGACCCTTGCCCCTTGCCTCGGCTCCACAATGAATCGTACCGCATATCACTAAGACACATCGGGCCATCTCCAACTCCCAATTAAACGCGACGCGCGAAGGGAGCTTCAAACTTATTTCAACTTGGACCTTTATACATCACGGCCCCGCAGTTTGCAACGACACCGCATCCTTGCCCTCTATCTATATACCTATCTTATCTTGGCTTCAATTACCTGAGCTTCTTCTCTGATCTCTCGCGACTGCTTACCAAGCTTCAAAGACGACTCCGCGATCCTGCGCACGGCTACGGATCCTTTGCGACACTTTCGAATGCGATTGGCCATTGGGTCCTTTGTTCAAAGACTGCTCCATGAATTGATGCTTTAGACTTTTGCGAGGTGGATATACTATACAGGTAATCACTCACCCGGCCTCTGAATCAATTGCGTCAGAGTTGTCCTCAGGTCTCCCTTCGTCAATCCTCCCAATTACACCCAGCTAACCTCCCCAGCGCCCATAATGAACACCCTAGACGACGATCGCCTGAGTGCCAGCTCAGCTGACTCGGACAACGACAACGACAACGATAATGACAATGATAACGACCGCAACGACGTCGACGAGACAATGGAGGACGCTGACGACAATGGCGATCAAGACCAAGACGCAGAAGGCGACGACGATGATAACAACGACGATGAAGACGATGATGACAACGCCGATGCAGATGCTGATGCAGACGGCGAAGGCGAGGAGTCTCAACCGCCTGCGACAGACTCAAACGATCAACCGAGCACCCAGATAAAATCCGAACCCGACGATTCGCAATCCCAACCCAGGAAATCAGCTACACCCGCTCCGAGTTTCGACAAGCGGTGGCCCCAGCCGTCACCCAGGTACATCAGCGCAGCGTCCTACGATATCGTGCCGACCATGGCGGCGCCGCAATCGACGAGTGTCAATGCCATGGCTATCACGCCGGACTTGAGGTACTGGATCACGGGAGGCTCGGACGGGTATATTCGTAAATATGACGGGCCTAATACCATCAATGGCAAGCTCCCTTTGACGGTTGCGCAGAGGCATCCGTTTGTGGATAGCGTTACCAAGGCTGGCATGCTCATGTCGTACTGGGAGAATGAGGAGCCGCCGCCTCCGGGACGGGGAGACCAGGAGCATATCCTCTCGCCTGTTTACGCTCTTGCGATTCAATCACAGGCTCTTTGGTTACTTTCTGGTCTGGAGTCAGGCGGGATTAATCTCCAGAGTGTCCGACATGACGAGGGCAAGAGAATTCACTGTCTGCAGCAGCACACAAACGCTGTGTCTGTCTTGACAATGGCGCAGGACGAAAAGAGCGTTCTTAGTGGTGGATGGGACAAGAACATCTTTGATTGGGATCTCAACACCGGTCAAACGCTCAGAAGCTTCGATGGCAACGCAGGTCAAATCTCAGCTCTTGAACTCCGTCCCGCAAGCGGTGCTCCCATCCCAGAAGACGACGATGAGCCACCGCCTCCTACAACAATGACGACAAATAACGCAGCGCCTATAGCGAATGGGAACTTTACAGACGCCCTCACAAACGATGGAGTCGACGATATGTCCGCCGAGTTCAACGCCAATCCCAGCAACGGCGATGGCGACGGTGCAGCTTCACCCGCGCATGACAGTCTCTTTGGAGGAAGTGACGCGGGGAGTTTATTCGGCGAGACAAAGGAAGATCAACCCTTTGGCAACGACGACGATGAATTCGCTGCTGTGATGCCCGGCCATGGCCATGATAGCGCTATGGACCATTCAGCAGACATGGCCGCTCTCGACGCAGGAAAAGATCCAGAACCTGAGCCTGAACCTGTTCCGGAACCCGAACCGGTCGTTGAACCGCCCCCGCCTGAACCATCGCAGGATATGAGCGACGCTATGGACGTCGATCTCGTACCGGCTCCAGCGCAAGCCATAGAGCCATCTCAAGACGCACTCCCCAGGTCTGAGCCAACATCCCCCTCGCTACTCCTCACATCACATACGCCTACAAACCACGATCCAACACAGACATCAAATACGACGTTCCTCTCCGCCGCGATGGACGGGACATTAAGGATCTGGGATAGACGCCAACAAGACCCCGTAGCGCGCATCGGCACAAGGTATGGTGTTCCCCCGTGGTGCATGAGCGCCTGCTGGAGTCCCTCCGGCAACAACATCTACGCGGGTCGTCGAAATGGGACGGTGGAGGAGTATAATATTCACAAGGCAAAGAGGAACTGGGAACCCCACAGGACGCTCAAGTTTCCCGGGGGCAGCGGAGCAGTCAGTGCCGTGAGACCCATGATAAACGGCCGTCATCTCGTCTGGTAGAGTCTCCCTCCTCATTCCCTCTTATCAGCCTGTCTATACTAACAGTGTCCAGTGCCTCCCACGATATCATGCGTCTCTACGATCTTCGTGAATCACCCATGAAGCACTCTAGCGTCCCCTTCCTCATTATCCCCGGTCCTCCCCGTGCAGGCGTCATCTCCAGTCTCTACATCGACCCGACAAGCCGCTACATGCTGAGCGCTGCAGGCACAAGAGGCTGGGAGGGTACGAGCACAGAAGTTCTCATCGGTTATGAGATTAATGCTACCAATGGATAGCCCTGGGCTTGTCTCAACTGGAACTGACTCTCCAACTTTGGGACGTGGCCGTCATGCTTTATATATGCTGGAGTTGGTCATGGCGAGCTCAATTTATACTATAGCAATTAGACAAAATTCCATTCTTATTCCTCAATTCTTCGACTTCTCGAGTCACTCAATCAGCAGCAGTCAGGGTTTGATACAATACTCGTACAATTTCTACACCAATGACTACATAATTTACAATTGCTATCGTAAACAATTCATTCAGTCACTCCGACTGACCTCTCAACCCCCCGATAACAATACCTCATTCTGCGATTGACACGATGTGTCATTACTCACTCCATTTCTGCCTACAACATACCAGTCATGAACCCAAGGAACTGACACCGGTCATGTTACCAAGGACATACCATTAAAATGTGCTGTAACCATGATATGAGTACGACCTGGCGTGTAGAACATGCAGGCACTTCAATCGAAGCTGATCAGGTCTTCGTCCTCATCCTCGTCCTCGCCTTCTTCGGCCTTGTCATCCTCTATCCCATCCTCCATTGACGACTCGAGTCTAATCTCGGTGCCTGATTTGGCAGGCTTCTCCCGACTGGATTCAGTTTCTTTGCAAGTCGAGACCTTCATTGACCAATGTTTTTCAACTTTCTCTTGACACCGCCGATGAAGATTGTCGGATGTTGTCGTCCGGTGCCAGGTCTCGGTGATGCGAATTGACGATGGGCTCTTCTGACGCTTTTTGGCCTTCGCGTCCTCGGCGAGTTCTTTATCCTTCTTAGCCAACTTGTCAGGGCTCCAGTTCTCGCGGCGAGAACTTTCCTTTGAGGCATCCTCGAAGCTCTCAAAGACTGCAGTTGTCGTTATGGCATTTTCCGCAGTTTGGTGGGCCTGCTGGATCGTCTCCGCGTAGTATCCTCCTTCCATTATCTGTTCGCTGGTAGGCTCTAAACAATGTTTTCGAGCTTGTACCATGTGAGTTGAGGTTTGTACCCGGGAACTTGGAACTCCAAAGGGATCAGACCGGCGAGTTGGAGACGATTCATGGCTGGGTCCTCTCGAAATTGTTCTATCGCCTCGTGACCGAGGGCGATAGTTAGGCCTTCCCAAGTTTACTTTGGAGTTTGGGCCTCCTCTACCCGCTGCAACTCCGTGGCTGACCCCGAACCCAGCGCTGCGTGGTCCATGAGGCCCTTTAGGAGCTCGATCAGGCAACGGAGAAGTTCTGAGGGGCAACTTCATCTTTGGAGGCTCATCGCATCGTGAGGGGCACTTGCAAGGCTGCCAACAAAGCGATTCGCAACCGTGGCCACACTTCAAGACCTCTTCGCACTTCTCCAAGCATTTGACCTCGCTGTGGTCGAACTTGTGGCAGGTGAGCTTGCATGGATGGCCCTTTGCACACGTGGACTCGCAACTTTTATCGCAACCGCCTCCAGGGATATGCTTCCAACCTTTGGCATTCTTGATGTTTGTTCGTGTTCCGTGGTTACGGCAAGTGACTGGTAGGTAGTTGTTGATACACTGACGGCGTTCAAACACATCAATGACCTTTCTCCATGTACTGTATGCCTCTGAATTCTCATCTCGCACAAGTGTTTGGGAGTTGCCGAAGACATACATTCCGCATCTCGCTCGGCTGGTACCCACGTTTGCCCGATTCGCATTCCCAATGAAGCCCGGGCCAACGGTTCGAACTAGAGATAGCAGAATGACATCGTTCTCCTCGCCCTGGAAACCGTCGACAGTCCTTACGGACCACTTCTTCAACGGATTCTTGAGTTCGAGATATAGGTCGCGACGAAGCTTCTCCGTGATGAGAGCAACCTGCCCCTTGTAGAAGGTCAGAACAGTGATACGTTCTGGGTCAACGCCGTTTTGAACAAGATATCGCACGAAGCCCACTATCATGTCGGCTTCATCTGGGTTCGAAAATGAAAAGTCGTTGGCATTCTGCATCTCTTGTCCCTCGTGATCAAACCACCAAAGGCTCTTCCCGCCCATGCCCGGTATAGGAGGTCGGTTGTCTGGGTCGTAGACGAAACAATGATCGGTGAGCTTGGGGTAGAACGCGTTGACCACTTCGCGGATTGCAGGGACCATACGACGCTGGACTCGGAGCATACTATATGGCAACTTGAGCTTGACCAGGCGCTCAAACAAAGACACATGCATATTGTAGGGATCACGGCCGAGTTCTCGCACATCTACAGATGGGACCAGTTGCTGGTGATCGCCGACAAGTACGACCTGGTCTAGGCTGGGATAGAGAGCGGAACTAATGTTGGCTTCTCGAGTTTCGGCCGCTTCCTCGATCATCAATATACGGGGCTTCAATGCTGCGATCATACCACGATACTTGGACAGCCCGGTGGTTGTACAACCCACGATCTCAATACGTTCATCTGTGATGAGCCTAACGTCGGACTCCCATCGGCTGACTTTGATATCATCACAGGCTTCCTGGTACTCTTTGAGGAGCTGAGGGAACTTTTGAGCTCGTGCGCGGATAAGTTCTTCTCGTAGGAGGCGATAGACCATGCCGCGATCACCTGGCTTGATCTTGTAGAGATCTTTATGCTGTTTCAACAGCCTGCGGGCTCGATGGGCCCAGGCGGCTTGTTTGGAGAGCGCACTCGGAAGGGCACCGGTGACATTGAACTTCATGGGAAAGAAAGCACCCTTGAGCCTCTCCTTCTGATTCTCCTGCTGGGTTTCGTCAACAGCATCATCCTTTGCAGGATTTTCAGCCTGATTCTGAGGAGGGCGAATGTCAACAGTGGTGTCTATCTCGATAAAGTCCTGGAGCCAGTGCGCAATGCGACACTCGATCTCAGTTCCGTCATCACGATTGACCAGAGCAGCAGATTCCCACTCGTCATCATCCAACGACTTGTACTGAGCGTCCGAGAGGAGTCCTTCTCGAAGAAACTCTTCAGCTGGGATCAGAAATGCAGGGAAGCATTCCGACAACAACTCCTCAATTGTGCCGAGAACCTTTTTTCGAGCTGGCTCACCCCCGATACCACCACCTTTCTTTGAGTTGGCTTTGAGATTGTACAAAGTACGCTCTTCTATCGCCTCGTCTTCTGTACGCCCACCGAGACGCACAATGACGGCTTCAAAAGTCGAGAGTCGGTCTAGAAGCTGATCGAGAGCGTGGTTGGTTTGAGCAGCAACTACGACAGGTGGGGTATATCCCTTTTCTTCTCGTCGAGACTTGAGAGTCTGGACATAGCTTTCAAGGGCTACAACGGATGTGAATGTCTTGCCAGTGCCTGGAGGACCTTGGATGACAGCCAGTTCTTTGTGGGTCATGCGTTCCAAAGCTTCCCTTTGAGAAGGGTCAAGGTGATCAGCTCTTTTAGGAATACGAGGAGTCTGCCCTGGAGTGTCTGCAAGATAGGCGGTCGCGTGTTCGGTGTTGGACTCATGAATGATGTATTTGTCAAACTTGGAACTGAGGAATGTTAGCTTGAGAATTGAGTATGCAATGGGAAAGACTTACTCAAACATTGCGGCATGTTGCAGCCCAACCATGGCGTGACGAACAGTCTCAAAATAACCTCCTTTGGCTTCAAGCATCACCATTTCGACGGAAGGATCAAAGACAGCATTGTTACAGTCGGACCAGAAGATCTCGATCCGGGGCGGAGTGTCTTTACCTTCGTGATTATCAGGATCAGGTTCAAGGCCACCCACAATGTATCGTGCGGCAACAACTGCAACATAGCATTGGGTGTTGAAGTTGTCATCTTTTGGAGACAGCGCAATAAGGGTACCAGCAGTAAGCCGGTTCGACTGTTTCCACTCAACTTTGGTGGATGAGCGCTCTGTTGAGAAGGCAATGCGGCAAGCTGCCCCAGATCTAGCAAACAAGTAGCCTTGGACGTGTACCTTGTAGTAGTTAGTAGAAGACTTGAGGAAGGAGAAAATGTGACTGACTTGTGTATAGATGTAGAAGTTGTCTCTGTCCCCCTCCATCATTCTCGGCTTGTTCCTGAAGCAGTTGATAGCTTGCCGAAGAAGCTCAGTACCCTCGAAACGATTCGTGATATACTGGAACTCAAGGTAGGCATTCTTGGCACCACGTTCAGGAAGATCTTTGAGGGTTGGTGGATGAGGCAATGGAGCAGGATCGATGGACATCAGCTCGCTCGAGTGCGGGAACTCTGGAGCCATGTGCCAAGGGACGCTGCCAGTCTTTGGCAGATTGTTCTTGTGCTTGACATGATGAGTAATGATCTCCAAGGGAGTCTGGTCTCTTGGGATCTTGGAAACATTAGTATGCGAGGAGAAGAGGTATTGTTGCTGCACTCACCTGGTGGTTCTGGTCCCCCATCTTGCACAATGAAAATGATCTTTCTCGATGAACTCGATGGGAGGAGAAGCACCCACAACTGGAGTTGTAAGGCAGAATATGGACAGTATCAAGGAGATGAGAGATGAGAGATGGGGCAAAGGGTTGATATGTGATCAAGAAGCTCTGAGTGCTTGGTGATGGAAGAGATGTGTGTTATGATGAGAACGGTTGACGACGGAAAGGAATAATACGGTTAAAGAAGACAAGACAAGACAAGACAAGAGATGCAGAGAAAGACTCCGAGAAGAAGAGTGAGAAGAAGCAGGAGCTGTCTCTTGAACTGCTTGTTGCCCAGCAACTCTGAAGAATGAGGAAGAGAGAGAGAAGGAAGAAGTGCGAAAAGAGAAGAGAAAGAAGGTTGGTAGTGGGCGCAAGCTGCAGGTATGACTGAGGACTCAACTCAAGTTTTGAGTCCAATGAAAAGTTGAGGATGAGATGTTGATGCCAGCTGCTCGCCAGCTGCCACTTGCAGAGATGTTGGATATTCCTCTTAGCGGGAGGTCGTTGCACGTCCCCTGGCTCCAGTTGCTCCAGTAGGGGAGTTCTAGTACAGTAGCGAGTAAAAGGCCGCAGGGCATCCAATCAGAAATTGCGATGTGGCTCGGAGGATCTATTTGATGCTGAGATGAAGTTGGTGAGGACTCTGTATTGGTTGTTTTGATGGTTGGAATATAGGTGATGAGTGTCAAGAGTGCTGTGCTGGGCTTGAGGCGAGTGTTTGGGCACGAGGTTTCCTTCCTGACAGGTTGGGCACAGTTGGTGCTTTTAAAAGACGACGCAGACTCTGAAGAGCGACTTTTGTTGTTGAACCGCGTTGTATTGTTTCAATTCGGAGCAGTAAGAACGTTTGTTGCCGGCAGAAGTATGGGATACTCCAGGAGTAGAGAACAGTAGGGCTCACGACGCCTCAGAATGGCGCAAGGGAAGATTGTAATGGATGACCGCGAGACTCATTTGAGTGAGATTCTTATGTCAAGTCCGCGATTGATCGCTGGTGTTCTCGTAGAGTATGAGTGTCCTGCGCTCAAACGTCGTGGTTAGCACATTGGCGCTCGACCAACAAGTTCCAGGAGTCTACCTTTTTCGCAAATGCCCCAAAGACACAAACCGTTCGAGTTCGAGGATTAAAAGTCAGTCTAGTAACCTCAATTGAAAGCTGTTGCTTGTCGCTGTCGCTCGTGTGTAATGCCTCGTCTCGTCTCGTCGCAGAAAAGGGGTAATTCGTCGCTCGTCATCAATCAGAAATCGTCGTTCAAAGCCAGCTTTAAGAACCTCACATCAAGCGTCGTATCTATTTAGAGAAGTTAAAAGAAAGAAATGGAAGAGGAGAAGGAGAAAACGGTTAGAAAATGAAGAGTACACCCCTGATGCTTGATCTCGGGAACCTGCATATGGCTACACTCAGCAATCGTCATGTCCCCTGCAAGTTCCCCCTCAGCGCGTCAGTACAGAATGACAGAATGGGCGTTTTGCATCGAAATCATGGCAATTTGCATGTTTGAATGATGAGCCTGGCGTGTCTTCAGGGGGGTATGCGGGATCTTGCATCACGATCAGGGCCGCACCTAATCAAGGCAATGAGGGACGGAGTAATGTGATACACGCGTGTCGCTCTACTTGGGATGGACGAGATTTGGCAGCAGTTAATCAGAGCTAAAGTGTCGATGTGTCATGAGGATCGACATGGGTTGTGACTTGTCGTGTATCTCGTTGTCGCCGCATCATTTGTGAGTGGCTCGCAAAGAAACTGCTTGCTGCAACGAGCGTTTGCGCAATTGCAAGCATGCATGGACAAACAGTACGCAACAATTGCTGTTTGGGCATCAGACTACATGCAGCAAACGTTGACACTTTCGTTGACCTGCATGCCAAACAACACATGCAAGCCTCATCATCAATCACAAGCCTCAGAGAACAAACGTATGCATGGACAGAGTTGGCGATTTTATTCCTCTCCAGGGTATTCCGTGTATCAAACCCTCCTCACCAAAAGCAACAACTCGACCAAGACCCATGATACCATGTAATCACCCTTTTATCTTACACAAGTGTTGGTATACCCCATAACAAATCGCTTTTGGAACCCGCGATAATGACTCTACAGACCAAAGCCCCCTTTCGCCGGGAAATGCCCGCCGCATTCCTTTGCCTTTGACCCCATTTCGCCTGGTAAGAACACCGACCAACACCCCATGATACCTGTCGTCGTGTACAGACTCGATATATATAAGCAGGATGCACAACTGAAAAGCGACCAAAACCCTCCTCTATATGATCGCAAAACCTGCCTGTTCCAACGCAACACCATCAGGAAGAATCGGCCGCCCTTGCATCGGGAAAGGCCAGAAGAGGGGGTTTTCCATATTGTCTCCTGTCTTCTGGACCGAAGGTGATTGTTCTCCCATGAATGGTCCCGCGCCCCATTGGCACGTAATGTCTCCCTCCCTCAGGTTGGGCGAGAAAAAGTTGAGACTCCCCGTATGCGGCAAGACCAAACGGTCGTACTCTTCCGCTGTGAGCTTATCGACGTTGTTTTCGACATCAATGTCCCACTTTGCGGCCAAATAACGTAGTATGTTGAGAGCCTGCTCCGCGAATTGGTGGCAAGGAGCCATCTCAGTGAGATCTGAAATGCCTTGGGTGATGGCTTCGGCCACACGAGGATCCACCTTGACCGCTTTCTCCATATCCGCCTCCGTCGTATTCGAGCCGACAGTTGTGGCACCAATCGCGAGGTGCATGATGGCTGATGTGAGAACAAAATATGGTACGAACGAGGGCGTTCGCTGCAAGGTGTAAAGTGAAGAGTAAGATCTTAGAAGGCCTTGAATTGCGTCGGCCGCCTGTGAGCAGACATCGCGAGGCGAGACCTTGGATCCAATGATCCGTAGCTTGATGAGAGGCCGGAACAAGAGTAGGATCGCGAAATGATAGTACATGCTGCACAAGTTAGCGATTTTGGTGAAAGAAACGTGTTGGGCCTGAGACTTACTGAGCGAACAGCACAGCTGGGGTGAAATTGTGCCCCAGTCGGAGGACCTCAGGTATGCGATCATACCAATTGAGGTACTGCGTGTACATGTTCAAAAGTTCCCTCGCTGTAAGGGGTTTGCCCGGGGAATGAAGAATGTACAGAGATTGGTGAACGAGTTCGCTGAGTTCGCAGAAACATTTGTATACGGAACGCACGTTAGACGGTTGTTGGCATGAGCGTTGCAAGGGGGCGCCTGTCACAGTCAGCGATAGTCATGAAATAAGACAAAAAGAAACTCACCGTCGTCAGTATAAGGCACCCACAGGGACGCTTCTATGTCTCCTATTATCGCAGGCTTTGGTGGTAGGTGAGGGAAGCAGGAGCATTGCGGTAACGAGCCTGTGGCTAGGGACCATGCACTGTAGTATCTGTTAGAGGGAAATCTCACGATAAAAGGGGAAACTCACTGGTCAAGCGCAAAAGCACCCCAGAAAGTTGCTGACTGCACAGCGAGCTCATCTTCATCTCCTTCGTCCATTATCCGGTGAAGTCCCATCTCAATGGCGAGTCGAATACTCTGCCCAGCGTAATACCAACTCTCTGAATCTCGCCCGCAACTAGCCTCTCGGATCGACATTATCCCCAAAGCTTGGATAGTTGTAAGGGAATGGTGATCCGTTTCCTGGGCAAATAGCCTCAATGACTCCTTGAAGAAGTGGTCGCCAGATGTATAAGGGTCGTTGGGATTGGCTCGAGACATGGGCTGCGTCGAGAAGCGGCACCCCAATGCAAGAAGGGCATTCACAAGTATCGGTGAACAATATCGATGCCGTCCCTCTTGGAAATCCTGTAGAAAGTGTTCTTTGCTCAGGGATGCAAATGTTGGATACTCCCAACAGAAATACAACGCCAGAAGATGTTGGACAAGAATGCTATCGCCGGTAATCACGGTCCAACTTGAACTCGGTGTTCGCAGCCCCGGTTCATTCAATGGTGACAGGATCTGTTCAACTCCACGATATTTTGGAAGACCGTCCGAGATTTGGTCAGGATTCATCCCTTCGGCCCAAGACCCAACTCTATTTTGTGGTGGTCCTCGCATATCTGTCTGCCAGTTCATAACGTCGGGATGTGAGTTGCTCCTCGTTGATCCGGTTTGGCTGAATGAAGAGTGCCAGGGACTGCGCTGTCCCATCTCGGGCCTCATGGAAGACTGCTGCGACTGTTGATGGTTCGCACCAAGACTCATAGCTGCCAATGTACCCAGTCCACCTCCTGGGAACCCCGGGTTAGGGCCCATGGTAGGCGCTTCAGTACGCGGAGGAAACGAAGGTATCGAATGCTCCCCAGGCCGTGGTGCGCTTGCGAGCCATTCTGAAATGGTTTCGATGGGTTGGCCGCCCCGAAGGCGGGTCAAAACCTCTTCCCATAGTTCTGGTCGGACAAGAGCAGCGAAGACTTGGTCACTTGAACGCTGCTTCTGTCGAAGAGTTTCGATTTCGGTTCGGAGGTTCTCCTTCGACTGGCGCACGGGAATCTCGTACACACATTCGGTATCTTTCTGTGCTCTACATCGTCCGCACGGTTTTTTGCCATCGCACTATAACATCAATTGTTAGCAAGGATAAGTTTACGGGATAATCAACACGGGCACGAAGCGAGCACTGCAGCCAATTGTGGAAGTCCATCACAAGCTTAATAAAATGTTGTGGTGGGACATGCTATGACGTACAAGGAAAGTGAAGAACAAGAGCCAACTACACAGCCAGGGATTCCGGGAAAGTAATCCGATCTGCTACATACCTTTGCGCGCTTCTTGCGGCATTCTGTGCAGGCATTGGGCGTCACAACACCCAGCCCTCGGCGACGTTTCGAGTTTTGTGTATGGGTGACGTTGGCTGTTGCAGGACCTGATGCAGTCGAGGGCGTATTGGAGGACTGAATTGAGGTGGGGGTAGGATTCCCTTGTGAGGAAGCTCCTCCAACCTGCGCAGTAGCTCCCTGCGGCGTGTGTTCAGCACTGGGTTGTCGTTGACTACCAGCGTCTGAATGTTCGTTGTCAACGTCCATCACTCGAAAAACGAGCCTGACCGCAGGCTATCGCAAAGTTACAAAAGTTTGTGGGGACAGAGGAAAGGTTCGCTGTTTCGTTGTTGTCGTGCGTATGGAGCCCAGGCGTCCGTCGTGAAGCTTTGTGAGCTCCAACCTTCAGCTCGAAGAGCTTCGGGTGGGATGAGGTCTTGGAGGGGCGACAGCGGAGGGCACGGCGCAGTTTGACATGCTGCGAGGGGGTTCGCGATGGTGTCGTCAAAGTTGCAACCTGAATCTTGAAGCTTGAACTCTCTCGCCTTGTTCTCCTCTGGTCACCGCAAAAAATGCAGGGCTGATTTTTTTTTATTATTTTGGTGCCAGAAACGAAGATGACTTTGGGCTGCTGGTACCTGAATGACTTCTGCTTTCTCAGTCGCGTCACGGCGGCTTTGTAGCAGGGAGAATGCGATGCGGAGACAAGACGGTTGAAGATGGCCCACCTAAGCTCTCACAATTGCATCGAGACCAGTCACAGCGAGTCGTATGTCGAATTTGGGTAAAAAGCCCGGGCAATGCGCATTCGTCGACTAGCTAGTAGAGTGCTAGGCTCTAGCACGACGTAACCGAACTAGAGGTGAGCTTTGGAAGCTCACGAACTCGAGGATACGCGACCGGGGGGGTTTCAAGGAGCTCGAGGCCGACTCCGCGAGTCAAGGGAGAGAAAATGAAAGCTTGTCGGAGTCGCAGATCAATGGCGCTTTGAAGCGCGCAATATTGTTTCTCTTTTCCTGTCGCAATTTGCGTTCTCAGGAGGGATTAACGAGGTTGCTAAGAAGTACTGGTATACTTGGTGGCCACCCAATCGTCGATTGCGCCAGCGATAAAGAACCAAAAGTTGGGCGCTGTGGTCCATGCACAACACGGATTGGCAACTATTTGAGTTGAACAATTGAAGATATTGAAGTCAATCTGAGACCGAAAGCGGAAATTTTGCGCATGTAACGGAAGCTGGACAGATTGGGAGTAAAATGAGAACTGATTGATTGTAGGGATGTGTGAGAAATGGGACGATGAAGATTGGCTATGTCCAGTATGGGAATCTCTCACGATTGCGATCACGATTATCGTCGCGCTCGATTACCAGGTTCGGGCCGGTTCAAATAGAGGCATAGAACCACGGCGAAGCTTCTCGACTGTAGCTTTAATTTGCTTGATGCCCTGTTCCTGTGCTGAATGAATCCTGCGTTTCCTCGGTGAACTCTGTTGCAGATGGTGTGTCTTGCAGCTATGTAGTCGATTACAGTAGCTGGGGTCCTGGCTCTGTCTCACGCTTCATGTCGTGGAACGGACGATGATCGAACCGCGGATTTGGAAGCTCTGTAGGGAAATATAAAGAGCGGTGATGATAGATGGAGATCAAAGTTGAGAAAATGATTAGGTGGCCGAAAGAGCTTTTTCTGGTTCTGCCTGAGGTAGAACTTGGAAGGTACGCTCAACGTCTTCAGGTTAACAAATGTTATCAGAGGGTTGTTCCGCTTTTGACTGCTGAAGAAAGGAACGAACTCTATTTTTTTCATTGGCGCAAACGTTCTTGTCTTTGTAATCCAATACAAGATTGTCGACAGCCCAAGCTAGGATTCTTCTGTCCAAAGTTCTCTGATAACCATGAAGAATGAGTGCCATGGCCAGATCGACCAGGCCATACCAAGCTTGAAATTTAGTTAGGGCCGTGGTCTGAGTGGACAATGTGCTCAACGAGTCGTCATTCTGCAGTTGTAGACTGCCGATGAGCCTTACTTATTGCTCGCCCTCTCATCGCCATTTTCCAGCTGCATATCATGTGTTTATTGAACGCTGAGATGTCTGAGACAAAGCTGTTTTTGCCCGCACCGCAATTCCCCTCAGCTTCTTGGCAAGGAAATCTACAAAGTTGTACGCCATCAAACTTATCTGCAAGCCTGATCCAAGGTCACATCCACCACAAGTACGTCCATCGTCCAATTGGAACGCTGCGGAGTCTGCCAGATTGTGCATACTTCCTTGCATGTGGCGCATCCTTTGAGCCCTCCATCGAGCCCTCCATCTCATCACCGTAACTTCGCATCAGAAAAAACCAAACGGATATAAAACGGATGGCCATTACCAAGTCCTATTTTTCGTTCAATGAGATCTCTCAAGGAGAATAGCTCCACAGCCCTTGTGAATGATGTCAGAGATATGGTAGGCTTGCGGCGATCAGAACATCATGGTTGATCATGGGCTGGGGTAATCTATATCTTGGCAGCATATGATTGACATTGCTGCATCGAAGCACTGTTGATAGTACTGGAGCAAATGCCAAGAAAAGTGCCGCACAATACTAGGCGACCCTAATGAATGGTCATCCAGGGGGTAAAAAGGAGCGATTTCTCAGAATATTGGGTGTTCATTCCAGTTGTCTTCCATCTTCACCTGAGAATTAACTTTCATGCCAGGGCCATTCGTCGAAGTGCCCCTCTCAACCTTACCCCACAGTACGTCATCAACCTCTGACAGCCTCAACCTTCAATCAATTCAGCTTGGATCATGACCTTGAGCTGAGCTGCACTGTAACATGGCCTATAATTGCGGCCTCTGTGGCTGACAACGCCGTTCCAACAGCGATAAGAGGGGCTGAGAGAACTCTTTAATAACAAAAGACGCAGAGTTCACTGCCGTATATAGTGATTGACAATATTACCCCAATACCTTATCCAGCCATCCGCCCATGATACCACCGTCCATGCCATGACCTGGTTTTCCAAACACCACCAAACCGCGCCCCGTATACATGCGCCCAGTTCCTATGCACCACTATTATACAGCCATGTTATTCAATGACAAAGGAAATAATACATGCCTAGCTCTCCGCCAGAGTCTATGCAAACGGTTCCCGGCGCCCTTTACTAGGACTTCGGTTTTTAATAGGGCTACGGCCCCGATCCGTCTTGCTTGGGCTCCGACGCAGTGAAGGAGTGTAAGGAGGCGCAAGAATCGTCTTCATTTTTGGCGGCGGCGTACTGTCCGTATCGGTACCATCGTCGAGCAACATGTGACGCTGCATCCTTGGGGTTTGTACCGGAACCCACATGAATCCGGGACCGTTCTCAGGGGCCATGGACGGATCGTGAGGTGGAGCTGCGGGTTGTGACTGAACGGGAGGTGCTGGCTTGCTAACATATCCACCCAAGAAAAAGTTGTTCGCGAAGGCGCAGAAGATAAGAACAGCAAAGAAGAATCCCTGTGAAATGGTTAGCTTGGCGATCAGTATTATGCTGCATGAGGTACCCACCCATGCCTTGAGGTTCATTGCTTCGGAAAACTCGTTGATGATCTCTGCGATTTGCTTCGCAGTCACCTTGACCCTCATGATGGCCTCAGGGTTCTGTGTCATGCATTCAGACCACTCCTCGCATGCCACTCTGAGCGCCGGACGGTCGTTCTTAGCACATCCGTTGATACTGTACTGAGTTTGGCATTCCGTAATTCTTCCCATGATCTCAATTCTTGCCATCTCGTTTGCATTTTCGATATCCGTCTTCACTGTGGTTACAATGGACCAGCCAATGTAGACAAAGACTGATACCAGGAAGAAGTTCACAATCAACTTGACCCATCTGTAAAGATTGTCGGGGGCATTAGGGTGTTCGTCCAACATATGCAACAGAGATCCCAAGAAACCCCTCGGGGCTTCCTTTGTTGCCTTCTTCTTGCCACGAGGTCGTCTCGGCGCGATGCTATCTTCCGAGTCGGAGTCTGACTCTGTCCAGCGGTGCCGAATTATGCTGCTGACATCCCTGTCGAGATTATGTCTTTTTCGCTTGCGAATAAATTCCGATACAGAGAGGTCTCGAGTCGCCCGTATTTCGCCTCGACCTGGTGTATGCTTTTTGCTTGAGAAAGGAGTCTTGCTGTAACGAAAAGACTTGTCGATCTTGGAGGGACTCATCATGCCACTCATGTTGATATCGCTCATACGGTCTGCCTCAGGAGTATCATTCGGGAAGTCAGAAACTTCTGTCAAGGCAGGGCTATCTTCTGCGCCTGAAGCTTCAGACAGTGCAACGTCATCAAAGGGCCGTCGGGGTGTTGTAAAGGCAGGGTTGCGGAAAGCTGGCGCCGTAGTTCTCGAAGACAATTGAGGAGTAAAGGAGGATTGCGGCGGTTTCGTTTTTGAAGGTGTCCCTAGATTTGCGAAAGGATTTGGTCTTGAGCTCGATTTCGAAGGAGAACCAAAGACTACAAACGGTTAGCAAAGAGCTGACAGACATCATGGGTGATAGAAGCTACAGGTACAACTCTGATGCTGGTAAAGGTAAACTTGCCATTCTGTGAGTTACTTTTTGCTGCATGTGTAAAAGGACTTGTGGGATCAAAAGGGCCACTGTTCTGGTACTCCCAGTCCATAGGACCTTCGTAAGTTCGACGATCCATAATCGATGATAGCTACTGAATAGCTCGAATAATTACGGTGTAAGGTTCGCCAGGTGGACAGAGTTTGAGGTTGACGTCGGGACAGCTGTAGTGACTGAAAGCAGCTGCCAGATTCAATCCATCAAGTATTCTTCAATTCATCCGTGGCAACCAAAAAGGCCAAAGTAAACAAAGGGTGCGGGCCACCTGCCTGAGGTTTCTAGGTGGAGCTTCACGATTATGTCAGCGAACAGGGGTCGCGCCTCGCACCTTGTGGCGGCTCTAGCCATACAAAGAAAGTTGAAGGTTTGCGAATTGTCAATCTTTCCATATTCACAGCTTTCGACGATTCTTCAACAACAAAATTTCTAGCACAAGCTCTGGAAGCCTCTGAAGCGCTGTGAATAAAAAGTCACAACAAACGATAAAGAACTCCCAGAGCGATCTCGCACGATCGACGACGCGACGCCATGTCGGAAAGGGATTCCCCAATTGGCGAGCACGCCAATGAGCCTGTCAATGATGGCCAAGAGCAAGAATATGAAGATGCTCTCGCCGCCGCCGATTCTGATCGCGACTCCGATGCGCTGTCCGAGGTAGACGAGGATCAGTTCGAGGATTACGACCCAGAAACGGCGAACATCGAGGATCGTCCTGTCGATATTGACGAAGATGTTGCTCGCACATTGAAAGCTACAAAACGAAAGCGCGCAGACGGAGAGGCCCCAAAGAAACCACGTGAAGGCCGCCGAGATAAGAAGCGCCGAGATCGAGATGAAGATGTTGATATGGATGATGCAGAGGATGGGGGCAAAAAGTCACGACGTTCAAGACGCGCTGCTGGTGATGGAGAGCGACGTCAACGTTCTAAGCCTGCTAGCCCAGAGCCAGAGAAGGAGGAGAACTTGACGCCGGCGGAGCGAAAGCAGCGAGAGCTCGACCGAATGATAGATGCGGCAATCAAGAAGCCAAGCGGTCTCAAGCGCAGGAAGAAGGATGAGATTGTAGGTCTCAAAGTGCATATGCTCAGGTTCTTCCACTAATTTCTTTTTACCCAGGATCTCGAGGACGAGATTGATGACCTTCTAGCGGATCTCAAGGTACAGATGGAGCAGGCCTGTCAGGCTGATAACCAGGCTCGCGAGGCCGGCCAACCAGCTCTGCATAAGCTGAAGCTTCTCCCCGAGGTCACCGCTATCTTGAACCGAAACAATGTCCAACACGCCGTTCTGGACCCCGATACGAACTTTTTGCAGCACGTCAAGTTCTTCTTGGAGCCTCTGAACGACGGCTCTCTTCCAGCGTACAACATTCAACGTGACATCTTCAACGCTCTCGCCAAGATGAACATCGAGAAAGAGGCACTTCTCAGCAGCGGCATCGGAAGAGTGGTGGTGTTCTATACTCGTAGCAAGAAGCCCGAACCCAGTATTAAGAGAATTGCTACACGACTCCTGGGAGAATGGAGTCGACCTATCCTGAAACGAACCGACGATTACAAGAAGCGCCAGATCGAGACCCGTGACTACGATTATGAGTATGTATTCTCTTGCGGCTTGTGTCTTATACGTGCTAACTTTGATGCCAGATCTGCCAAGATGGCACAACGCCAGAAGACCAGCTCTCAATTCAGTCTTTCCCAGCGTCCTGCCGTCAACGCCAAGGATGCTGAGCGCGAACGTCTACTGGCCCCATCACGAGGTAACAACTCGGCGCGTATGGTCAACTTGCCTTCGAGCTACACCGTTGCTCCCCAGAGCACCTTTATGGGCTCGCAAAACTCCAGCCATCGTCCCCTCGGTGCAGGTGGTATGGAGGCTTTCCGCAAGATGGCTCAGAAGAGCAAGAAGAGGGCTAACTGAGGCCAAAAATTCACGGCTGGATTTTCTTCGGAGCTTCTTGGAACGTACCATATTCAGGCGAGCATGACGGTTGTAAGCTATTAGTTGAGACAGAAGAGTTGACGCACGCGGGTTCTGGGTTTGGCGTTCTCGGCGTTCACATAATAGGCTATTAAACACATCAAAACTAGAGCCCTCATGATGGGCTAAAGCGAACTACTTTTTTCCATATCATTTATGATTGTGATGTGAAACGTGGCCGTCCCGTGCTCGCTCTTGAGACACCAGATGTCTATTTTTCCCTCGGCTTGAGGCGGATTGGCTTTGGTCAAGCTTGGTGCGGAGTTGAGGTTTTTGATCGCAGCTGGAGTGAGCAAGCGTCTACGGTCCAAGCAGGTTGACAGGATCAGGGGTCTTTTTTGAGCTTCTCATTAATATTTCGTTCCCTCTTGACGTCTTCTATGGGCTTGTCAGATCTTGATATTTTAGCTGTCTCCTTGAGATCTAGGGTCAAATCGCCTGACTGAGTGAGTGATGGCTTTCGGGGGTCAACAATACAATAAACACCTCCTGATTTATTGAGCCTGGTCACATGATAGCCTAATTAGCCTCATCAATAAGTAAAACTACACGAAACCCCCAAGTAGCTCTTCGCTTTTTCCACAACTTTCCATAGCATCGCCGGCGTAACCTTTCGTACACCGAAATCGGGCCAGACTCTGTTCTTACTCAGCCAAACAGCTAGAGTGACTATGAAATCCGCATCCACCTCCGGCTCCTGACCCTGTTGCGTGTTGGCGGGCACGAGACACTCTGAATCTTGAAGCCGGAGTATGTGTAAACGATCCTCGGCTCCCGTGTCTTTGAGAAAATACGAAGCGTTTTCTTGGAGAGTTGAAAGGCAAGGAAGTGGTATGAGTCTCGTGTCGCCTCCTTGTTTCTTGACCCGTTCTATCTCGATGCGCGTCCATATTTCGGCAGGGAGGTCCCTGAGGTCTTTCTTCGCTTTGGCTTTGTATTCTTCGACTGCCTCTGGAGTGGGTGGTTGTGTGTTGCTTTCTAAGTCGAGAATGATATAATGAATACACAGCGGAACAAGGTCTTGGGGGGACACATGAACAAGTTGGGGCTGGCCTACGGCCATGGTAAAGATCTTTTTGATTGGTTTGAGGTGCGTGGAGGAAGATGGGAAGGAAGGAGTAGGCAGGGTTAAAGTAGAGCGAAGAGTGACCAATTTATAGGAGAGGAAAGACGGGAGACGCCCAATGACTTACACACCTCCCATCCCTTCCTCACATCTGTATTCTGACGCTCTTGGTGTTTATTGGCAAGCCACTGTCTCACTGCAGGTATTGGCCTCTCGAAACATGCATAGGTACTGACTGGTACCGCTCTGCCTCCCCCCCTCCATTTGCCCCCTCCAGTTTCTGAAGCCAGAGGATCCCGTCTAGGACCGGTCATCGGGTAAGGGCGAAGGATATACTGGTCTCTGATGCTGAAAGAAGCCGCCCGTCAGTTTCACGGTTGCACATGAATGCATCTCCCACGCCATTGACAGTAGAGAAGCTCAAACATGCGTTTGCTACACGGCCTGGGACTGTCCTCATGGCTTTCAAGCGCTCAAATCAATCCGAAATCTCGTCTTCCTTGTAGAGATGTGTAGTCTCAAGGACGAAAGGACATTCGTGCCATGTGCAGGGGTAGTGTACCTCGACGACAGGGGGTGTAGGGGGCGTGTATCTCGTTTGAGCTGGCCCCCTCCCCATACTTGATCTCCGGGGGTCTCGGATTGGCTGCGGTTACCTGTGTTTCCACGAGAAAACTCGTTGCTTCTGTCGCTTCCCTGTGGCGGTAGAGCTGATTGGAGTACATTCTGTCACATATCAGAGCTGTCCTTAGACCTCGCTATTCTTTCAGCCTGAGAGGCAGAATGGTCCTCCCTTCTGACTTGCTGTCCCACTCTCTTGCTTTCTGGAGCCTCAAATATGTTGTCGCCAGCTCCATCTGGCTTCCTCCACTAGAGAGTAGAACTGAGTCGTCCCCAGCCTTACTTCGCGCTTCTAAATATGTGACAGTTTGGCGTAGAATATCCATCACTCCACCTTCGTGCTTCTCCGCCAATCCCACTCAAGCCCCTTGTTGATCCCGCAGGCGATACATGCGAGCGTCTTTAAGTAGTCTAGGCCTTCGCGGAGCTTAAATTCCGTCTGAATGCTTTGAACCCTGAGCCTTTGCGTCATACCGTGGAGTGACAGTTGGTGCTCTTCTGCATCGTCGGGTTCCTTGTAATAGTCGTGCACGCTCCATCGTTGAGTTAGCTCGGCGATTGAAGGATCGGGTGGGCAGTTTTCGGTTTGGACGCCGATTCGGCGGAGGATATCTTTGTAGGCTCCAGAGCCAAGTTCATTGTGTAGAGTTGTTTGCCAAGCGGCCGCGTCCAGCGTGGTCGCATGAAGATGTCTGGCGCGAGGTGTGATGACAGCATATGCAAGGTTCTGGTGGTCCATCTTTGGAGGAGGGGGATGCTCTGGGTTTCGTTGCCGATGGGTTCAGCCATGGTGTATTTATACCTGGCTATCACTCCGCAGCCGGCCTCCGAGATTATCTTGTCCGTGCCGAAGGTTAGAGCAAGCACCAGGCGGCGCGGTGGCACGAGATGAAACTCATGGATAGTTGATCTAACTGACCCGATTCAGCGTCGACCTAAACCATGGCCCCCTCCACAAACACATAGAACCAGCGGCAATCCGCTAAGGCCAGACATGTCGTTTCCCACCTCCTTCGCCATACAAGTCACGACCGTAGGGGGACTAGGCTTTGATATGCATGCTGCGGCTCGCGGTGCAACCCAATTGCTTCCATACAAGTGGGTTACAGCACAGGAGACCCGCCTCCACTACTTCCCGCAGGTCAAGCAGATAGGGCATTGTCCTTATCCTGCAGGTCGCCCAAAACGAAACCTCCTCTTGACTGCATGTCTATCCAGAATGGGTCTCACCACTGGAATATTTTGGCCCCCATGTTGACTTTCAAGAGCGGGGTTTGTACAAGTACCCACCACAGAGTCGAGCCTCACTCAGCCGCAGCTTTTACAACCTTGCACAGTGTTGAAATTATTTACATTCCCACCTGGAACGCAGCCAGCAGGTGTAAGGAATATGTCATCACCAAGATATGGGTCGGTGGAGGTTGTGTAATTGGCAAATGCGACAAGATCGAGCACCGCCAGGTGCCCTGTGACGAGAAACCCTGACAGGGCATCCGGTATTGTCATCGTTATGAAAGGATCGACGCCGCCGAAGCGAGAGAAGGGACCTCGACCTGGACATAACCATGACGAATAGCAAGTATGACCACTCGTTAGAAGATGGCAGGCCATTGACCGGTTGACCTTAGGAATGAATTCTTGACAGGAGAGAGCGCGACAAAGAGAACAGGTGTTGAGGACCTGCCGCGAGGGAAGGACTTCTTGTTCTATAGATAATGCAGGATCTGTTCTGCAGAGGTATATTGGCCTTGCCAGCAGCCAGTGATAATGTTTCCAAGTAGTAGCTGTTCGACACTAGGGAACGCCAACTGAGCAAAATGCGCTTCGATATCGGCATCCTCCATGCCTTGATGTGGTGTCATACTGGTCTCGAGCTCGTAGAGCGATGAGCCCAACGCAAATAGAGCTGTTCTTACCATGCTATCTTGGGCGAAATCGCGGGGGAGGCAATGAGATGCTGATTCTATGCCGGTGGCTGGTGTCCGTTCGAAGCCCAGCTCTGGCTGGACGTCAAAACCAGACCCGTTGAAATCAGCTAGACAAGCTTAAAGGTCTTCGTCAAGAAGCCACTGATCTAAACGCAAGTCGGCATGCCGGACGCCCTTCGAGTGGATATACACGATGCTGCTGACGAGCTGGCGCCCATGCCTTCAGTTGCGAGTCTGTGATGTTGTCTCGATGCGAGAGAACGTAGTCGCGTAAAGAGCCCCACTTGTAGTACTTGAGGTCGATAGAAACTCTTGGTGGAACTGATGGATAGGCATCTGGCGATGGATGGGTTTTGCCCCAGGATCATATATACACAAGCTTCCTTCCGTGCTGCAAAAACCGATAGGAGGCTGTTATCTTGAGATGAGAACTTTGGCCGGGCCAACCGAAGGGCAAGATCCCATGCGGCCATAAGCCCACTCGAAAAGTGCCTGCAAGGAATCCATTCTTGGGAGTATCACGGAGATGTATCTTGGGTACACGCTGAAAAGGAATTGAATCGTTAGGCCGTAGGCGAAACTACCTACTTGGCACAAACCCTTGTTTTTTTTCGAATCTGCCCTTTTTGACCGCCTTATCGGACAGGTGGTGCAACAGGCCGTCAGGAACCTCATCTGCCATCAACAGCACAAACATGCCTCCAGACTTGGGGCCCAATGGCGGTGCAGACAGACATTGCAGATGTTTCAATCGGCTGTCGTCTCCGAAGTGATTGACAATTTATCACAGCGCCTTCACTGCTGTCAAATTCGTTGCCCTGATTGGAGTGCCTAAGACTCCGGCGGCTAAGGGCGGCTGGTTGCAGGTGGTTTTGCTTCGGCGCTTAAAGTACTAAGCTGGCCAACTCGAGTTGTATTGAAGCAGGCCTCGAATATGACCTCGGAAAAAGACGGTGCATGCAGGCAAATCAATAGATGTCAACGTAGGCAACATGTCTCACTCGAATGCAGGCCCTGCCTTTCTTCAAGTGCGATTGGGGTCACAAATCAACGCGGCATGAGGTCTACACACGTATATGGTATAGAGGTGAGTCAATGATTGCATTGACGCATCCAAGGTGTCTATAAATCGCCGGTGACCCTTCGAGTTCGTTCTTTGTAAGCCAATAGTCACAAGATGTTAGATCTTTATATTATCTAAAGGGTTCAGAACTCGGTGGAGATAAAATAGACGCTCAAGTATGGAAGAGGAAGCTGGCTGTGCCCATACGCTATGCAGAGTCGTACAGGTCGCTTGGGTCATTCTACAAGTCAACCAGGAAGCTGACAATCTGCTTACCCCCCGTCCACACCAGTTCTTTGAACGACATGTCATACACATTGCAGAGGCAGATCCAACCACGGGAAACCGTATAATCTTTCATTCCTAGCCATATGGATGAATTTCGCCAAGTGTAGGTCATTGGGTGATGCGGGTAATATTATTAGATCTGCTGTCGTTTCACTTAGCGCCGATGGACTCCCCAAGGAAGTACACCAACATGCGTAAATGCTTTGGGGACAAGTATAAAGAGAGTGTATACAACTAGATATTATTAAGCCTAAGTAATATGATCTTTTATTTATCCAACAATTGCCGCCATGGTTAAGAACAAGCCCATGGTTAAGAACAAGCCAAGATTGTATGCTGTCTGCTTCTTTCGCGTTCCTCAAGAAGGTGGAAACCCTGACCCTTACCATTGGGGTCTCGCCAGCGGTCCAAAGGATGGTGGAATGGACGGCATGCTTCTCTACCACGTTCGCAATATCCCAACTTCACAAGGCGTACACTGGCAGTTCGAAGAGCCACCGCGCAATCTCTCAAGCGGTCCCACCCCTGGGATGCTCACATTCACAGCCGTGGCCAAGATCGAAAACTTGCGGCGCCTGGAGGAGGTCATTAAAGCTGTCCCTATAGAAACGAGTGCTGTCTGGACCGTCTTCAATTGCCAGATGTGGGTCGAGCAAGCCTTGGCTGCTGTCGTTGGGGACCAGAGGTGCGTGGGTACGAATGCAATTCCGGCGAACTGGGCCATACTTCATCAGCAATGCACATCGTTCTCGGATCCGATCCGGGAAATGCGACTTCAAGGGCAGCCCCTTCCAACTCCAAGGCCTATGCAGAATCTCCTACCTTCGTAGAAGTAGCTATCAAGAGTAGTGTTGCGGTCTGTGACGCACTCTGTGTATTGAAAGCGGCAAGGAGGAGGCAAAAGATCCATCTTACCTCGTACAAATGATCCCAGAGAATGCCTCGCCGACGCTTGTGCATTGGATAGGTACCTGAGTATAATTTGTACACCAAAGGGCGAGAGCGAAGCTGGCTGGGTAGGCTATAAACATGGTTGTAGGTTTCAGGAACGCAGCTCGCAGAAATATAACCGTTCAGCGTCCGCTAATGCGCTGTGTTGTTCACTTAGCACACACTCTCCGATTCCTAGCACAACGGCGTAAGGGTTGTCCACTCTGTATATAAATCAGCCTGTAACGAGTCTGTTCTTGGTGCAAATGTCAAGCCACGTCGCGCTGGCCCCATATACACAGTCCGATCGAAGGACAAATTGTGACGGAGATATGTCAAGGATTCCTTCGCAAGTTCCTTACAAATTTGAGAAGCAATCAATTTTGCCTTCCACGGCATCGGAAACTTCTGGGAGTTGGTGATGTTGAGAGGAAGGTTGCAAAGGACTTGCATAGCCTTGTTCTAAGGAGGTCTATCAGCTCCCGTTACCAGCCGAAGTTGCTCAGCAACATCGCCTTTACCGTAGTCAGCGTTGCCCTAGTTTCTTCGTAGATGCTTCGCCGGCGTGAGGTCGAATCCAGCATCTCCAGGCTGCCTATCTTGAATGTCTGTTAATTTCCCCAGGCGAATTGGCTGACATGCGCCATCAAGCCCCATCACAATAATGCTTTCTCCATAAATCATCCATCTCTTTTTCTTGCGGCCACTCATCCAGGAACTTCCCAATCTCCTCCCTCCACCCTTTGATGTAATGGGCATTAATCGCTGTTGTGTACTCCCAGTACCGTGGATACCAGCCAGACATCTCCCAATCCACAATTCCTACTACTTTTCCCTCATTGACCAAAATGTTGCTCAGGCTAACATCTCCATGCGTAAATACAGTTCCCATATTCCTTTGCTCTGATGCTGTATGCATCTCGATCAATTTTTGGATCTCTGCTTGACTCTCTTGTTCTGTGATGGAGTCTATATTCGAGACTCCGTTCCGAAGGAAAAGGTTGAATGCTGCCTCGTTCGGGAAGGGTCCCATACCTGTCTCCCCAGAGGCATTCCATATCCGATGGTCGTGCAGTTTGCCTCCATCAGCGGCACACACAGCACCATATGTGATCCCCTTTTCAGCAGGTTTCTTGAGTGCCCGCAGCTCCTCAAAGATATCCTTAAGCTGTCTCAATAATCTGTCCCTCTCGTCTCTTGACGCCTCATGCCAGCTATCACTCAAAGGTTGCCCGTAAATCCTTTCCATTACAATATAAGTCACCCCTTTCTTATCATCTCGAAACGCGCAGTGCAATCTCGGAATGGGAACGCTTGGCGCAAAGGAAGCTAGGAAGAGTAGAGCAGAGGCTTCAGAGAGGTGGACAGTGCGGCCATATTTGACAAGTTTAGTTGAAGAAAGATAAAGAATTGAGGAGTTTGAGTGTCGTCGGGAAGGCATATGTCTAGAAACAGCAATTTGAAAGAGGGTTTTCCAGCGGTTAAAGGGCTTATCGTTGTAGCCGCTGGCCCAGGCTTCATATTGGGTTGGGGAGGCAGAAGTTGATAAAACAGGTTTACACATGGTAAGGGTCATTGAAGTAGCTGTCTATTAAGGGATCTGAGTGATCTACAGCTTAAGGATGGATAGATATCTGATCAGAAGTCTGGCCTGTTAGTGTACAACCTATTACCGTCTCATGGTAGATACAGTACTAGCCTCAGGCCACTAGAAGCCATCAATTCCATTGGCTAGTATAAGTGGGCCCTTATACCATCGATATCAATAAGGAGCTTACGGATACTTGTAGGCACTTTGGATGTAGAATGGCTTTTGGGTTAATCCTAATTGGTGACTTGTTTATTCCTTCTAAGGGATAAAAATGATGATTAGCTCAGCCCTAGGATCCTGTAAACTTCATGGTAAACCCGGTTTATGCTTATAAGTGCGTCTCTTCTGACTTAGAGAAGCATTACCTAATATGGCTTCAACCTTGGGAGTTTATTAACTTCCATATGTACATTACACAAGGAGGCCCCAAATTATTACATCCCAGGTCCTTGTGCAACGGGGTATGGTCCTAAAGCGTTCAAGTTGAACAAGTCTATTTTCTCACTGGGCGTTCTTGAAATATGGGGTTTCACGACTGGGCTTTCGGGAAGTCTTCCTTGGTAAGCCCCTGGAGCGGTGACGTCAGATTCGAGCATTGAAGCCCAAAGATTTTGGTGGTTGGAGAGGCTGGAGCTGAAATTCAATGCCTTATGAATGCGAATACGATTTGGGGTAGGTATAGTAAGGAAGTCGGCAACACAAGGGAATTGTAGTGGTAATAGAGTAATATCAACATGAAGCTGAGCTGAGTATCGATATCTTCTGAATTAATTAATAGTTAACTCGCCGCATCCTTGCAGAAGAACAACCTGGAGAGCCCTGCTCATGTTGTTCAAGTACCTCACGGACGTGGGGTACCTTGGAGGAATGGCGTCAGACTCTGGAAATCTGCGAGTGAGAGTGTCGATTTAGCGCGTATCTTTTTGATAACCGATACCTTCTCTAAATGCCACTAGCTGTGTGTCTCAACCAACCTAAGCTTTCGATTTCAGGCACAGGGGTTACAAGACTAGAGATCAAGTTTCTCTTGTGGGATCCAATGCTAACGAGAAGTTTCCTCTCGTGCGTCGTCATAATCCTGTCAGTGAGACGTTAGGGTGGTTCGGGGTCGTGGTGAACGATATCCACATGTATAGATGCATCTCGTGAAGTGTCCGCCTTTGAGTATCGTCGTGATTCAGATCTCAATCATGTCTTGTCTTTTGTTCATCCGAATCTGGTGTTTTCAGATGAATCTCCAACCTGAATTAACTTTAACATATCTCTATGCTTTTATCGACGCAAACGTATGCGCTTTCGGTGTCTTTTCGTTACGCTAGAAATTAGATCGCAAAATTTGAGGATACTAAGATAGCCTGCACTTGCACTTGTAGATACCTGACCTGACTTGACCTGGCCTTACAAATAAATGATTGCAGAATCTGTTGGCTGCAAGAACCTCACCAACCTTCCTCACCAACCCGGACCCTGGGCTGGCTTCTTCTAGCTGCCCCTCCTCGTCTCCGACTGATAATATTCTACTTCTTCCTTCTTCTCCATTTCTTCTCTAAGCAAGTTTGGATCCATCAAAACATCTACACAAGCCGTCGCAAAAGTCATTACTCGGACAACCAGACTACATTCAAGTATCCATATTACAGCGTATTAGCTTTAGCTTACACTGGGACCAATACACCAAGCACAATCACTCACTGTGCTTGATTGATCCCGGTCACCTCAGATTGCGCCGCCACTAGGTTATTACTGCGCAACATCTTTTGGTTCGACTTGCAAAAGATCTACCTTGGCGCCACTGCCGCACCACGACCGCAATTATCCTACCGTGCTCATCCCCGATCTATTCTTCTCCTGACTCTGTCCGACACCTTCAACTTATCTATCTGAGCGATTTTGACAATTCTTGAGAAAGCATCTCTACGAAAGAAAACGAACAGAAAATAACCCCACGTCCATCGAGCGAGCACTTACAAGCGCCCCTCTTCCCCCACTTCATCTCGACATCATTTCTTACCGACGCCCAAAAAGAACCCAGAAGCTGTCGCATCCGACATTACGATAAACCCGTTGAAGATTTCACGACTCTGGTCATTGACGACCTGGCGACACAGACGCCAGATACATCTCGACTTGCCCCTAGAATACAGATCCTGCACTGTCGCGCACAGGCAGATTTGACGAATACACCACAATGAACGGCACACAATCCCCCGACGCCCAAAAAGCATCAAATGCCAACACCAACGGTAGCAACAGCAACAATAGCAGTCTTGCGGCTAAGAAGCGCAAGAAGGACTTGAAGCCGATAATTACCATGGAGGGTACAAACCAACCAGCTGGGTATGTATAAAAACGTTTCCTTTTTGGTCTTTGAGCTCTGGTCGCATTTTGTTTTGGTTATCTATACACACATCTTGTTCGCATTTCTTCTCCGTGTTTTGTTTTGTTGCAACCGCATCACCCTACACAACCTTGATTTTGGGGAAACTTCTTGGTCGCACACTGCTTCGACATTCACCTGGAAACCGCTGGTTTTACGGATCGCATGGCACCATCCCAAAATCCCCAAGGCGCCGCTGGTCCGATGTCGCCAACGACCCTGATACAACCCAACTGCTCTAGCTACATCTCAGATCAGCTGTTGCTGCGGTTATGAGACCAGATCCACAACTTCCATGTGACTGTTTATGAAGGAAACAGATACTTGTTTCAGGGAAGATCAAGCATCATTCCATTCATATCGCCAAAATGGACACTCAACAAATATGGCGCGGCACTGCATCACCCTACAGAAGCAGTGAGGGCAGATTGAAACAAGTGTGGACACTGCTCACAGTGGCTGTTCTGGAGCTTGGGGGTCCGTGTGCTTGGGCCTTGATAGGAGGATACGACCCCATAAGCCTTGGGCATTCACCAACCTTGGATCACTCGATCGATCACTGGGTCCTCTGTACAGTACCTGATTTTGGTCTGCCCTGGAGGTGGTGCAGTCAGTCACTTGCCCGTGGCACCTCTGATTGTGCCTGAAGCTTCTGTTGGCTGATGCACGTGGAGGAGGATGAGAATGTGATGGTGATGGTTGTGCTCATGCTGTCTGATGCGATACCACCTGACTGAGTTGTCCGCCCTTTGCCATCACTTTGCATTCTCTATCGTCGCTCCCTCTCTCTGGAACTCGCTTGGCGAGTTGGATATTCGAGCCTTGAGCTCTCAGAGACCCTTTATTCGCCGGGCGGGACGCTCCGTCTTGCGCCGCGTGCCAGCCATCCCATGGTCTCTAGCAGGGCCCTAGAAACAGAAAGCCAAGCGACTGCAGATCCGCAAAGAACGCTGAGCCCAGAGTCAAGAAAAGCGAAGCAAATCAAAACCAAAGACAAGGAGCATGCCCCCGAGCCCAGTCGACCTCTAATCTCCATCAATCTCTCCCTCGAGTTGGCCTCGCCTGTTTTTATATTATATTCTCCTTTCTCCTGTTTTTTGGCTTTCACTCGGGCCTTTATGCGCCCCGCCCCAGCTTGCTTGTCAACCTCAACCGTTACCATCGTGCACCAGAAGTCTCTTGTCATCTTCGTCATTTTCGCCAGATCCTTGTTCTCTCCATCACCTTTCCTTATCCCCCGCTCATAAACCACCACGCCGCTCACCGGCTTATCTGTTGCGCTGCTCCCACGATTGTCACTATTTTCACTACGTGATTTGACTTGAGCTGGTGCTCCCGAAGTTAAGGAGCAGAGAAGGACAAAGAAGCAGACTCAACGCCAGACTTATTACCAGCGCCAGCTGCGTCATGTGAAGGCACCATGACCAGCTTTCTCAAATCAAGGTTGCACTTCCCCGTCCCGTTTATACTTTGTCGGTAGCTGTTTGGCACCCGAGCTTAGGCGTGTGTTTTACCGCTGTCAGTCAATTCAGTGCCCGAGTCTTTTTGGTACCGAAATCTTCAACTGGAAGCGCCAGTGAAAAGACTTGACTCGTTGCTACGTTATCGTCTGGATGATGTTTTGATGCTTCCCCGCCATTTCACTACACCCAAGCCCAATCCGGCAAAGGTCCCCCACCACGCGCAAGGCCTCAGCTCTTTCGCCGCCGTCGCTCTCCCACCAAATCTTGCGACCGTGGTTGTTTGATCTGATTGCATTGGCTCCGCCTCAATTCTCGTTCATCATCTACACGTCGCCTTGTTGCGCTGATTTTTGCCGCATCTCTACATATATTTTTAAGCCACCGCTGACCTCTTTTCTCCCCCTTATAGATCCCACCAGCTTTCCGCCATGGCCCACTCCCCCTCTTCCTCGTCCGTCGACGATGCCGCCGAAAATACTGCAGATGAGGAGGATTCTGAAGATTACTGCAAAGGTGGTTACCACCCAGTACAAGTCGGAGAGAAGTTCAAGGATGGAAAATACACCGTGGTTCGCAAGCTAGGATGGGGTCATTTCTCAACCGTCTGGCTGTCCCGCGACAATACCAACGGCAAGCATGTCGCCCTCAAGGTCGTCCGTTCCGCTGCCCACTACACCGAGACCGCCATCGATGAGATCAAGCTTCTCAACAAGATTGTTCAAGCCAAGCCCGATCACCCTGGTCGCAAGCACGTTGTGAGTCTTTTGGACTCGTTCGAGCACAAGGGACCCCACGGCACCCACGTCTGTATGGTTTTCGAGGTGCTGGGCGAGAATTTACTTGGGCTCATCAAGCGCTGGAATCACCGTGGCATTCCCATGCCTCTCGTCAAACAAATTACAAAGCAGGTTCTACTAGGCCTCGACTACCTCCATCGCGAATGCGGTATCATCCACACCGACCTCAAACCAGAAAACGTCCTTATCGAGATTGGGGATGTTGAACAGATCGTTAAGCGCGTCGTTAAACCTGAATCTGCCGAAAAGGAGAACAACCGCAACGGACGTCGGCGTAGAAGGACTCTCATTACTGGCAGTCAACCATTGCCATCTCCCCTCAATACCAGCTTCAACCAGTCCAACCTTTTCCCCTCACCGAACACCCACTCTAGTCTTGCTGGTGTCCTGAACGAAGGTAAGCAGCCATTGATCATCTCGTATATGGCTCAACAATGACTAATGCGATCTTGTCAGCAGGCAAGTCATCAAAGGAGGCATCTCCTAAACCATCCGACGATGCCCAAAAGCAACGAGAAAAGTCTGCGTAAGTTATTCGCCCCTCAACGAAGAAGTTTTATCAGGCGCTAACAGGACTCAAGCGATCTTCTCAGTCGAGAAGTCTCGGGTATCTCTCTAGACAAGTCAAACTCTCCCTCTGCTTCAACAGGCGAAAAGCGTAAGGCAGAAGATGCGCACACTTTCGACGTTATCAGCGTCAAGATTGCAGACCTGGGCAACGCCTGCTGGGTCAATCATCACTTTACCAACGACATCCAGACAAGACAATATAGATCACCTGAGGTCATTTTGGGTTCCAAATGGGGTGCCAGCACTGATGTATGGAGTATGGCAGCTATGGTATGTACAACGATCTCCGTGGTGAAGCTGGCACTGGCTTCTGTAGAACATTACTGACTGCCCATTAGGTGTTTGAGTTAATCACAGGCGATTACTTGTTTGACCCCCAGTCAGGTACCAAGTATGGTAAGGATGATGACCACATTGCTCAAATCATCGAGCTTCTTGGACCATTCCCCAAATCTCTATGTCTCAGTGGCAAGTGGAGTCAGGAGATCTTCAACCGAAAGGGAGAATTGCGAAACATCCACCGACTGCGGCATTGGGCTCTACCAGATGTGCTACGCGAGAAGTATCACTTTAAGGAAGACGAAGCAAAGCGTATCGCAGACTTCTTGACCCCAATGTTGGAGTTAGTACCTGAGAAACGAGCCAATGCTGGCGGTATGGCAGGTCACATCTGGTTGGAGGATACACCTGGCATGAAGGGGTTGAAGATTGAGGGCCTGGAAGTCGGTGGCCGCGGTGAAGGCATCGACGGTTGGGCGACGGAAGTGAGGAAGAGATAAAGTGATTATAGACGCTTCGGGCATGTCGAATACAGAGAAACAAGCGAAACACAAGTCGACAGTCCAAGGCAACCCACATGACTGACGCATGTGGGATTGACTGGTCTTTTTTTATTGTTTTTGATGATCCACACGAACGGCTTACGGTGCTACATTACACTTGTACATCTTGACGATCTGGTACAGCGGCATCTTATCAAGCGAGCCGACTATGATGATGATGATGATGATGTATGTAGGCGAAGGAGGAAACACATGCAAGGGGTAAAAGATTTACCACTCGTCCAATGCCTTAGCGCTCTTTGGTCTAGATCATGATGAATCTTGGGGGTGCTTCGCATGGTCAGGGCTTTACAATATTACATGGAAGACTTGACGGAAGCGTTTGTTGGAATTACTTTGGTCAGAAGACTGTATAGCTGAAAATGATAGACTTGACTTGTTTCACAGCGATGATATGAGATTGTGGCGTGACGGTTTGTTGAGAGGTAAGAGGTGAGAGGAGAGCTTGAGTTGGATGGGAGAGGTTACGCTTATGACGTCTGTAGCAAAGTTGGTATACTGTTCGTAGCATGTGATGGCAGTATACCTAGGTTATTTCGCTGTCGTCTCACGGGTCTTGAAGGACACAGCTCAAGTGGGCGATGAGATGGGATGGGATGGGATGAAAGATACGGGCAATAGAAGGTATGATCTCCATAGTACCAGCCCTCGTATAGTCGGCATTCTCAGAGTTGATCACAGATTCAAAGGGCTTGCAGTTCATTGCCATACAGAGTACCTCCCTTATCATCACCATTCTTATTCGGAGGATGACTCCTCCCAACAACTCCTAATTGAGAAACTCTTGCAGATGACCATCATGCACGCCAGTCTCTGGCCAGTAACACCCGCAGAGGATAGGAGAGCATATCAGGAAACTAGAAGATCTTATGGTTTCCTCGATGAGAAATATACGTAGCAGCCAAAGATTTATGACCCAGTGCCCTCCTTGACAGACCAGTCCAGGGTGAGCAAGTTCCAAAGTATTTGCATTATTAAACAAACCCAAACCCAAACCTCATTCCCGTAGTTGTCACCACCATGGTGCTCGTATAGAATTACATAGTAGATACAGGTCATTTCTTGCCCTTGCCTCGGCGCTTCTTAACGCTCGCGGCTGGACCGTCATCGTCTTCCTCCTTGATCCCTGACTTACCCACCTCGATCATGGGAGGCTCACTCTTGTCACTAGCAAAGTCTTCATGAGCGCTCTCGCCATCTGTGGGAGAATCTTTAGCGGCGTCGAGAACCTCGTTCATGATGCGCTTTCCCTCGTCTATCTCTCCGTTGGGAGCACCGCAGGACATGCACCTCCACTGCCCGACCTCGGAGAGCGTCTTGGTCCCAGGAGGTGCCTGGCCGTTGACAAGTCGGCATGATTTGCAGATGAGAACAATGCGGTTCTTGGGCGCAGTCTCGTCCTCGCCAAGAAGAACGTCAAAGATACGGTCGTACCAGTGAGACTCAGGGGGTCCGGTCTGGTATGAGGCATACCCAGTTGGCATCGGAGGAGGCTGAGGAGTACCGGGGGCGATAGGAGGCGGAGGAGGTTCAGAGAATTCGGCGTTGGGAGCGAATTCAGCACTTGGTTCCATGGGGTTTGGTGCAGGCATTGGGCTATGCGGGCGCTGGATGTTGGCTGTCGGAGGAGGGGGCATGCGCGTTCGTCCGGGGACTCCCTGGGGAGGACCATTAGGTCGCTGCTTGTTGAGCGTATCGTCGGTATTCTGTTCACCATCCTTCTTCTTGCCCTTGCTCTTTCCATCAGCCCCGCCGTACTTCTCGATCAATTCCATGGTAGAGTCATATTTGGTGGCATCCTTGAGTTTCTGGATCGTCTTCGCGCGCTCCGACTGATGGTCCTTGAGACGAGCGCTCAGGCTCTCGATGCGAAAGTTGTAATATGCAGCCAGGGTCGTGCGTGTAACGTAGATGCTGTCATGATATCGTCAGCCTGAGTCGCATACTCACCGATTAAGGAGGACTTACAGCACTGGGCCACCGGTGAGACCGCTCCATTCAAAAGCGCCGAGGTTGTTATATCCGACCACAAGTAGGAGAACGATCGCATAGACGAGATAGGCGAAACTGAGGTAGAGTGTCCAGATGACGCGAGCGCGGCGAGAGCTTGCGCGGACCTTGTCAAGGGATGCTTGGGTGTCGGTGATTTTAGTCGACAGGGTAGAGAGGGTCTTCTCGAAGGAGGCAGTCGAGGAGGATTCGCCCTACGAAGGGGTCATGTTAGCTCTGGTAGTGAAAGCCATCCAGCGATGGGCGACTTACCCCCCAGGGCCAAAAGGCCACCATTTTGATCAAAGTAATAGTTTTGGTGGGTGGGGGGGTTGAGTATGAAGAGCACAAAGGAAAGACGGCAGAATGAAGATAGAAAGGGAGAGTAACTATGCCCAGGATATGGGCGAAACAAGAACGGTACGAAGAAAAGGTGATGTAAAGGAATGATGAAGTTGTGATAACTAGGGGACGAAAGAACCTAAATGACAAAAGACTTAGGTAACTTAGCATAAATTTAGTATAGAGGATAAGCTTAGGATACCTTTTGCTGGGTTTATTTTGACACCCTATGTCAAGGTCTTGGTGTTTTCTTGCTTGCTCCCTGAGGGACGGTAGCTTCTCGCCAGGAGTGACCTCATTCAGAGCTGCGCTTGAGCATGTGGGCAGCCTAAAACAGATTTGAGAATCTAGGATGGGACAGGGCAATACAGGGAGGGCGCTAGCTGTAGTCTCCACTGCCTGTAGGGGACGGCCTGCGGTGTATTTATCGGATGTTCTGACTACTTAGGCACCTTAACAGACTCCGTAGCCTTTTACACGAAGGTCGAGATGGACGCCTTCTGGGGGATTAAGGAGTTGGCAAGGCAGCTGGAACTTGCGCACAAACGGCAACAAGGAGCAGATCACTTGAAAGCTGTATTTGGTTCGACACAACATGAGATAGTGGCGGGACCATCAATCACTACCTATGTGTGCCACATCCATTCACTTCCCAACCATACGCCTGCTCGCGAATAAAGCATTTCACAAAGTAGACGCGGCATTGAGGCGCACACTTGCATCAACTTGTACAATCTGTCAAATGCAGAGCTGGCAGTCTTGATAGAGAGCAGCAGTAACTTACAGAGCACAGATGTGAACTACCTACTCAGCTCGCTTCACAAGTTGGGGTATGTCGTCCTCAATTTCAGCAATGGGGTCAGCCACCTGGAAGAAATCTAAGCATTCTGTCAAGCATCACGCGTTTTCTAGAATGGGTACAGAATTCTGCAAGCATTAAGGACATGAATGTGAGCTCTCGTATAAAACTCGAAGGATTCGAGCCACTGCTGGCATGCAAAGGTGGAATGCGGCCCCTGAGCGCCTAAGCCACAATCATTGAACGCCACAATCCTACCCCAGAAATTTGACGGGATCGGTCATGGCTCGGAAGCAAGTGCTGTAACTCTGTCCATTGAGACCCTGCAACTCCTTTCATCAGCTTGACAACTGCCAACTTTCGCATCGTCATGAAGGCGTTTTGTTGAGTGGTCTACTATTCTCTCTACATTAATTCTTTAGAATTTCTTTTGTCTCTTTCCATTTTTCCTGTCTGAAAGATTCGTATTTAATATTTAAATTACGCGCGTCCCTTGGTATCTCAAGACGTTGGTCTTTGACCCAAGGGAGCCATCATGTTCCAAGTTAGTTCTTCGTGATAATTATCTGCTTGCACCTCGTATGGGCAGCGACTGACATGTTTCAGCGGTTCAAAAGCGCCATCGATCGGACCATCGCCGAAGAACAAGCCCGCTCTCAAACAGCTGCGCAATCCAGGTCCCCCTCGAGAACCCGCTCAACATCATCGCGTAAGGGCGATGGCACACCAGCTCAGCGCGCAAAGGCTAGGAAACAAGCTGCCGATGCTGGCGACGCACCAAACCCAGACCCTGCCGTATTCGAGGCTGCTTTTGTGATCGACGACGAGAGTGAACCGAGCCGAGCTACTACCCCAATGCCTCCTGCTGCAAACGACGAGTCGAAGACCGACAATGATGACACTCTGAACAACGGTTCGGATGGAAAGAACGGTGATGAGGCCAAGGATGAGGCCAGTTCGGGCAAGAATCAAGATGGTGGAGCTGACGCTTCAGCGGCCAAGCCAGAGGTGACCAAGTCTCAAGAGTTGAGCCCTGAGATCCGCCAGAAGCTGCGCAAACTGGAGAAGCTTGAGGCAACATATCCTGGTAAGGCTATATCTACGAATGCGCATGATAGGGGCAGGAACTAATACATGTTCAAAGAATTACTTCGATCTTACCGTGTTGCCCATAGGCGAGCGACAGCGATCGAACCATTCGAGAAAGCCCTCCGAGAAAACACCCCTCTGACTTCCATCGGCGATCCCGAAGCTCTCGTCGAGTATCTCAACCAACTGAACCTCCGAAGCGACATGGTTATGCAGGAGTTGAAGAAGGTTTCGACAGATAAGGAACAGTTGCAGAAGAAGCATAACGAAACCGAGGAAAAGGCCAAGAAATTGGAGGAGGAGCTTGCGGCACTCAAGTCAGGAGACTCTACTCAACCAAAGACCGAGGAATCTGAAGCTCCCAAGGACGATAAGCACGAAGACACCTCCCCTGAAGTCCCAGAAAAGTCCAAGTCTCCTGTTTCCTCCGTCATCGGAATGTTCTCGCCCAAGCATAAACCGCAAAAGTCTCTATCTGAGGTTACTGAATCCAAGGACAAAAGCGAGGAGTTCTTCTCTTACGACGATGAAATTCCCCACCTTCAGGCCGACCTTACTTCAAAGTCCGAGGAAATAGAGAAACTCAAGTTCGAAGTCGAGGGTCTCCAGAAGGAGCTTACTGCCGTCAAGGAGAACAGCGCTGGTCTGGTTGAGAACTTGGAGAATGCGACTCGGGAGCTCAGTGAGTCTCGCGATGCTGCCGCCGCCAAGGAGTCCCTGCAGACCCAGCTTGATGAGCGCAACAAGGAGATCGAGTCTCTAAACCAACGATTGGAAGAGGCGCAAAAGCAACTCAAGCAGCTGGAAGAAGACAAGAGCACACATACAGCCAAGGTTGATGAGTTGGAGATTTCACTTGCTTCATCAGACAAACGCGCGAGCGAACTGGACGCCGAGTTGGCCAAGGCCTCAAACGCAAAGAACATCTCCAAGAAGCTGATCGATGACCTCAACAGCCAGATCGAACTTCTGAAGAAGGAAAAGTCTGAGAGCCAGACGAAGATTGACGATCTGACCAAGAAACTGGAGTCGAAGCCTGCTCCTGCTGCATCCACTCCCGCTGCAACTCCAGCGCCTGTGGCCTCACAACCTGCTGCGGCTACGGGCGGAGGAAGCAAGAAGAAGAACAAAAAGAAGAAGGGCAAGGGTGGCGCCGGCGGTGCCGCAGCTCCAGCTGTAGAGGCCGCTGTGGAGACTCCTGAGCCAGCAACTCCCGCTGAGCCCGAAGGAAATGCTGAGCTTGAGGCTGAAATCGCCAAGTTGAAGGAGGAGGTTGCCGAGAAGGATACGCAGATTGAGCGTCTGAGCAAGAGGCGCAAGACTGAGGAGGATCTGCGCGAGGAGATTGAGTCACTCCAAGAGAACCTGCTCACAATTGGTCAAGATCATGTTGAGGCCAAGGAGAAGATTAAAGAGCTCGAGGCTGAGAAGTTGGAACTCAAGACACAGATTGCTGACCTTGAGAAGAAGATTGACTCGTCTGCTTCAGATGCCGAAGTCAGCACCAAGCTGCAAAGCGAGGTGGAGTCCTTGAAGACAGAATACGACGAGCTCAAGGAGAAGACAACCACCCTACAAGCCGACCTGGGCGCTGCTCAGCAACTGGCCCAGAACCGATTCAAAGATCTTACAGACCTACGCGAGGTGCTACAAAAAGCGCAGCCTGAGTTGAAGAGCCTGCGCCAGGAGTCTGCTACGCTAAAGACTACGAAGGAGGAGCTCGCAGCCAAGACCAAGGAGCTCAAGGATATGGAGAAGCGAGAGAAGGATCTCAAGCGAGATGCGGAGCGCGTCCAGAAGTTAGCCTCGGATCGTGAGACTGAGATTAAGGGTCTACAGGAGAAATTGGCCACCGAGACAAACGCCAAACTTCGTCTCGAAGATGCCCAACGGGTATCTGGACGAGACCTTCGCCGATCTGAAGCTGAGAAGGTTGAGATTAGTGCAAAGGCTGAGAAGACGGAGGCAGAGCTTAAGACAGTACAGGAGGAGCTCGGCAAGCTGCGACCCAAGGTGAAGGAACTTGAAGAGCAGGTGCACAAGCTGAAGCGGGAGAAGACGGCAGCGCAAGAAGAGGCTGAGTTCAAGACGCAGCAGTACAGCAATGCTCAGGGTCTGTTGAGTAGTATGCGAGACCAGACCGCGGAGATGTCTGTGCAGCTGAAGGAGTCCAAATCACAAGCTGAGTCACTTGAGGAGGAGCTTGCTGAGGTTCAGCGACTACTCCAGGAGCGTACCCGCGAGGGCGAGACGATGCGACGATTGTTGGCGGATGTCGATGAGCGTGCTGATAATAAGGTGCGAGAGATGAGGGCGCGAATGGAGGCAGCTGTTGAGGAGCGAGATCGAATCGAGGATGAGTCGAGTACCCTTGCGCGACGCAAGACACGCGAGACGGAAGACTTGAAGCTGAGGCTGAAGGATCTAGAGCGCGAGGTCAAGACTCTGACGCATGAGCGAGATGAGCTTGAGCAGCGTGAGAAAGAGTGGCGTCGACGACGTGAGGAGCTCGAATCGGTTGAAGAGAAGGCTGAAGCTGAGGCGGATGAGCTCCGAACAACAGCATCACAGCTGCGCACAGCTCTCGACGCATCAGAGAAGCAAGTTCGTGATGTTGAGAAGCAGCGAGCCGAGTTACGACGAATGTTGGAGGAGGCAAGGCAACGATACGAGAAGGTATCTAAAGATCTCAAGTCAGTGCAGACCAAGCTCGTGGCCAATTCAAGCCGTAGTTCGTTCGACTCGGTACGGAGCGGAAGCAATGGCTCGCCGGCAGCTGGCGGAGCTCCAGATACGGTTTATCTCAAGACAATTCTGCTGCAGTTCTTGGAGCAGAAGGATACCAAGCTAAGAGCTCAGCTTGTGCCGGTGCTGGGCAAGCTATTGCGCTTTGACAAGTAAGTATTCACTACGTAAAACCTTGATGAGCATGGACTAATCCATTGTAACAGGACGGACGAGCAAAAGTGGCAGAAGGCAGTGCAGCATATCGAGGTTAAATAGATGATGCTCGGGTGAAGGAGACTTGGAATGCATGGAATGGCGTTTGGTTTGGGTAACGCCGCTGAGGTCTGTAATGAGACGATATCGGATACCAGTGTAGGATTACTGTGAATGAAACAACCGAGTGTTGTTGAAACTGTCAATGTCTATAAGAGGATCGTGATGGTGTTGATGTCGTTGAAGCTATAGTGGGGAAGATGTTAAGCCTCACGCTTCTACTTAGCTCACGCCTCTACTTAAAAGCCATGACACGCTATGAAGCCATTTCTTAACCTGAGAGGTCAATTCACCCGTTGATTTCTAAATAGGGCAATATGTGGCTTGGCTGATCAACGTTTTTTCTTCAACCTTTTCTTTGTACATAAGCTTATGAAGATCGCGATGAGCACCGATCAATTCATCATCTTGACCCCACGTCGACGTCATGATAGAGCCTCACGCAGCAAAAGACTCCAATTGTTGTTTCGCTTGTCATACCCTTTCTTTCCTCCTCTCGCAATTCACGGATCACTTCCTCCGCTATCTTTCGTCATGGACTGAGCAGAAGTGGAAGTGCTGATCTCATCATGAGCTCGTCATTGGGTGTATGAGACGAGAGAGGACCATAAGTTAAGATGCGCATTGGTTGAAGTGCCAGTTCTTGCCAGCTGCAGTTTCTACTTTTTATTGTGTACCTTAGCTACCCCTCTTTTTTAATTTGAAGAATTGTTTATTATAAGAATCATGTCCAGGCAGTTTCTTAGACTTGGCTCCAGAAGCTTTCTTGCACCTTCACTTCGACTCACGACTCCTTTTGTTAAGAACTCTTGCATCTCAACTTCAAGTCAACTACGAACCTTTCAGTCGAGTATCAGAAAAGACTTTCAGTACACTACAGCTACAATGTCGGGAACACAACCAGCAAGTGGTGGCGAGCACCGAGACTTTTCTCGCGATGCTTTGTTTGATCTCTCGGGCAAGGTTGCTCTCGTAACAGGTACATCTATCAACAACCTCTAAGCTGAGAAACATGGCTAACAGATACAGGTGGTGGCTCTGGTATCGGTCTCATGGCCACTCAAGCCCTCGCCGTCAACGGCGCAAAGGTCTACATCACCGGCCGCACAAAGGAGAAGCTCGACACCGTCGCCGAGAAGTACGGCAAGAACATCGCCGGCGAGATCATCCCCATCCAAGCCGATGTCGGTAACAAGGAGGGTATTCAGAAGCTCTACGAGGAGTACTCCTCCAAAGAGAACTGCCTCTGTATTCTCGTCAACAACGCTGGTATCTCGAGCAACACCTTCCAGGTCGAGGCCGATTCTGCGCAGGAGATGAAGGAGAACCTCTTCGACAACAAGGATGCTACTTTCGAGGACTGGAACTCGACGTACAACACCAACGTCACGGGTATGTACTTCACCACTGCTGCTTTCTTGCCTCTTTTGCAGAAGAGCAGTGAGAAGCATCAAGGCTGGAGTTCAACAGTCATCAACATCAGCTCCATCAGCGGTCTTATCCAGAAGTCTCAGCACCACTTTGCCTACAACGCCTCCAAGGGTGCAGCCGTGCATCTCACACGCATGCTCGCCGCCGAGATTGTGAGCAACAAGCTCAAGATCCGCGTCAACAGTATCGCCCCTGGTGTCTTCCCCTCTGAGATGACCACCGACGGCAGCAACGAGGCGCAAAAGAGCTTCATCCCCAAGGAGAAGTATGCTGAAAAGGTTCCCGCTGGACGGGCTGGCAAGGATCAGGATATGGCTGCTACAGTGCTGTTCTTTGCTACGAACCAGTACTTGGTGGGACAGACTGTTGCTGTTGACGGTGGTTACACTATTGCCGCTGGTCAGTAAATTTGATGGAGGGACAAGAGCTGTACTATAGAGGGACATGACATAATGAATCAACCGTAATGATTGACATACACGACTTCAATTCGCCTTCGTAATAATAGCATGGCTTATACCGACTTCTATACTTGTTTCCAGTTACAAACGGTACAGTAACTGGAAGTGAAAGTCCTTGGTCGTATGAACATGTCCCTCTCTCTGGCATGAGGAGTGCTTTAGTATAAGGTACATCAATAAGACGTCGAGTTAAGATCATTAACTCCACAACAATTCGCAGACAGAATCAATTTCTGAGGCTATAACAGACCCCCTTTCTTGATGCCACAAACTCTCTTCCTTCCGCTACGGGCCAGCAAGCATGGCGTTTCTCAACGAGTTCCATTCCGCCTCCCCCAAGCTGCCATCAACAATTCCGAAGTCATCATCATCAGCGACGACGAGTACGAGTTCGAAGATGTTCTAGGTATCAACGAGACGGCCGCCAAGGACAACCAAACCCCAGGGGCTAACAAAGAAGCATATGGCGATGCCAGTGATGACAAAGGCATGCAGGACGATGCTACGGGCGACACCCTGGTTGACACCGATGGTGTTGCACCTACACTCGCTGCTGTGCCGGTTCAGAAGATGAGTGACGAGCGCCCTGCACCAGGCGCGACACCTCGCGACGACCCCGAACAGCCCAAGTCGGTAGTGCACGACGACTCAACAGTTGAAGCTGTCCACCTCGATCGCAGCAGCATTGATTCTGATATCTCCACTACTATCGGCCAAGTTGGGAATCCTGTGAGGGATCTTACCGTCGAGGTTGCCGCACTTCGCACTCGGCTTGCTGAAGTTGGATCTCAGCTCCGTCTCAGCTCCGTTCCCTGCCAATCGGCGACACCATCGAAGAAGCGGAAGTACACGCCTCCATCGTAGTGACATGGCCGGACGAGCTGTATGCTGCCGAGGCATACGAGAATGTGCGTCCCTTGGATATCTACCAGTCGGTCGTACATTGCATTCTCGTGCTGCAATAGCTTCCGATCGAGGCTCTCTACGCCTTTGGCAATGAGAGTATAGCCGTGGGACGTCAAATGCACTTTGAACATCGAACCACGCGCCCCTGATCGACTCATCGACATGCAATCCGCATCGCGGCCGCGGTCCCTAGCAAGTTGCTCTCGTACGAGACGGAGAAACAAGTGTCGATCAAGGTGTTCTTGCTCATGCCATTCTAAATTTGGGCAATTCTTGTCGACTGGCCCGCCATGCGCCAAACCCCTTAGACATGCCTGAGTGCAGAAAGGGCGACTTTGTATGTTCTGCTTGTCTGTCGAAGCCTGCCCTCGAGATTCTCCTTTGCGACTGACTCGATTTACAGCTTTTACAGCAGCCGCAGGTCCCGAAACGGATCTCGAGCTGCGCGGGTTCGGGGAAGGGGACGGCGGATCGTCATCATCTGGTTGGGCCTTGTCGAACTCGCTATCCTAGCAGGTCGCTTTAGACCTGGTGCGAATCGGTGACCTCTTACAACCCTTCCACCGCTGAGGCTTGTACAGAGAACCCAGGGACGTCTTGCCTTTGCCTCTCCGCTCCTCAGGAGGAATGCTATGCAGGATATCGTCATATTCAACAGCCCAGGTGCCAAGTCTATCAGCCTCGTCGTGCCACGATTCAGGAGGCGGCCGCGAGCGAAGAGCTTGGAGGATAAAGGCAAAGACTTGCGCGACGGCTATGCGATGGAGCCTTGTTTCATCCTCGTCTATAACATCCAACGTAGGTACGCACACTGAGTAATAGACGGCAGAGGGATTATCAGAGATATGAAGGAAGATAAAAGCCTGCCCCGTGCAGATATAGCCATACTGGATGCCCTTACCGATCATATAAGAGAACAACTGAGTCACAACCGCGGCTGCAAGTCGTCGAGCAAAGTAGGAGAAGCCATCGCCATCCTGACTGATCACGTCGCGTTCTGGTTCGATTGCTGACTCAAGCCCAGCAACGATCTCATCAACACTCAGCTTATGAGGCGCTTTGTATTCGATTGCCAGTTTTGGAGTGTTTTCACCATCTGACATGCGGTAAATGCCTCGTTCTTGGAGCTATAACTCAGCATTAGGTGATCATGGAGAGAGGAAAGACAAGGAGTCGGCAAAGTGATTCGGATACTTCTGTCGAGTTACGAATGGCTTCAGAGGGTCTACATGTGAGACTGACACCAAACGTATCTAACCGATCATTAGACCGGGGTGTTTCAGCGTGGCGGGGAAACTTAAGCGTGACAATGAAGCCATCGTGACCTCGAAATTACAGCGAGAGAGATGCCACGAAGGCGATTAGATTACATTTCCATTCCACCTACAAGTACCAGGTACTATTGCAAATTTAAATGCAAATTCCACCTTTTCAGCACTGGTATTAACTTATATCTCCTTATTCCAGGCCTTGGCGCTGGAGTAGCTCGTTAACACTGATGCTCTTGGGGACGGTGAGAAGCATTTCTCTAACTAGTACTGCCAGCAGCGCATGCCGAAGGCCGCCTGAACTTTGGGATGCTTTTTCTACAATTCCCAGCCACTAAAACATTGTGTCCTATGCTGCGTTCCTTGCCCCCCCTTTCCGTACGTAGGGGTGTATGTGGCTTATGGACAATCCCCTCATCTGAGCATTGTATTTGTGTATGCAAAGTATCGTAGGTTAGCCGCCCGGAATTGCAACATGCATACGCGGTCAGACTTAACCTTGCGTCGTTGACCTTACTTTCCGTTCCTCCCACAACATCAACATTTTCCTCTTCCCTAAATATTACATTGACAAGGCGCTACCGTATTATGACACGCAATGAAAAGCAACGCTACTGAGAGGAGCTTGTCTGATGACACGCCTCGTAAGTACTTCCTCCTCGTTATTTTCGATTTCATTCACGCTGACCTTCTCAAGAGACTTCTAAATCCTTTTCAGGGTATCGGTGGACGTATCACGATTCTCTACAGGAGGGTCCTATTCGTTCACGAGCCGAGTTATTTTCGGCATCTGTGGACTGGAACTCACTCCTGCAGTACGCAGCCAGGATGAGGAATGGGTCCAGCTGCCAGATCCTTCCTGATATTGGCCTTGGCTACAACCATATGGTCCGAATCATCCAGTTTGACGATGGTGTGCAATGGGTGGCACGACTGCGAATGCCTCATATTGGTGGTACCTCAGATGTCTTGGAAAGCTCGGATGAATCGGTAGAGGCAGTTGAAAGCTGCGAATACAACACCATTTCCCTCGTGCGACAAAAGACCAGCATACCGATCCCTGAAATCCACGCTATTGAGGCTAGACGGGATTGTGACGTCAAGGCACCATTCATGTTGATGGACTGTCTACCAGGGAACGTGGGAATGGACTTGGGCATGAAGATACCGCCGGAATATAAGCAACAATTCCTACGTCGTCTCGCGCAGATACATGCAAGTCGCCGATTTGCGTTCTAGGCACATCCTTAACTAATACAGCACAGGTCCAGTGAGCCACAGTACAACTCCCTATGATTGGGACAATCGTTTCGAGAAACGAGGACGGCACGTACCGGCAAGGCCCAATTCGGGGTCTTGGTGGTCCTTTCAACACAGCGACCGAATTCTTCAAAGCATGGGCGGCCAAGAGCACATTCGGCATGACGGACGAAAAATTACGAACAGCATCTGGTCAATATGCTGACGAGATTATCCCCTCCGTTTCATCCTTTCCAAAATCCATTACCAACCTTGCTAGTAGACTCTCAGCTCGCGACCACGGCCCATTCCCTCTCTGCCACGGCGACTTTGGCCACAACAATATCATTGTTGACGATGAGTATCGTGTCCTCGGTTTGATTGACTGGGAGGCATCCTTCGCTGGGCCGTGGGAGATGTTTGCAGATTTTCCCTTAACCCTCTCGATGGTTCCGCCAGCGATCGATGTACCGTGGAATTACAATGACCAAGGCGATCCTGTCACCGACGAACTAAAACAGCAGCTTGCGGACCAGAAAAGCTATGTGGCGGCTGTGAAAGAAGTCGAGGATAGCAGGGGAACAGGCAATTTACTATCCGACGGGCTAAAGGATTGGAGAAGACAGCAGCTGGTGACCGCGATGAGGCTATACCAGAGAGGAAAGGTTGGGTGGTATTCTAAACTAATCGACGAGTTTGCATAGATTTTGCTACATCCGCCTCCAAGACCTTGTGTAACGCTCAGATAGCACCAGATGTGAATTGCAGACTGCTCCAGCTGGTATTTTCTTGTCCACATTTGGCCTCTGAAAAGACACATACACGTTCACGTCATTCCTACAACACAACGTGTCTTTAAATAAACTCCCATCTCATCAATCTCTCATAAATAAACATCACAAGCCCTGAACGATATGTTCCTCTTACACACTGAACATACATCTTCAAGCCACAGCGCCACATCTTAACTTTTCTCTTTCCTCTCTCATCTTGCTCCACCCGATAAGCTCCCGCTGTCTAACTCCACCACTCATCCAAATCCCTGGCCTGGCCACACTCCCCTCCTCCCCTAGCCAAAGTACTCTTTTGGTGAGACGTCACTGGGAATGTACCTCTTTTGCCAATGGCTTGGTCCCGCTGCAACGGCGGCTTCACCCGCGCACATCACTCAGAACATGCTTAGGTTATGTCCCTTACTTACCCAGAAATATGGCTCACGCTTAACCTCTAGAGGAAGCGAACCGGCCCCCAAATGGTAGTGAAGTGTAGTGTAGGGCTGAAGTCAAGGCATTTTCTTTCAAGGGCCCCTACGTGCATTTGATCTTGCCACAGCATGTCAAGCAGACTTTTTTGGTCGTTCCGTCAATCAGGTCAGCATTCTCATCCACCCCGCCGACAGACAGACATGGCAATACAGCAAGTGCTTGAGTAAACAATTCATTTCGCTATTGTCTAGCTAGTCCCTTCAGAAGGGCAACCGTAATCCAATCTCTGCTCAAGGTCAGAAGGTTGTGCCTCTGCCTCGGCGTGCGCCCGCATACAGTCGATACTCGTTGACCTGAAACCATCCAGTGATGTTCAAGTCCACGGCCATGACTAGCCATCACAATTACGCACAACGCTTCCATCCTGGTAGTCCAAATAAAATAGCTCCCTAAACCCCAGCGGAGTCTGCTGGGAGGGGCCATACACGATAACGCCAAACATCCATCCATGCTGTACCTCGCTGTCCACAGTCTCTCGCCCTTGACAACCTCGAAGATGACATGACTTCAGAGGGGCGAGGTGGACAAGACAAGACCGAAACCCATGATAGAAAATGAAATAAAAGAAAAACTGTGGAGTGGTGTGACATGATCGCAAAGGGGTCAGGGTCAGGTATATATGCACTCCGGGTATCGTGAAGATGAGAGTCCCTAATGCTATGGTGTATCGCCCAAAACAAAAAGTAAATGTGCCGTGATTCCGATTGATCCTCATATACTGACCCAACCATTTGGGTTCAGCCGTGAAAAATGAAATGAAGTGAAGTGAAGTGAAACTCCGGTGACAAGCATCATTGCTCAGAAGACAAGCGGCAAATAAAGGACAAGCTACGCCGTGGCCAACGAGGTTCGAAAGCGTCCAACTGTGTGAAGAGCACTAGTTCAGACTGACGTCCTCAAATGGCTCCAGGAGTTTCTCATCAAACCATTTGGCATTGTCAAAGGCAGTCCACAGCTTGGAGGCCTTATTGACATCAATCTTGCAAGCCTGTTGGGCGTCGGTCTTGCGGAAACCTTTCGCTCGCCTATAATTGGAAAGCCTGCTTATGAAGATGCGTCTCTTGCTGGCCAGGTACGTCGCGCAGTCAAGGCGCAGATTGCTTGCCAGCGTTATTTCGTCAGGAGAAAGAAGATGTCGATGAGGATCCCGGCTGTTGTCGAGTGGCTGCCCCTTCCAATCAACCTTGAACCAGTTCGCTTTTGCGGGGGCCACGCTCGGTGGTGGACAGAAGTCCTGCAGTGATGCAAAATCTTTGTCTGGGCCTTGAGCCCGAGGTTTCGGCTCAGCGATGTCATTGGAACTGAGCTGAGGCGTTGGTCGTCTAGGGCTGTTAGTAGTTTGAACGCGAATAGTTCGCCCGGTAGGTTTCAGAACACGATTATTATCGGTGCGAGGCCGAGATATCTTGGCGGCTTTGGCTGCCAAGGGACGAGCGCGTGCTTTGGCTTGAGCTATGCGATGATTGTCGTCACGAGCCTGCTTAGTCACTGACAGCATCCACGCCTTTGGGTTTTGTGCGTAAGCTATGTTGAGTTGCGATTGAAACGAAGCCACAAGCTCATAGTCGTTGCGTGTCGGGGGTTGCACCTCAACAAAAATCTTGTCGTTGATATTCTTTTGTATGTGTTCCTCAATCGTTCGAATATGGTCACGATCCTCAAGGGTTGGAAATAGAGGAGTCTGGGCTGGACTGGAAGACGCATCATCTGGGTAGAGAACGATATCACGGCCCGTTGAGTTTGTTGGTGTCTCGGTGGTGGCCATCGGTCTGTTGCAAGGCGAGATGGGAGGAGACATTGGAGTCTGTCCTGAAGCGTTCTTGCTGGAGGAGAAGGAGGAGTCGACCTTTCCGGTGTGGTAATAAAAGCTATCGTGTGCCTGGTCTGGAGGCGACATCAGACTGTTGATATGCATCCTGGAAGGAATTGAGGCAGGATGGGCTGGAGGAGGCATTGCGCTGGTCGCTTGCGCAGAGTGAGGAGAATTGGCCGCCATTGTTGTGGTGTTGTTTGTGCTGTTTGAGGGGCCGGATGGTGAGTAGTGAAGAGAAAGAGATTGAATAGAGGGGAGGAGAGACGAAGTTCGTTCAGTCTGCAATTTGACTGACGAGATTGTATTGTCGTCGAAAGTGGTAGAAGGTTGCATGGCGCAGATAAAGCGAAAGTGGTTTGTCAGCCACGAGATGCAATCAGTCAGTCAGTCGTCACAATGGCTGTGACGTGGACAATAGGGGAGTGTGGCGAAACCGTTGAGACCTTTTAGAACAATCCAAAAGGGCGAGGGGGCTCTCAATTAATAGGCTCAGACGAAAGGCCTGAATAAGCCCGAATGAGTCTTGTCGACTTTGTTTGCGTATGCCCAACCCAAAAGTGTATGTAAGTGCGCTGTCAGTGACTGGATGGGCGCCTAGACCAGAGTAGGCAGCAACAGGGCGGCGAAACTGGAGGGGGGGCGAGGGGGGCGGAGTTATAAGGAGGGGGGGTGTGATGTGCGAGATCTTGACGAGACCCTCCTAGTCCCTTGGTGCTTGTGAGTTGTAGCGCAGGACTGTGACTGTCGACCCAAGGCAGCGGAGTTTGCTTCGGCGTTTAGTGACGAATTGTGTTTACCTCCGAGACGGATTGAAAAGTGTCAGAGATGATTACTTCTTCAAGAAAGGAGAAGAATGATGGGGGAGAAAGTGGAAAGGGCAGCTCTTATGAGAACGCTGAGCCCAGAGTGATTCGAGTGTGTAAGTGCACGTAGGTGCAATTGTCTGTCAATGCTGATATGGGTATGGGTATGGGGTGATAGGAGTGTCTGGGCACTCAACGGGCGGGGCCAGGGGTACACTCAATGGGGGACAACCGTATGACTGTAAAAGTGCAATGCAATTCAATTGTTGCAAGTCGACATGCGATTGTCGATATGGGTGAATGAGTAGAGTAGAGAAGGGTAGGGTAGAGTGCGAGGCGCAAAGCAATGGGGCCTCAACAGAGAATCCCAAGGAAGATACAAGGCTCCGATAAACAGTAATAGGGCCGTGGGTTGTTCGATCTGTGGGACGGGCACCGTACCAGACCGTATGACTTTTGAAAGCAATGACTCTCGAGCCAGTCGAATGGGCAATTAGTTTGGCCGCGACCTGACGACTTTTGAGGGTCGGCCGAGAGCTTGACTTAATGATGTGGCAGAGAAGCAAAAGCAGCCTATGCCAGCCAGGTTGCCAAATGGCTGAAGACGGGGATCACTGGATGGCCTGGGGCGCAGCGGGCAGAAACAGACAGATTTCAAGGCGAGTCCGCAAGTGTGTGAACTGGTCTGAAGAGGTCTGCTTGAGGAAAACAATGGTAGAATGCTCTCTTGGGTAAACACAGGACATATATACCTAGACAAGAGCGACGAGAGTTCCAAGTTCGCGCGCGTGTGCGCATGCAAAAGGCAAAAACGACACACGCCAGACAACAAACGTCAATTAATGGTCAGAGTGTGTTGATACTTTTATAATAAAAGTATATCTTGCGTGAAATTGCAACAGAGGAGATGCAGTTCGCTCAATTATGTGCGCGCAGCAATGCTAAGCATGAAGAGAAGAGTTCAAGATGGAGGAAGCAAAGCAAAGCAAAGCAAAGAAAGGAGTCGCCTTTGTCTTGGCTCGGTAACAAACCAGCACTAGCATCAATGACGGACGCTTCTTTCCCGTGCTTTCGACGGAAGTCCAATTGGGGATAGATTGGTTCGCAATTGAATTAATTGCTACACACTCGTAATGAATTGGAAGTCAAGTTATCCTTTGGTGAAGGCGTCAGAGCAGGAACCACTGTGACGACTGTGCGCTTGACAAGTAGTATCTCTGGTTAGGTGGACTTGATTGGTTTATTGACAAGCAGCTCAGACTCAAAGTCTTTAGGAGAGTGGGCGCGAGTGGGGGGCCAGTGGAACGAGATGTCGATTGATTGATGCTCAGAGACGATTATTAGAGCCTGGTTTAGACGTTGCAGTGTGGGTAACAGAGCGCAAAGGGTCCGTTAGCCAGTTACCAGCCCGTGCGATATTGCTGGAGTCGCTGAAATGAAGAAAGAGGGAAACAAGAAGAAAAGAAGGAGAGAAAGCGAATGGCACTGGAAAGGCGCGTGCCATTATTGATATGAATTGGATTGCTACTAACACAATACGCCCAGATGCTCGCAATCAATGGCTCCTACTCACTCAGTCACTCACTCACAGACTGTCTCACTCTCACTCACACTCACACCTAACACAGTCGGGTGGCGGAAGGAGGGTGTCAGGACAGGGAGTGGAAGATCACTTTGGAGTGTGATTAGTAAAACAAACGTGAATTTTGGCGCAGCCACAATCAAATGTGACAATGCAACGATGCAAAACTGACTAGAGACACACCCCTATTCATGCATGGCCAGTCTCCTTTGTTTCAATGGCTTTCATCAATGCCTGAAAATGGATGGACGCTTTGTATCGTCCAATGGGTATCTCAATTCAGCAGCCTTCTTTCAGCCCTCCATTTCCCTGGCTAGAAGAACGCTCATTGCTTTTCCCTTTCAGGGCCCCCCGGTGAGTGACTGCCTGCAGGCTGCACTCGCGCGGGTTTTAGCTGCAGCTCACTCAGACTCACCTCAGATGCCAAACATTTTGGGATCCATGAATAGAAGTGGATCCGAGCTCAGATAGACTTTGCGAGGGGCATTATTCTGGAAGCATAGCCCATTGAGAGAGCCTGACCGTGTTGGAGACGCTTCAATTCACAAAAAGTTTGTCAAATTGGCAGCTGCTCGTATCAATTGAATCACAGAGTTACTTTTCCTCCAATGTCGCAGTCCCCAATCACCCATCTTGTACTCCGTACTCAGCAGTCATGCGTGATCGTGCACAGGTCATCAGGGACCTCTCATTAGCCACGGGGGGTGTGACCTCACTGGAACTTGAATACCGCTAGTGGTGATTGACAGACGGTGACGGGCTGACCCTTCCCAAAATATCCCACCGTCTGGAAACTGAATCACGGGGGGGAAGGTGTGAGTGAGCGCCGTTCTCCTCCTTCCCTTCCATCAGACTGAGTGCCTTGCCTTTTCTTGTGTTAGTTCGAGTAAGGAAAAGGTAAGGTAAGCTCTCAATTACAAACCACTTCTCATCCCGTCACTTTTTCTGCCCTGCTTTGCCCTCTGACTCATGCCATTGTCCAATCCATTGTTACCTAGTCAGTGCAATTGGCGATTCGCCATTTTGACTCGGTCATTTCCCTCACTGACATCCGACCCGAGAGCTCCAGCCAGGAATTGGTCCATGAAGTCAATTCCACCAAGGAATTCTGGAATAGGGTGAGTGGAGAAGAATGAGGTAGGAGGCCAGAGAGAATCTCAACTTAATTTGAACGAAGAATAGACAATTTGCTTCAACCAACAGCCCCTACCCAGCCGAGATTCAATAACGGAGCAATGTCAAAAGAACCTTGTCGCGGGTGCGCGAGGCGAGCAACGGGAATAGACGCCAGTTCCCCCAGTTTCACGGATACGGTAATCAATCAGTCCAGCGTCTCCACAGAACGAGCATCCCCATCATTAGTGGTCACCAAGATGCGATATCACACTGTGTTTTCTCACGGTATGCGCAAGCGAGACGCTGCGTTCTCACTCGTCCTGCCTCAGCCCAAACCGCAGTCTCGATGCATGAGGCTGGCTGGCTGGCTGGCTGTCTCTGTTGGCCAAGGAAGTGGTGATGCCAGGAGTTCGTGCGCCATTACAGCCTTGGTATGCAGCATGTAGGTACACATCCCACCTAACCTATTTAGCCATCCATCATGTCCTGGGAGGCGCTGAGTGGCTTGGTCAGAACCGGTAACGTCCACGAGGCCCGGCGCCAAATCTCCCAAACCCAGCTAGTTCCGAGCTTGGTATGGTCCATCTTCCTGTTCCTACAGAAGTCTCCGGGCAAGAGATCTGGCCTGCGTTTGTTTGGCGGCAGATGCGCGTCCCTACATTAACACATGCTCATATCTGGTCGATCATGATGCCATCTGAACTTTGGAAGATCACACGAGGACCTTTGCGATACCATCACCGATTATCTTCAACTAGGTACGCTAACTCCCACGTTCCTCACCTACCTAGGTAGTAGCCACTACACTGCAATGCACTCATTTGCACTTCTGCTTCTTATCCAAGAGCCAAACTCATTCATACATGACCCCTCCTTCTTTTCTCTCACCTCCCTAGGCAAATCACGATCGCGACAGTGCCTACATAACGCCTAATATTGAGGGGCGTGTGGTTTCTGCGTGTGACGGTTCATGTCTTAAATCAGCCCTCCTCTTGCTCGCTGCCCGACGCCCAATTAACCAAGAATGTTGAGCGCCGACTCTGGTTCCGCTGGCTGTGACTTTCTTGTTTGTGAGTGCCAAACTAACAGGCTGTTATCTCACCGGTTGTCTTGACTTGCGGTCTGGCTTGACCAGTATTGCCTACCTATCCAAACCACTCTGCCTCAGCCCACTGCCTACCGTAACAGGCTCATGCTCGCGAGCGAGGTGGCACTCTGAGCTGATATGCATGCCTCGCAATCTACGGCGACTGCATTCACGTTTGTGGATATTCAAGGATACAACCGGTCAATTCGTGCGCATTCGCGGAGCATCTGTCGTCTTCAACTCTCGTGGCTACCCGCTTGGCACTCTGCATCTCGTCAATCGTTCCCGCATCCGGATTCCCATTTCCAGACCCTTTGTTTCGGACCTGAAGGGCCCTGAAGATTGCTTGTTGATCAACCCCACCATGCTACAGAGTCGCAACTTTTCTGACCGAGGGTTCATTGTCCTAAATTGATGCCCGTTCATAATTCAATTAGTCTCTGACCGACGTAGACATTGCAGCGCAAGAAAGGAATATCAATAAAGTCAGCCATTGAGTTGGCGACCGGTGAACAGCCATCGACTTCATAATTGGACATGCAGCACAGCTCCCTCTTGCACTGTCATCAAGGACTATTTTGTGTAAGTCGTTGGGTGTTAGCCGAGATACCAACTGGCGGCCTCACAACTGTGGTCCTCAAATTACGTGGCTCTCGGCAGATGGCAGTATCAGACGACCATCGCTCTACCAACAATTATCCCCCAACTTTACAATTGAGTGCCAATTCAATGTTCATTATTCACACAATTGTGTACATACATATCGCTATGTTGCTTCCTCAGGCTTTGGGCTTCACTTCCCCCCACACCGAATTGATGTGAGTCACAGGATATGGAGAAACAGGCTTGGACTCCCGCAGGAGCAGACTAGAGAAACCAAAACGAGACCTGCCACCAAGTCATGTCTGGTCTAGTGTCTTGGCTGGGTTGGGGGCGACCCAGACCAGGGGGGAGTGAATTATCGATAAGGAGTTTGAGGCCCTGGTACGTTTGGGCTTCTGGAAGGATTGCTGATTGGTGAACTTTAGCGTTCAACGATGGATTGAGTTGTTGTTGAAGGAGATGATGGCATGATGGCATTTGCATCATGGTCAAATATCAACGTCATCATCTCTCGATGACATGAGATGGTTTACTTTGTTCGACCCGAAAGTAGCATGAGGTATGTTGGCTTGTCGTGGTAATTCCCAACAATGACACAGTCAGGGTTATGGGCAAATTTATCCAACACTTTGGTCAGCTTGAGACAGGAGCAGAGTGCTCCGTCGGGTGAGCCGGACGCTTCATATCAGCATTGCCCCAAGACAGCACAATTGCGTGGCCTAATTGACGGAGTAAAGCCTGACAAACCCCGAACGGAGCTGGACAATTGCTATAGTAAAGCCGAAACGAAACTGCATTGCCACTTTAAGGTGTAAGCCTGAGGCAAAGCCATCAATAAGGGATTCGCAGAGCAATGAGAGGAACTATGATACAAGGGCCCTATGTCTGAGCTCAATTCAACTGGGAATTTGATCACATCAGCGACGACGGAGGAAGCCCGAGCCGAGCAACCAAGCGAACCATCAATACCGAGGTGGGACATGCGTATCTAGCTTGATGGTCGGCAACCTTGGCATCATGTTGCTGCTATCGAAATAAACGAGCTGCACACCTCCCTTTGCTGCGATTCTCAATCAGAGACAAGGTGGGAAGAACAATTGATACCCGCTTCCGAATATTTATCGATAACAAATGGATATTCCCCAGAGTTTGGCAGCGGGTGTTACAGATGAACTAACCAGGTTCCCCACCATTGGCCTTGGATCGTCAACCGGCGTCCTCTGGCAGGTGAGCAAGTAGTGGGAGCACATGACAAGCCATGGTGGGATTGGCTTATCAGTTCTTCTGATAACGAAACGCCGGTTTATCACTGATTCAACCGTGTAGGGTCCAAATGCAAGACATGCGTTGCAACAAGCAAGGAAGTTGATGAGATTTGCAATGGTTGATGGCATCTGCCCTCCATTTCTGCTCGTAAAGGCACCATGGTAGCAGAGTCGGGACGACGGCCTACCGCGCTTCCAATCTCTAATGGCATGGATGGTTGTGAAACGGCCCGCTCGGCGCGTGTATCCTCCGTACCATCCATTCCGTCTCCTTAATCGGTGGTGGCTGATCAACATCCGTCGTAGTGGTGGTCGCCCTCACCCCGAAGGCTCACCTATGAGGGCTGCTCTTGGATGTGAGAGGACCATCGGCTCAAGAAGGGTGCGTCTGAGTCCGGAGGCTGGAGTCAAGAGGCTCACGAGGCATGTCCCGTGAAGCGTCACCCGTCCCATATCGCGCTGCTACCATACTACCATATATCATTTGACCGCTTTGGTCTGAGACAAGACAGTGGGCGATTCTTTGCGTGAGTTTGAGACGTGGGAGTCTGAGCGCATGAATCTCGGGCAGAAGCAATTCTGGCATCCACATCACTTCGCAGGACCGGAGAAATGAAACGGCGTAGCCTATCCCAACATCCTGGATCAATTCGGGAGGTTAATGAAGGACTCAGCGTGCTGCGCGCGTCGGCAAGTCATCAGCACTGTCTCAGTGTCTAACTGTCTATCAACTCCACATACGAGGCTAATGCTGGTGACCGACGGAACATAGTTGGAGGCGCCAAGGACATAGGCCTGTGCGACGGTGAAGACCAATGTCATTCATTGACTGCAAGGGCGTTCAACATTGAGGCGTCTTTTACCCATCTCCCTTCTCAAGTGACAGAGAAGGGATAGCAACGGATGCATCAAACCAAGGCAATCGGCGAGTCGTGCAGTTGAAGCTCACGACATTTGGGATCCAATGCGATCTAGACCACCTCGAGCATCCATCAAATGCTGGGCAAAAGACGTCATCCAAATGCTCGTCACAGGGGCCAGTCTTTGACGGGCGTGTTAGTGAAGGGCCTTTCCACTCTAGTGCTGGCTTCGAGCGAACTGTTGGTTCGCTTCCATGGTTCTTTGATGCCCGGCGCGACCCCGCGATAGAGGGGTCAAGTCAAATTGACTCAACCTCTTCTAATCAACAATTGAGATATTATGCCTCACTTATCGACTTTCTTGAAATGGTTGCCATGACTGGAGTGTCTATATCACAAGATTAGGCTCACGATTGTTTATTCAGGCGCCTACAGCGTCAACACCAAACACAGAGTATCAAATGTCTTGTCTTGCTCTCCAATTTGATTGACACCCACGCGACGGCATTTCATGCCTCGGCTTCGGGCCTCCACCTCTTGGCTTGCTTGAGATGGGTTGAATCGAGCAATGGAACTTTGCAGCGTTATTTTCTTTTTTTTTATCTTCGGCATTTGTAACGCAAAGAAACGGTGAGTGAGATTGATCCACCGTCTTAGTTCTAGACGCCAACTGCAGTCCGTCTGCTTACACCGTCCCCGTCCGTTGTGCCCCTCGAATTCGGCCCTCCGTTTCCCTTTTTTTCCAACGTGCCGTCTCTCGGTTCGGCCAATCTCAGGCGGCGGTTGATATATTCGCCCGCCTTGTTGAGCGGCTAAGGCAGATTCGGGCCGCGTGCACGGGTGGTTTTGTCAAATTCAATTCGATTCACTTCAGCTCTTCCTCGGTTATGAGTATTTTGGCGGTAAAAAAAACCCAGATTCTAATAGCTCCATGCTCAGGTATCACTTCAGTCAAGATACTGATCACTTGATGCTTGCTTTTGTTGACTTCAATGGCATTGAACAACTACACTGCTCCGCATATCAAAGTCCATGATAACCACACTCCCTCCCTTCACTCGACTTCTCCGCCTGGAAAGAAGAATCTCCACCATGATCCATAGCCACAAGACAACTCAACTCCATAACGGACGGCCCCACTGAAGTACCTCAAATCCCTCCCCATCTTCTGGGTCTGGTTCCTAGACTTGACTAGACACAGCAAAGACCCCCTCTATCTTTGCCATGTGAAAGTCGAACCCCTCGCGTCTGGTGGGGGTATCACTTTACGCGGTTACGAACAGCGGCAACATGCAGTTTCTACGAATATCGTACGGACATTTTGATGCTACCCAATGGGACCGAGCATTCGCCTCCGCGTCTTCTACTTTTTGCCTCTGAGTATTGAGAGCAAATGTACGGTGAAGATGCGGGCAGCCAGTGTGGCGTACACTGGTTCTGGAGTAAGGACTCAGGACTGGAAAAAAAAGAAGAGGCTGCCAGGTAAACAGTAGCACTGCATTTGAGGCGTTATCCTGTCAATTCGAGCGGGATGCAATTGGCGCAGCTGATACGCTGGCAGAAGCAACATCCTTGGTCAATCCAGCAACTCAGCGTGTCAGCTTCTGCTTGGGCGCAGTGAACCAATGGTCCTGTGTAACGCGTCTACAGTTTGGAATGGCAAGGTGCAATTGATAGCTACCGGTACTGTCTACTCCGTAACTAGGCCTCTCGCCTCTTCCCTTCCCTTGTTTCCTCTGATGCGCTGTCAGTACGACCTTGGTTTTGTTTCATACCGTGGAGCCACATAATGCATAACATGGCATGCAACGCCAATTTAGCTGGGGCTTCTCCCAGTAAACTTCCGGCGTTTTATTGACTCAACTCAATGGATGTCGTTTCAGAAACGAGGGGCCTTTGAAGATCTCCCCTTTCAAGGGACGGTTTCTATTTGCGGTGTTGGGATAATCGCTGCTCTAAGCTTTTTGACAAGTCATCCCAGCTGGCCTCAGGTTAAGATGCTACGCCGGAGAGAGTTTGGCTTCTTACACCCACCCCCTGACGGACGAGGTGCGGTTGCGGCTTTTGTACGACCTTGGTTTTGGAGTTGCCTTGTTTTTTATTTGAATTGGCTTTTCATGCCGTTCAATAAACTCCAGCTAGCAAAGGGACGTGCCTGGCGCTGCTTCAGCCTTGAGGCGTCGTGCTAACCAGTCGCCACGAAGGACCATCTGTCGGTGGGGAATGCCGCTCAGAGTTTGATCGTAACGCTCAGGCAATAGGCTATCAATTGTCGCAATTGCCATCTCAGAGCCAATCGATATATTTCGAGCCCTTGCTTGCTCGTATCGAGATGCCTACCAAGTTTGTATTTGCTTTTGCGTCAGCCAGGCTTGCTAGGACTTTTCAGCCGTGCTGCCTTAACCCCAGGAGCCTCAACTGAAGACGATTGGTTTGTGGTGGTGGCTTCCAGGACTATCAGAGAGGTTCTTCCCACGCTCCCGGATGGTGTGAGTTCCAGAGCGCCGCGATTCTCAGCATGCCACGGGTGGCCGGAATTTCTCCCCTGGAGCGTGGCGTGAACTGGAGGCGGCGGCGATTGCCATTGCCGGCAAAGTCGCGACACAGTCTCCTGTTGCGCGTGTCCCAATGTGGTCATGGTGATGCTTCTTCTGGCACGTCTAATATGACGGCTTGAGGCAATTGCGATCATGTAAAGTCATAGACCATCAGGCTCTCGCGACCGTCTCGCGCCTCTTTGAGAACGATGACCATCTCATCATCGAAGCCAACCCAGTTCCTGCGGTCTTCCCACTCAGCCCTTGGCGCCGGTGTAGGGCTGCCTGCGTCATCGGCTGGCTGCCTGCTCGTAGGTCGTACCTCGATGCTGCTGCCTCCGCCGCGGCCCTCCAGCTCCCATACGCGGATCTCGTCTCCTCGCGTGCTAATGCTCACGGCCTTACCCCGCGGTGTGATCTCCGCATCTGAGATGCCTGATGTGTGGCCCCAGAGGCGGATACCCAGGGATAGTGATAGGAATGTCGCAGTCGACGTGCAAAGGTATAGGACGAGAGTGTTGTCGGGTAGTGTGGCGAGAAGATACGGGTGGCTGTAGCAAAGAGTCGTAAGTCCTGATCGTGACTCATTGGTTTGGGGAGCGTCAGCGCCGCCAGAGGCTGTAATGGGGAGCGTCGATGCGAGGCGGGAGGATATTGTGTCGACGCCGGAGCCATCGGCTGGCGGTGTTATCAGTAAGTCCTGAATGCCGATACACCAGCCTTCTCGGGCGGAGAAGGTGTAGGCGATGGAGGCGCTCACAGAGGACGACATGCGCCGTATCGATAGAGCGAGTGGTAAGTGGGTGGTGTGCGACTTGAGCGATGTGAGGAGATATGGAGGCGGCAGGATCGCGCTCGGTGGTTTCTCTGTCGCTTTCGATGGCAGTTCGTCATTGACACTATTCGCTGTGTCGTTCGAAGCTTTGTCATCTGGGCGGTTGAACGTGTATAGCGATATTAAACCCGCTGTCGTGGCTGTTAGGACATAAGGATATCCACAAGCGACAGCGACAAGTTCTCCGTTGCAACTTTTCTCGTGCCGATATCTCCGTAATAGTTCTTGACGCTCGAGGTTCAACCGCCAAAGTCCGAAGCCGCCATCTGCGAATCCCACTACAATATCCACAACTGTTCCAGAACCGCTTTCGTCCACCGCAAGTGATGTCGGTGCATTATCATCGCTTTCGTCTTCCTCGTGCAAGTTGAGCTGCGCAATCGGTCGCCGCGTTCGAAGATCCCATGCGCGCAGTCCAGATTCCGAATCTGCCGTTATTGCAATGCCCTCCACGACCTTGACTAACGTCCTCTTCTGTCCTCCATTCTCGTCTGGCGCATCTCGCACGCTGACCTCCTCTACGGCGCATTTTCCTCTGGCCCAGTTGTGACGTAGCTTATACTGTCTCTTCCAGTCGACACTCTCGGTTTTATTGCTCTCCCTTAGAACCTCATCCTCCGGCGCTCTTCCTTTCCGTCCATCTGCCCATACAGCTCGTCGCGAGGAATACTGTAACTTGGTTCCACCAGCCCCACCGAGTCGAAATCCAGGTATACGTAAGGCGCGCGGAAGAACAAAGCGCTCGTAGTAATGTTCGCGCCAGAGATGAGGATCCGACGCAAGGCGGTAAAGACGCTGTGAAGTGGGGGAGATATCCAGCAACTCTGACGACGACAGGAAAGATAATATTCGCAGTAGAAGCTCGGAGGATATAGTGGTGAGGATATCGCGGGAAGGAGGGTTATATGCCACGTTTGCGAAACGTAAACGTTTTGAAGGCCGAGGTTGAGATACTTCTTGTGGTTCGGAGGGTTCTTCGGTCGGAGGGAGCTTACGTTTCGGCATTTTGTGCGGAGTTTGTGCGCTGTGCAGGACGAGCCTGCGACCAGCTATATAGAACCTAGAGCAGAAAGGAAATGGGGGATTGTAGAGGTGTTGATTAAGCTCTGAGGTTGGTAGGATAAAGAAATAAAATGTCGGTGGCGATCGAGGGTTGGTGGTTGACCGGAGCTTGGTGGTGGTGAGCTTACCCTATACAGGTCGATGTCATTCATGGTCGCCCGCTCCTCTGTGCATGAACAACATAGGCATCTCACTTTACCCCTATCAAAGCTGCAGAGGCACGAGAGGCTCAGCCTTTATTACAATTTATCGGAAGCAGCCATCCTATGTACCAAATGCGGTTTTGCTCTGAGTCCTGAATATATATCAGAACATCTAGACAAAAAGCATGGCATTGCCAGATCTGTTTAAGGCAGCACAAGGAGATATCCCATCAGTCAAAGAGATTAATGTATGAACATATTATACACTGGATTATATACATCACAGCACCAAGCAATAAGTGATTCTGCCAATCAATATCACCTGCTTAGTCTCTTAGGAACTCTTTAATTTTCTGTAGACCATGCAAATCCCCTTCAACGGATCCTGCCAACTCCTTGGGCACCCAGCCATGTGTGTACCCTCCACCAAAATCAATTAGCCATGCATCTGTCTGGCGGTCGATAAGGATATCGTCTGGCTTTACATCACCCCAGACAATACCGGCGGTATGCAGATGATAGACTAGGTCACAGACCTGCTTGGCCCATTTCTGCCTGAGGTCGCCTGGCGTATCTGGTTGTGTTGCACAGAGCAAGGTCTTATTGCCGCAATCAATATACGTCAAGAATAAGCCAAAAGTCAGACCGGACGACTTATCTCGCACCAGGCCAATAAGGCGTGAGATTCGTAAGGACTCGTTAAGATGGGCATTGCGAATGCTTTGATATTTGTTGAGTTCGTTTAAAAAGATCCTCTCGTCTCTGGGTCTTATAGGCTTTCACGACGGTGGCATCAGCGGCATCTTGTGGACCACCTGTCCCAAGATCTAGGAATTGTGAAAACGCGGAATAGATACGTATGCGATAAACGACGAGTTGATGCTATGGATTTTAAACAGTGGTACTTCTATGATTCGCTAGACGTCGATGTTTAACAGCCTCAACCGCCTCAATACCTACTTCGACATGGCGCGAAAGTTTATCGATCAGGCAAAATACGAGGCGAAAATACTAAACGCTGATTGGTTAAAAAAGGAAGCGCAGTGTGTTAGTTGGTACGTTGCCGTGCCAATCAATAGCGCCAATCTTATCTCGATAAGCAATATTCGTACTTCATACCAATCATCAATCAGCTTCTTTAACATGCACATACAACGCCAAATTTATTCGCATCAGCTTTCGTCAGACTCTGTATCTTTAGTGCTCATGAGCTCGCCTGATAAACCGACTCTCGATGCCTTTATCGAGGGTTGGCTCTCTATGATCAACAATGATACACAATCCACCGCAACAACGAGTCCTATCGCTTCTCTTCCAACCGACACAAAATTATACCACGACGTGCCCACGCCGCCACCGTCCTCAACAACGCCAACTTGTCGCGACCGTACATCACCCAAGAGAGCTCGCCACGATGACATCTAAGACAACGCATTCGATGACGACAGAACTCCAGTGGCTGCCCCCCGCTTTTCCACTATAAATCTACCAGCTCGCCCTCTTTCGCGTCAAACCCCCAGTCTGTCCTCTGCGTCATCCAACGGTCGCTCACTCAGTCCTGTCAAAAAGTCCACCCTCCAGCTTCTCGAGAAGCCAGTTTACTTTGTTCCCATCGATGACGACGCGATACGACAGCTTCCGGAGGACATACTTGCAACGTACGATCGCATCACTGAGGTTGTCGACGATCGAATAAACCTTCTTCCTAGAGCGGTGGAAGAACAATTGAGAAGCACGTACAGGCAGAGCAAACTAAGGCCTCACTAGTTCTTCTCTCATGATGATAACAAGACCCCGATTCACATTCAGGAGCTCGCTGCGTTGCGAAAGATTGAGCAGGCGGCCAAAAAATGCCAGGTGGAGGAAGCGTCTGAAGCAGCGTGGAATGTGGAAGTCCAAGGTCCACTGCTGGAGCTCGCACTGGAGCCTTTTCCGTCCTTGTCCAGGGATATCCTCACCCAGGCACGGATCAGTAGACCATTCGTTCCAGAGATGAAGGCTGCTTCTCACTACGACTTTACAAGGACCAAAATGATCGACTGGGGCATTCGATTACATCCATCTCCATCCACTACTGCGCGTATTCAGGAGATATTATTACCCTTGCCTGATAACCAACGCTCCATCAATCAGTCGACATACGGTCCTGTCAGATTCGATCCCATTGCTGTCTCGATAGAAACCAAAATTGCTAATGGCGGGGCTGACGAGGCTAGGTTACAGTTGGGCGTCTGGGTCGCGGCAAGGCATCAGCGTATCAGGACGTTAATGAGACCTAACCAGGCGATTGTCACCTTGCCACTCGTTCTTGTTCTGGAACACAAGTGGCAGCTTTTGTTCGCATGTGATAGGGGAAGCCACATTGTGAGTATGCCCATTCCGTCTGCAATATCTAAGCTAATTTACCCTGAACAGGATACCGTTGAGAGCGTTGACATTGGGGACACAAAAGGGTTGATGGGTATGTATACTGTTCTGTCTGTTCTACGGACGCTTGCTTCCTGGATGCAGAGCGAATACGCAAACTGGTTTGAAAATTTTATCAACAGCATAGTCCCATCACCGTAGTCTACTACTACCAGGGTTAGAAATTAGTTTAGTTTAGTATACTAATACTAAAAAAAATAAAAATATTACTTAGTTATATACAAAGCTATATATCTATTAATAGTCTGGCCAGCATTAATAAAAGAGCCAGCGTGGCGGATCACACTCACTCACTGACTGAACCGAACTGAGAGATGCTGAAGTCGGCTTCCAGATCAATCATGCCCTCACAACCCCACCGCTGCGAAGATATCATCATAAACCTTTCCAATCCAACCTTCCATGAGACCTCCCCTCGCGACGACTCCTAGACCTCCAACTGCCCAAAGAGCAGCAAAAGCGACTGAAGCTCCGTGGAGAGCGACCCATCTCCGTCTCCTTTGCTTCCTGGCCCTCTTTTCTGCGGGTGCGGTACTTGTACCCCAGATGTATTTCGTCGTAGGCGATAGACTAAACCACTTGGCCTGACCCCAGATCATATGTCCGCAACCAGCAGCAAGAAGACCAACGTAAGAAACCCAAGAAGTGATAGGATGTCGAGCAAAAGCATGTGCGACGTAGGCGAGACCGATATTGGAGCTGTCGCCCTCAACTTGCAAGGGCAGAACACGATTGACAAAGACATGGGCGGCGAAGAAGACGGAAAAGGCATAACCGGATATCGAGATATAGCTTAGTGCTGGCCACGGCGAAGAAGATCTTCTTTGATTCTCGAGTTCCGTCCTTGAACGATGGAGAGCGTACATTCCGGGGGTCGCAGCACCGTAACGTTTCATGTTCTGAGATCTCCGCAACAGTCGCAGAGCAATTCCTGATCCAATATGGGCAATAACAGGCAGGGCGACGAGAATTGGTTCCGTAAGGGAGGTCTGGTAGATTTCACGAGTCATGAGGAGGTACGTCTCGGAGCCAGGGACAGAGCGAGTAACAGCGGGGATGAGGGATACGTTGGCGAGATGGAGGGAGGTGAATAGGCCCATTGCGTAGCTCGAGAACTTCTGGATTCGCATAACTGATGAAGTGTGAGTCTACTGTGCCGTCCAAACACGTGGACGCATTGGGTACTCACGATAGAAGATTGGGCCTGGACCTGTAGCTCCATTTGTGAGGTTTGTACTTGCGCTCAACCCGGGAGCACCGGCCGAAGGAGCCTTGATAGATGCTGAGCTCCTCTCCACATCATCGGCATCAACCATCTCATATCCATCATCGCTTCCTCTCGGCGGTGGCCCGAGGCCGCGGCGGTCAATAGACGGATCTGCTGGCGGAGAATCGATCGGAGATGGGTCAAGCTGCTGTAAAGACAAGAAGCTTGCCTGTGAGGCTCGACGATCTGGGGATTGGTCGAAATCCATCATGATACCACGCCCAGCGCGTTTAAAATCTGTATGACTACAAAAACAAAGGACAAAGAAATAATATCTGGCGGGGGACAGAAAACAAGAGATGACGGCGCGGGCTCGTGACAGGGAAGGGACTGGAAGTTTTTCCAGTTGGGATTAGCGCCTCAACGTGCTGGATTAACGGGGGAAGCTTTCAAGACTCTGGGGCAGGTGGTTCTGGAAGCCCCCTGTCGAAGACCCCCTGGGAAAATGACGTTGAGGTTCTTGGAGCCCGGTCATCAAGACATGCCACGTTTTGATTGGTGGCGGGTCGAGGTTCTAGGCTCTAGCCAATCTGAGTTAGTGCCCGCACTCTTATCTGGATCGTGGTCACTGCTCAAACTTCCTTCATCAAACATCAGCAGCTTACAGTAGTCACAGCACTTTCATCAACCTACATTATCAGAGGCCACCTTCATAACTGCACTAACGAAGATATAAAAACAAAATGCCTCCAGTAAGATCAGAATACTCTGGTGCTCATCCCTTGACTAACGCGTCACCAGCGACACCTAACTCTTCCCTCGGCGCAGACTGCTTCGGCACGTGAAGCTCAAAAGTCCTTCTACTGCCAGCTCTGCTCAAAAGGCTACTCACGCATGAACGACTATGAAGCCCATCTAAGCAGCTATGATCACAGTCACAAGCAGCGCCTCAAAGATATGAAGGCCATGGTTCGTGACCCCACCGCTGGCTCTCGTGCGCGCAAGGCCGAGGCCAAAGCCGACGGTCTCATCAGCATCAAGCTCCCTGGCCAGGAGACTGCTACTGGTGGAGGAGGTTTCAAGAAAGGCGGCTTCAAGAAGAGTGGCTTCAAGAGTGCTTTCACCAAAGTTGAGAGTGGTGGACCAGCAGCAACGACGACTGATAAACCCAAGCCGGCTAGTACACTTGAGCCTGCACCAGTCAATCCAGGCCTCCAGAAGAACTTGTCACCGGAGAGCGACACTGAAGACGAGGGGTATGAAGTCTATGACCCTCGGTTTCCCACCGACTGAGCTGCATCGGACTCATCTTAATTTACGAACACCAAACCAAAATTCTATTTGCGACTATCTATCCGGGTCCTTTCTATCATTCTATTCTACATGGGTGGCCACTGTACACCTCCGATCTGCGATATGTCCTGTTCCAACAATCCCAGCAAATTTCGATTTCCAGACATCCAGTCTGCCATTTGGTTGACTTGGGCGTTCTCACCAAACTCTGCATTTGGATCACCTGCATTGCCCATGGTCGAGTCCATAACAGGCATGAGTCCGAGCTGACTCAAATACACATCGAACTCGTCACCGATGGGCACCATTGCCTGATCTTCCACTTGTTGAGACTTGGCTTCTACATACAGGGCCGCGACGTTGCTCATGATACTGCATAGTCGCGACAGTTTTTGCATGGTCTCTGACGCATCACTGGTCTCTTCAATGGACGCACTGAACTGCCTCAACAGTTGGAGGTCATCTTGAGATGATGTCTCGATGACATATCCGAACAGAACAAAGAAGGGGGCAAATGGAGTCAGCACCAGGTTCCTAAAACCTTGTTAGATTTACTCAAAATCCAAGGAACTGCAACGATGAACCTACCAATGGACATATATGGCTCTCGCGTGGGGGTCTTTCCGCACCAAATCCATGCATGCGAAATGTGCGTGACAAGCCTTTCGTGCAGTGTCTATACAGTCTTGACAGAACCTTGTGGGTGACCCTTCAGGAGCTGGAACTGCTCTGTAAATGAGAGTCATGGTTGACAGCAACTGCACTTCGTCACCCTTCAGGTGGACATCGACGAGAGGGGAAGCACCGATTTTCTCAAGCGATGAGATAGCCATTTCTCGGCTCTCAAACGACTCCGCCTCGACACGACGGCACTCAGCTGCCAGCAGACGGGCTCGTTCGGCGAGGACAGCTGGCGGTTGGCTTAAGGCTGCCGGACAAAACCTGGCTTCGTTAGCTGCGAGGACTTGGGAACATGGATGCAGATGATGTCACTTACAGTTGCTCATACACCTGACCCTGCAAGGTTGCAGCGTTAAGCCACGTACCCGCAACAGCTTTGGTTTCGAGACTCAAGATGCCATCGAAGCCGAAAGTACGTGGAATGGTGATTTCCCAATCCTGGATGGCAGGGGCACGGCCTAGTCGAAGCGCCAGTGCTTTGTCCGTGGTATACGTGTACCAGAAAAGGATTGCCTTGATGTTAGCTTCCTCGGGGTTACGCGTTGATAAATCCCTGCGATGGAAACCAGCAGTCTGGCAGATTTGGGCGGCGGCACAGTTGAGATGCCAAGCCACGGAAGGTCTGCAGACGTCGATGGTGTATAATGTCTAATGCCTTTGTTAGTGCCCAGCACTTGTTACACCAAACTGCTTGTGCTTACACCCATGAGGAGAGCCTGGACTGTTTCTATCTTGGTCGACATGAAGAGAGACATGTTTGCCAGCGCTGTCTCCAGGTTGACACGACTTGTGTAAAGGTGTGATGCAAACTCATCCTTCAGAGGCTTGTTGTCAACGGTCAAGTGGTGCTGTTCAAGAAACAAGTAATAGAGACCAACGTTGACGATGATGAAGGTGGAATCACTAAAGTCTTCCGTGGGAAAGTAGACCATTCGACAAAGGTTGGAAAAGTCATTTATTCCAATGAAGTAGCAGACAAACGTGAAGAGACCTGGCGGAGAAGCTAGACAAGCGTCAGCGAAAGGTTGCACAGTTGATGTGGTCACTGCTACCTCTGACTCTCTTGAGCAAGTTCACAACAATATCCATAGGAGGCATTGGCAGTTGACCCAAGCCTCCCTTTGGGATGGGCTGCTGGAGTGGAAAACGGGGACCATGGCTGATGGACTGCCGACTCTGAAGCTCGGCTAACTGTCTCAAGTTTGCGAGAGCTTCCCACATCTTGGGACTGACATCGTTCAACGAGGTGCGCTCGACGGCATGCTCGAGAAGGTCGCTAGCAAAGGTGGTTTGCTGGGCAATAACCGAATCACCACCCAGAACAGACTCCTCATCGGAAGTGTCAAAAGCCCCTGTAGATGCAGAGGCTGGATCGAGACCCGGGAATGCTGCAGGGGTGACAGGAAAATGAATGTTACTTCCTGGAGTGGAGACGGGGCGCTGGGAGAGATCCCGGAGGAGGCTTTCTATATTGCCTAAGCGGACCTCAATCTGGTCGATCTTTCGTTCACTACGACGCACGCATGCCAGCGGTTAGTGGATGAACTGCCTTATCTGGTTGGCGAACGGCTATCGGCGAAGCTGCATGGAGGGGACAAAGCGGCACCATGTGCAGATACAGCGTCTGGGGTAAAAGATGATATAGGGTCACGAACTATTGGGACGAGATGAGAACTCGCTGCCGGGGCTCTTTGGGTCTCTGGCCAATGCCTGTGGATGTACAGGAGCGCTTGGCCGTACGACAGTTAGAGCATGGCCAGTCTTTATCGCATCGGATCTATATCATGCAGGTGTTATTAATACCATCTATGTTGGACAGCCTTTGTTTACAGAAACGTCCTGATTATGGGGCGTTTCTGAAGGCATGCTTTGGGTGATGCTCACCTTTCTCGTACGACACTGATCACACTGTGTTCACAGAAGTTCTTGTCAGTCCTGACATGCAAAGGGATCGTTACATAACACAAAGATATGGTTGATGGGTGAAACTCGCAGCGGGCCGATGCAGCTAACAAGGCCATACTGATACTGGCACGGCACACCATTTTCGCGATTGATCGCTTTGGGGTTGCCGTGTAAGCGATACGATACACAGGGGAGTCCATATTCTGAATAATGCCAACGCTGGAATTGGCTAAATCGGAAGTCTGGTACTTACCGCTCTCCGAGTAGATTCATCGGAAGCCGCGGGTCCGTTATTTGCGTTCCCAGGATCCATACCGAGTTTCTGATAAAAGAGATATGCGATGCGGCAACCTTCTTTTGGGTATTCACTTGCAGCCAAGGAATTGAGGCTGCAGCAGTAAGCTCAAGATCAATATAGTAATAAGTTTTTGTCCCTCTGTTAATCGGTGAAAGCGACTAGGCTCTCAGATAAGATGACGAGCGTGCGTATTCCGGTAAGTATCGCAGATGTGAAGGGTGAAGGAGAGTGGAAGCGGGAGCCGCGGGGACCGATTGACGGCAGTTGAGGGCGCCGGGCTGTGGCTTTGGCTTGCACAGATTTAGAGTAGTATGTGGCGCACGTCCCGGATCTGGTCAGCATTGGGTGTGGCTGTTTTGTCGCTTGAATAAGACATTGATTGACCTTGTCGTGGGTAACAGTTGGAGAAACAGGGAATAGGATTGACTTAAGGTAAGTATATGGTAGCATTGATGCTCTTTTTAGTTCAGACTAATTGTCACTGAGTTTCGTGTAGGACAGAGGTTACAGTCTGTACTCTGTAACTTACCTACTGACTGTAGGTCTAAACGAGGAATACGAAATCTAGAAAACGACTCTCGGGTTGTCAAGATTAAGCAGGCGGCTCAATAATTACCCCGGGTAATGAGCCATTCTGGGACACCTTCCTTACATGTCAAGCCCCGTCGATCATGGTGGCTGTATAAGCTAATTGGTCAGTTCGTAATCACTCCGGGGTTTGCGGGTTGCGTCTAGACGTCAACGCCAAGAGCGAGCATCATTATTTTAAAAACGACCTTTATCTGCAGTTTATTTTGACTACAACAAACTGCAGATCTAGTCTAGGTCAACTCAATATGACTGAAACTAAAGAGAAAGAAACGCTACCGACTGGCGGTTCACAGTCAGGTTCTGCTGTATCGAATAATCAGGATATGGCGGTTACTATTGAACACAATGTAGATGAAAAGGGTGACACAAAAGAAGAAAAAAAGGGTACGAGCTTCAAGTACTACCTTGTAAGTATCACAGTCACAAAAATTGTGAGCCTCTACTAACAGCATCTGCAGCGCGTCTTTACTTACAACGATCGCTTAGGATGGATCCTCAACAGCATCGCATTCGTGGCCATGATCGCCGCTGGAACAATATTACCCCTAATGGACCTTGTTTTTGGAAAGTTCATCAATGTTTTTACTGACTTTGCGACTGGAGTGTTGTCGCCTGCTGGGTATCGAAGCGAAGTCAGCAAGTACAGGTATGTTTGCTAGCCACTGTTTGCATTCAGATACTGACCCATTGTTAGCTTGTATTTCATCTATCTCTTTATCGCAAAATTTGCTTTAACATATCTTTGGACAGTAAGTCACTTATACACAACATGCTCATGTAGAGATGATGCTAAAGATGTAGATTCTCGTCTCTATTGCTGCTATCAACACCACAAAAGCACTGCGCGTTGACTTTGTACGAAGCACCCTTCGTCAAGAAGTTGCCTTCTTCGACTCTCCATCCTCATCAATCCCAGGACAAATCACAACGAATGGAAACCTCATCAACCAAGGAATCTCAGAAAAGTTCGGAATCACCATCGCAGCTCTTTCAACTTTCGTCTCAGCCTTTGTCGTCGCATTCGCCGTGCAATGGAAATTGACACTCATTGTCCTCGCCATTATCCCCGTCAACCTCGTTGTAACAATCATCTGTGTCGCTATCGATACTGGCTATGAGTATGCCATGTTCGACGTCTACTCGCGATCGAGTTCCTTGGCGGAGGAGGCTTTCTCGACTATTCGAACGGCACATGCTTTTTGGGCGTTCCCTAAGCTGTCAAAAAGGTTCACGAATACGCTTGAGGAGGCGAGGAGGATTGGCCATAAGAAGTCTTGGGTTTACATGATCTTGTTCCCTACGGAGTTCTTTTGTATCTTTGCTGGTTATGGATTGGCCTTTTGGCAGGGTATGAGGATGTACTCTGAGGGCGAGATCACTCAACCTGGTACAGTTGTTACGTGAGTCTTCTGTCTCTACTCATACTTCGATAGCTTGACTAACTTGATGCTTTTAGTGTCATCTTTGCGGTTCTTGTTGCTGCTACAGCTCTCACTCAAATTGCACCCCAGACAATCGCCATCTCCAAAGCCACTGCAGCTGCACAAGAGATGTTTGAGATGATCGATCGCAAGTCTCAAATTGACGCTCTATCACAGGAAGGAGACATAATCCCGGATTTCAAGGGCGATATCCAGTTCCGTGGCGTTCGCTTTGCTTACCCATCACGAGCCAACGTCGAAATTCTTCACTCACTCAACCTCGACATTCCCGCCGATCAAACGACTGCTTTAGTTGGTGCTAGTGGATCAGGGAAAAGTACTATCTTTGGACTCTTGGAGCGATGGTATATGCCAAGTTCTGGTTCTATCACCCTCGATGGACGTCCTGTTGAGAGCTTGAACTTGCAATGGTTACGAACAAACATTAGAATGGTTCAGCAGGTACGTACAACGATATACGGTCCCTGTAAGTTGGATTGGTGCTGACTTTCTCTCAGGAACCTACTTTATTCAGCGGCACTATCTTTCAAAACGTTGTTGACGGCTTGACCGGTACCTCTATGGTGGACCTTTCAGAAGAAGAAAAGAAACGCATGGTTGTTGATGCCTGTAAATCGGCTTATGCCCATGATTTCATCGAAACATTGCCAAACGTAAGTCTCCTTATCTGATAGGTTCCTTTGGCTAACCCCTTTTCAGGGCTACGATACTTGGATCGGCGAGCGAGGCGCCTCTTTGTCTGGTGGACAGAAGCAACGTGTAGTCATTGCTCGTAGCATCATCTCCAACCCCAAAGTCCTCATGCTCGACGAAGCTACCAGCGCTCTTGACCCCAACGCCGAAAAGATTGTGCAGCAAGCTCTCAATAACGTCGCCAAGGGTCGAACCATGATCGTCATCGCTCACAGACTCTCTACGATTAGAGATGCTGATAACATCATTGTTATGGCAAAGGGCGAAACTATTGAGCAAGGCTCTCACGATTCTCTGATTGAGCGAGGTGGCACATACTCGCGTCTTGTTCGCTTACAGGATCTTGGAAAAGGAAGTGCTTCATCAGATGATGAGGATAGTGAGACGGATAAGGAAGAGCCAGTTGCTGGTCTCGATCCTGTCTTGTCTAGAGCTTCTCAGCATGCTACGGCCGATATCTCACAGGACGATGGAATCAACTACGGGCTTCTGAAGGGCCTTTGGCTTGTCATCAAGGAACAACAGTCGCTGTGGTTCTCTGGGTTTATTCTGGTCATCATCTCATTATTGGGAGGTAAGTCTCATCACAGACGACTTTAGAAAGGGGGTAAGCTTACAAGAACTAGGCGGTACTTACCCAGCACTCGCCATCCTCTTCTCCAAAACAATGAAGGCTTTCGAGACCATCGACGTCAGTGAGGCCAACTTCTTCTCACTCATGTTCTTCGTTGTTGCCCTCGCCAACTTTGTCATCTATGCTGTAGCTGGCTGGGTTTGTAATGAGATCGGTCAGGTAAGTGTGTCTTCACTTCATTGAGGCATACAAGACTAACTCTTCTCAGCATGTCATGACTGTGTACCGCGGCGAGCTGTTTGACAATACACTTCGACAAGACATGGTATTCTTCGACGATCCCAACCGCGGAACTGGCGCTCTTGTTTCACGACTGGCTGCCGAGCCTACCAGTCTTCAGGAACTTCTATCCATGAACCTATCACTCATCATGATCAACATCGTCACCGTTCTATCGAGTTCCATTCTCGCCATTGCCTACGGCTGGAAGCTCGGCCTCGTTCTGACACTTTGTGCTCTACCCGTTCTTGTTGGTTCAGGATATGTCCGAATTCGTCTGGAGTACAAGTTCGACGACGATACTGCTGGACGGTTTGCGAAGAGTAGCAGCTTGGCTTCTGAAGCTGTGTTGGGAATTAGGACTGTGTCTTCGCTAGCTTTGGAACGCGCTGTCATTGAGAGATATAGCAGTGCCCTTGAAGGACTTGCTAAGGAGGCAATTGCTGGTTTGGGGTGGAAGATGTTGTTCTACTCTTTCAGCCAGTCGGCGTCCTTCCTGGCCATGGCCCTGGGTTTCTGGTAAGTTCAGCTTGAGTCTGAAGCCAAAAGACAACACTAACAAGCAACAGGTACGGCGGTCGTCTTGTCTCGTTTGGCGAGTATACCACAGATCAGTTCTACGTCATCTTCATCGCCGTCGTCTTCTCCGGAGAAACATCAGCCATGCTCTTTCAATACACCACGAGTATTACCAAGGCACGAACTGCCATCAATTACATCTTCCAACAGCGTCGTCAAAAAGCCCTTCACGATGATGCAGACAATGGACCAGGAGCTTCAGGAAGTGAGAAGTCATCTGAGAGGGGTATTGATGTGTCTTGTGAGGAAATCGCATTTGCTTACCCCCGTCGACCTAAGTTGCAGGTTCTCAAAGGGGTCGATATCAGTATTGAATCAGGAAAGATGGTTGCACTGGTTGGTGCATCAGGTTGCGGTAAATCAACTATGATAGCGCTTCTTGAGCGTTTCTATGATCCTATTTCAGGTATGTTACTTGCGGACGAGCAAGACATCAAGACGAAGGACAGACGCCTACACAGAAGGGACATTGCTCTTGTTCAGCAAGAGCCAGTCTTGTATCAGGGCTCTATCAGGGACAATATCTCTCTTGGCATCGAAGAAGGCGTTCCCTCTGACGACGAGATCATCGAGGCTTGCAAACAAGCCAACGTCTACGAGTTCGTCTCCTCGCTACCTGAAGGACTCACTACACCCTGCGGAAACCAAGGTCTCTCACTCTCAGGAGGCCAACGTCAACGTATTGCCATCGCTCGAGCTCTCATCCGCAAGCCACGTCTTCTTCTCCTCGATGAGGCCACGAGTGCTCTCGACACGGAGAGCGAGAAGGTCGTCAAAGAGGCGTTGGATAGAGCAGCCGAGGGAAGAACAACAGTTGCTGTGGCTCATCGACTGAGCACGATTCGAGATGCTGATGTTATCTGTGTCTTTGCAGGTGGAAAGATTGTTGAGAGGGGACGACATGAGGAACTTGTTGCGAAGAGGGGGCTGTACTATGAGATGGTGTTGGGGCAGTCTTTGGATAGGGAGGCATAAGCATTAGACGGAACCGGCGCTCAAAGGAGTTACCCTTAGGTTATCAGTGCCAAACGGGACTAGGATCTTGTCATGTTTCTGGGTTTTGGGATTCTCTACTCATCTGTAATGGTTGAGTCCAGGATCAGGACGACCAATCTTTCTACTCTTTGTGTACATTTATCATCACTACTTTTGTAATATAGAGCGGGCACAAGAGCTGTACGCAAATAGACTGCCAATTTTCACGTATCAGCAGTTGAAAGTGATATATAAGTCTGGTTCTGTCAATGTGTCTCTTCCTTTTCACATTGTATCTTGGATAACTGCAACAACGACTTCAAGGTCAGACAGATGCAGCATCATTACAAGAACAATGTCACTTGTCCATGTCACATTTACAAAGTTGAAGACGGGATAATGGAATCAAAACGTAGCCTGAACAATGTCTACAGCTCGTTCTATTTTGATCTAGAAAACATATCGTCGTATCTACTTTTATCTAGAACCCATCATAATAACTCAACATGCATTTTTCCCAACCACGTAACACGCACGCATCGCTTAAGCCAAGACCTTAACATCTCCCTCCTTGAGCTTACCAGCCTCGACGAGTCTCTTGGTCTCGCCAACCCAGACAGCCTTGATCTCATCAGCAACCTTGAGGCCGTTGAGCTTACCAGCAAGAGCAGCAATCTCATCGGGGTCAATCTTGCCCTGGATGGTCTCAACATCGCCGAGAACGGAATCGATGTCGGCGGGTGTGGGCTCGCCGGCAGCAAAGTAGTTAGCGTCCTTGACGGAGCCCTTGAGGACACGCTTGTTCTTCTTGACGGCGTTCTTGGCAGCCTCCTTGGCCTTCTTGGAGGACTCACGGTCAGCCTTGGCAGCAGCCTCGGCCTCCTGGCGAGCCTTCTCCTCAGCGAGCTTAGCGGCCTCAGCATCCTCCTTGGCCTTCTTCTCAGCAGCCTCGCGCTCGAAACGCTTCTTGTTCTTGGCGGCGTTGGCCTCCTGTCGGAATCGCTTGATACGCTCATCACCGGCGGAAGCGTCGTCTAGCAGCTTGCGGAGACGGGCGTTGTCGTCAGCCTTCTTCTTCTTGCGAGCGTTGGTGTTCTTGCGCTCCTGGTGTCGCTTCTGGTCACGGTTCTCGTTGTCATCGGGGACATCCTCGTCGAGGTACTCGAAGGTTCTCCAGCTGTCGAAGTTGTACCAGAAGTTGTAGAATTCCTCGACCTGCTCCTTGGTGGCGTCGGCACTGCCGAATGAGGGGACGGGGTGAGTCTTGGAGAAGCGAGCCTCAGACTTGAAGACCTTGCTCCATGCCTTATAGTAGTCGGTCTTCTGGAGTTGCTTCTTGGTGGGGGGCTCGACGTCGGCCTCCTCATCGACGGAGTCGAACTGGCGACGCTTGATGGGGTCAAGGAGGACGTCGGTGGCCTTCTGGATACACTTGAAGAACTGATCGTCCTCGGTACGGCCCTGAGCGGCCTTCTTATCGGGGTGGTGCTTGAGGACCTTCTTGCGGTGAGCCTTCTTGATCTGGTCCTCAGTGGCCTTCCATCGGTACTTGGAGAGGCCGAGAATCTTGTAGTGGTCCTGGGTCTAGATTACGCTTGTTAGTATGGAATATTGACTCGAATCACTGTAAATACATACCTTCCAGTCCTTGGCCTCACGCTGGAGCATCATAGGATCCTCAGGCTCACTCTCGTCGCTGACGTCGCCATCCTCGACGTTCTTGGTGCTCTCCTGAGCCTGGATACGGTCATCCTCAGAGAAAGTGCGCTTGTGGCGGGCACGTCGAGCGTGGGCGAGGAAGTGAGGTCCAACGGGCTCGATGGTTCGCTGAGTAGCCTCAGTGAGCTTGCCGATGGCCTTGAAGTCCTTGTCGGCAGCCCACCCGCTGGGAAGGGCGGGAAGGGGGATGGTCACAGTAGCCACGGAAGCCATTATGTGATGTGTGGATTTGGTGGTGATGGAGAGAGGGAGAAAAAATCCCGACTTTTTTTTGGCTGTAATAATTTTTTTCAACGGCGGACTTAATCGAGTTCCCCCACCATGGACGGACTGAAATCATTGGCGGGGTAAAAGTTCCAGTGGACGATCGGACAGTTACAGTGAGAGGGTGCTCTAGAATCCTCTACCATAGCGTTCTCATGTGTCCGGATCCGCCTGAATATTCCCGGCTCAGTGATCGGGCCTCCCGGAAATCCGCTGAGTCGCCCCGGCCATTGAAACCATCCAATCCAGTTGAACTTGAACTGGACTTTTTTTACTTTCGATTTCCAAGCCGTTTCAACTCGACCACGACAACCCCAGCACGATACTCACGACCTGTTGCTCCAGTCCTTCCTATCAGTTCGAAGACTTTTCATTCGTTAAAATTGTCAGATCTCAAAATGGCCACCGCTCCAGCTCCCGCTCTCAATGCTTACCGACACCTAATGCGCGCGGCGCGAATCGCTTTCCAAGGTACGAAACCATTCCGGAACCGAACCTCGAATGCAGCCAAGTTCATGGTCAATACTGGTCCAATGGGTTATGCTGACTGTCCAATTCACTGCAGGCGACGCCCCTATCCTCACTGCCGCTCAGCTTCAGATCCGCAACGAGTTCCGCCAAAAAGCCTCGATCGATGCTGCCGATGCTTCTGCAGCGATTAAGCATGCCGAAGAGGTAGCAAAGGTCCTTCGTCAGAATGTTGTCCAGGGCCAAAGAACAGAGGAGGGCAAGGACACCTTCAGTGAGTTCAGACTGGTTGGAAGAGGCGAAAACGGAAGCTAATAGCATTTGCAGAGCTCAGAATACACGAAGACATTGAGCGAGGCGATAACGAGTCTATCAAGACAGCTGGCAAAGGCACAGTTGGAGGTGGCTGCTGCGGTGGTGGCGGTAAAAAATGAGAGGAGACTATTAGTCCCGTTGTACAATTTGTAACATTATCTGACTGTCATGATACCCTCCAGGAATGAAATGCACCAAAATGATCATCACTCTAGAATAGCTCTTTGCTTCCCTTCTATTCCTGTTTCTCACGTAATCTGCAGCCTCCATGATCAATTGTCCTTTTCGCTAATGAGGACCACCCTATCCATGATGTCCTTTTCCCGACGCCAAACTCCAAAAGGCATGGTTTTCTACCTTGTGATGAACATAAAACAAGTCGTTACTTCATTTAGTCTCCGGTAAGAGCGGCGTAAGCAGGTGTGTCGGAAGCTCCTGGAGGTGCTGCCACAGGAGCTGGCAGAGCCTGACGGTTAGCCGAACTACTGCCACCCTCGATCGACCGCTGGCCTTGAGATCCTCCCTGGCGCTGTCTAGCATCTCGCAGCATCTGCGTCCTCTCGTCCTTGTCCATAGTACCAATAGCCTTTGGTTGTCCCCATCGAATCCTCAGGGGGCATCCTGCAATAACGGCGCGACCCTGGCATGCTTCCGCTGCTCTCTCAGCTGCCTCTCGAGTTTCGTAGTTGACAAATGCGCAGTGCGACATGTGTGAGCAGACCAAGCTCTTGATCTTGCCGTGGACCTTGAAGAAGTCGCGAAGCTTGTACTCAGGAAGGTCATCCTCGATGCCGGTCACGAAAAGTGACATGATGTTCTTGTCGGCGGGAGGAGCCCAGTCGCGTGGGTTAGGAGGGAGCTGGGCAGCACTGGGGAAGACCTGACGGCCCTTACCACCAGTCCTAGCTCCCGCAGCAGCGGCTGCCTTTGAGTCTCGGGTTCGAATTGGACCAGGTCCTCCAAGACCAGCGCCTACAGCTGCGTTTCCACCCTTGGAGCTCTCTCCCTCCTCGATAGTCCTGCCCTTGCGAAAGTAAGGCTTGCTGTTGGCGAGTCTTCGTAGCAGTTCGCGCGCCTTCTCGTCCGTCTTTTCGTATTCCTCCTGTCCAACCTTTCCCTCCTCGATAAGCTGCTCGTTGTTTTGCGCAAAGTATTCTCGGTTGATGTCTGATTGCGGGCCGGGCGCGACCATCTTGAGAGCGGCATCGCGTACGACGATGGGGAGACCGAAGGAAAGATCGAGCATGCAGCATTGGCAGCAGTTCTTGAGTCGCGCGCAAGTCAAGCAAATGTTTGTTCGCTTCTTACGACCGTTGGCGCGGGTACCGCTCCAAGCAAATACAGTAAAAGGTCTAGTACACTATTCAGATACATGTTAGCATTGTTTCTATGCGAAAACACGGAGGAACACGACGCGAAAGACTTACCAATTTGCATTCGGCACCATAATCTTCTTTAAGCATCTTGACATAAGGATTGTCAGGTAGGCACGTCTCGCAGACGGAGGGAAAGTCGGTGGTCTCCCATCCTGATCGGTTGAGGTCCTGCTTGATCTGAGGCGGCATCGTGAATAGATAGAGAGTAATGATTTTGCGCAGAGAAAAGCTTCTAGTTGACTGTGATGACTTTTGGAGTTGAGGCGCGGAAATTCGGTCATCCGCCACCTTATGTAATACAAAATATGGCCTCAGACTCCAAACCTAAAACCGGAGTTGGCCGTCATTGGGCAGAGGGGCTATATTCTTATCGATAAGCCTCGGTAATAACATCTCCTGGTCATCTCGGACAGATGTATGTGCCCAATCGTGACTGGATTATTCATTTTAGAGGATTTGCACGAGACTGATCGATAATCTGATAGCTTCGTCATCAGATCTATTCTCCGTCATTCTCTTACTTTAAAGTTCCGGATAAGTCATCTGTTGTTAGTAGATCTGGGGGCTTCTCATGATATGAGGTGGACATGAATGGTTCGATACGAAAACGAAAATTTCCTATTTGGCAATTCAAAAGTTGGAGAAGTCCGAAACATGATGCAGTATTGCAGGCAATATGATGGACTAGTTATCATCATGACGGAGCCTGTCCGGCTAAAGCCTTCAATCAATTATTTAGTTGGTTGTCATGACTTGCATTGTTATCTTGTTGTAAGAGACAATGTTCTCGTAGACGCTTTCGTATTCGTATCATTTCTCGCAAATTGAGCCTCCGGATACCTCTTCCTAGCATCCATCAATTAGCTGCTGCGCTCTCACCGCCATACAATTCAGAATTGTGGCGAAAGGAGATATAATTACAAGGGTAATTTGGTCAATTCAATGCAATAGCAAATCAAAGCTTTTCCAAAGAAATCAACAACTCGTTCAAGTCCTTGTCTTTCACATGAAGGCCAGACTCATGGAGAGTTAACTTAGCATCCGCGTAAATTACTCCGGGTCGTAAACTATCGGGTCGCCTAGACCAAGAACCCGGCCCCCTAGACCCCCAAGCGATAGACAGGGGAACTAATGCAATTCAAGTTTAGCGTACTGTTACTTCTCAATTCGCAATTGAGATTGGATGCCCATAGACGGGATGGCTTGTGCAGTTCAGGGGAGGGCCCTGAAATTTGTTTGTTGCGACAGGCCGTCCACCTTAGGTCCCTCTGCGTAACCTTCAGCCATTAAAACCAACCCACTCCCTTTAGATTTCTACTTTTCAATCGATCTTTAATTCGCCTGCTGTCCTTCTCTTCTTTGCATTGACTTCGATTCTCTTCAACCTTAACCTTCACCTTCAACACTTTACACCATATTCAACATGGTTGCCTCATCTACCGCCTCCAACCTCGAGCGCGAGGATCACCAGCGCGATGCCGACTTCAACAAGGCCATGCACGGCACCTCTGCCCAGGCCCGAGGTGGTGTTGCTGCCATGTTCCGAAAGGGCGGTTCTGCTAAGCAGGCTGCTGTCGACGAGTACTTCAAGCACTGGGACAACAAGCGCGCTGAGGACGAGACTCCTGAGGAGCGAGCTGTATGATCCCTTGATATGCCCCGCCATCAACAAATAGGAGGAACTAACATAGCGGTCAGGCCCGTACTGCCGAATACGCCACTTTGACTCGACAGTAAGTGATCTGATTCTTGTCTCTGTTTTCCTGTGGCCTTTCGGTCCATATCTTGGAATGTCTCTTTTTGGACCGTCGACTGACATTGGGTTCGCAGCTACTACAACCTTGCTACCGATCTCTACGAGTATGGCTGGGGCCAGTCTTTCCACTTCTGCCGTTTCTCCCAGGGCGAGCCCTTTTACCAAGCCATCGCCCGCCATGAGCACTACCTTGCTCACCAGATTGGCATCAAGGAGGGCATGAAGGTTCTCGACGTCGGTTGCGGTGTTGGTGGTCCCGCTCGCGAGATCGCCAAGTTCACTGGCGCCCACATCACCGGTCTTAACAACAACGACTACCAGATTGAGCGTGCTACCCACTACGCTTTCAAGGAGGGTCTGTCAGACCAGCTCAAGTTTGTCAAGGGTGACTTTATGGTTCGTACTGCCCAGCATCCTCGGGTCCCGAACCCCCAGCTAATACCCCTTTTAGCAAATGTCCTTCCCTGACAACAGCTTCGATGCCGTCTATGCCATTGAGGCTACTTGCCACGCCCCTACTCTCAAGGGCATCTACAGCGAGATCTTCCGAGTTCTCAAGCCCGGTGGTGTCTTCGGTGTGTACGAGTGGCTCATGACCGACGAGTACGACAACGATAACCTCCGCCACCGTGAGATTCGATTGGGTATCGAGCAGGGTGATGGTATCTCCAACATGTGCAAGGTCTCTGAGGGTCTTGACGCCATCAAGGACTCTGGTTTTGAGATGCTCCACCACGAGGATCTGGCCATGCGTCCTGATGCTCTCCCCTGGTACTGGCCCCTGGCTGGTGAGCTCCGCTACATCCAGTCCGTTGGTGACATCTTCACCATCGTGCGCATGACTACCTGGGGACGAACCATTGCCCACGGTCTGGCTGGTCTCCTTGAGACACTCAAGCTTGCTCCTGCTGGAACCAAGAAGACTGCTGACAGTCTGGCTGTCGCTGCCGACTGCTTGGTCGCCGGTGGTCGGGATCACCTCTTCACCCCCATGTACCTCATGGTGGCTCGCAAGCCTTCTGCGTAAAACAACAGGCTTATGACAACAAAATTCCAAAACAAAAACATCTTATGAAGATCAAAAAGGGCATTCAAATCATGCTGGCTGATGATGCATACATATATGAAGTGGCCGGCCTCAAGATATAGAGGATCCAGAAGGCAGAGGAGTTTGGGGACAATACTGGCTTATAATTGTAATATACATACCATACAGTTTCAAATTTCTTGTCGATGATAGCCTGGTTGGCCATGATACAACATTAATTGAATCATATCAACATTCAATGCTGAGGTGATCTCTATATTAGCGGTTTCTTGTTTCTCCGGCACCGTAATATCTGACTGTATTCAAGCAGATAAAGCACTCAGTTTTATGTTTTTTGGTGGAGATATGGTCCCCCAATGCGCCCCTGGATCCCCCAACAGACTTTTGAAATGGGTCGGAGGGTTCTGTTCTGAGCTGTGATAGGTGCTTCAGCGCCAGAGGCTGCCCTGCGAAAACAGTGCTGCAGTGAGTGGCAGGGGTCGCATCAGAGTTGCTGTAGGCGGGGAGCAAGAGAGGGATAAAGCTGCCCCGAGCTAACGGAGGCTCACTCGGGGGTTTTGGAGAGCGGGTACCCCATTAGTCACCAGAAATTGGTGAGGGCCCAAGTACCTCGCAGTTCCGGCACGATACGTACCGACTGGCCCCAAAAAAAAACTGATAGCTGGCCAGCGAAAGCGTTGTTCGGTGAAATTCCCTCTCTCAACCCGACCTGTTCCATCTCTCAACACCAACTTCAGTTCATCACCATTTTCAATTCCCACGTCAAAGTCGACGACCAGGGAATTAAGAGAAGCCCGTCCACTGCAGCTTCTTGTCTTTCAAGTTCTGTTCTCTCTTCCCCGTCGACCCTCCGACCTCGTCCTCTCCGACTCCACGGTCAATTGACTTGTTCAACAAACCGCCGCACACCATGTCTCGCATTCTCCGACCCGCAGCTCGCCTAGCTGCTTCGACCCGGGCTCTTCGCGCTCCCGCTGCCCCTTCGTTCGCCCAGTCTGCCGCCGCTCGCGCTGCTCTTGCTCGACCTGTTGTCTTTGGTTCCGCCCAGACCCGATCCTACGCCGACGGCCAGAGCTCTGGTGTCAAGGAAGTCACTGTCCGAGATGCGCTCAACGAGGCCCTCGCTGAGGAGCTTGAGCAGAACGAGAAGGTCTTCATTCTTGGTGAGGAGGTTGCTCAGTACAACGGTGCCTACAAGGTGACCAAGGGTCTTCTCGACCGCTTCGGTGAGAAGCGTGTCATTGATACTCCCATTACTGAGTCTGGTTTCTGTGGTCTCGCTGTTGGTGCTGCCCTCAGTGGTCTTCACCCCGTCGTAAGTATCTCAGCTTCCGCACTGTGATTGCTCGAGACTCTAACCATTGTGCTTCACCAATCTAGTGTGAGTTCATGACCTTCAACTTCGCCATGCAGGCCATCGATCAGATCATCAACTCTGCTGCCAAGACCCTCTACATGTCTGGTGGTATCCAGCCTTGCAACATCACCTTCCGTGGCCCCAACGGCTTCGCTGCTGGTGTCGGCGCTCAGCACTCCCAGGACTACTCCGCCTGGTACGGCAGCATCCCCGGTCTCAAGGTCGTCTCTCCCTGGAACTCTGAGGATGCCAAGGGTCTCCTGAAGGCCGCCATCCGCGACCCCAACCCCGTCGTTGTTCTCGAGAACGAGTTGATGTACGGACAAAGCTTCCCCATGTCCGAGGCTGCCCAGAAGGACGACTTCGTCATTCCCTTCGGCAAGGCCAAGATTGAGCGATCCGGCAAGGACCTGACCATTGTCACTCTCGGCCGCACCGTTGGCCAGTCTCTTGTTGCCGCCGAGAACCTCAAGAAGAAGTACGGTGTCGACGTTGAGGTTATCAACCTGCGATCCATCAAGCCCCTCGATGTTGAGACCATCATCCAGTCCGTCAAGAAGACTGGTCGTCTCCTGTCCGTCGAGTCTGGCTACCCTGCCTTCGGTGTTGGATCTGAGATCCTTGCCTTGACAATGGAGTACGGCTTCGACTACCTCGATGCCCCTGCTGCCCGTGTCACCGGTGCTGAGGTCCCTACCCCTTACGCCCAGAAGCTTGAGGAGATGTCCTTCCCCACCGAGCAGCTGATTGAGGACTACGCTGCCAAGGTCCTCCGTCTGTAAAAAAGAGAAATGAGGGTTGAGAGAGAAATATAGTTTACCTGCTCGAGCATGTCAGGTCGACGCCCATGCCTACGTATCGTGTATGACAGAGCTTGCTTCATGCTACCCATCGTGGCATATGAATTGCGATGCGGATGAGAGTCTGGTCCAATTGGCGTATTTGATGGACACTTTTTTGATAGACGTGCGGAAGGGAAGGGAAATGTAATTTTACCGCGTGTTGCCATGTATAGTCAGGGCATAGCAGCCGTCTTATTAATGATCTACCAATTCACATTTGTCCATCCCTCACTGTGACCTGTGTTTGTAGTTTGCCATGTCTTTTGCTTAGTAGCCGCAAGAGAGAATCGTGGGGCTAATACATGATGCTCCTAGAGCTTTCATTGAACTAAAAGTTGTAAAAAGATCTTGTTCCACTAATGAAGTTTCCAACTAAGATCTGTTTAAAAAGTCATTGTCTTCTGAGGACGCCCCTAGTTCTTGAGACCTTTATCCTAAGTGACAAAAATGATTAACCTAAAGCACTTCTAAGTTCATATAAGCTTAACTAAATCTTTTTATTATTTAGGGTAGAGGTCCTGAGTTTCTTTTGCTCCCTGAGACACTCGAAGACCCTTCTATAGGTGTAGAGACTGGGTCAGTCAAATATTTGGATCGAGGACAATTTTTGTAGGTGCAGGGTAGCCAATGTGGAGCTGTAAGCTCTTGTGAGTGAGTGTCCCGCCACCAACGTCAATGGCGGGGCAGTTTTAACTTGGAGCTTTCATCACTTCAATAATCATTTTACCATAACGAATTCAACCTTGCAGTTTTGCCTATAAACTGACACAAAATTAATAGGCATGGCTGGTATCGACGCTCTCCTTGAAAGAGGGCCTGAAGAGACCGGTCAACGCCAACCTGCAACTCAAGATCCAGAAGAGCTCAAGCGACACCTAGAGGAGCTGCTCCTCTCACCCTCGCCTGAGTTCTCACCAGAGTGGCTCAACCGACTTCAGCAGCGATGGGATTATGAGGCCGATTACACTTCGCTTTACAAGGTGGCGCCGCCGCATACTCGAACTCTCACCAGATTCCAGCGTCATGGACTTGAAGGTCGTGTTACAGGCTACAAGAACGTCACTGTCCCCGCAAACAGTGCCACGGCCAAGAACTCGACAAGTCTGTCTCGAAAGCCTGCCAACCGTGCTGATTTCGTGAGGGGCGCCGCAGGTTTCTTCCCGTTTGCTCCTGGTGGTCTCGAGGGCATCGAAGCAACGGCGGCATTTGAGGATCAAGTTCACACAGGTGTTGCAGGAGGTGCTACAGAGACTAGTAGTACGGGAAACAAGCTTGAACGAGTGATCCAGCTTGGCTCCGAGGGTGGATTACTAGAAAAGGCTCCTGGAATAAGCAGAGGTATCGACTTCACGAAGAAAAAGACAGGTATCAGCCAAGAAGATGCCAACGCTGTCAAGGAGGTGCTCGAAGAAGATCCAGAAGACGCCAAGGTCGAAGAAGGAGGCAATGAAGCTTCAACAGCTGTTACTACTCCCGACGAAACTGCTGAGGATGGTGATGATATCGACAACATCCTGCCTGTTGAGTTCCCCTCCCTGGAACCTCATGGAGTTCTTGCAGCCTCGAGTGCTCGCAAGGCTGGTCGCGAGTGGGCGCATATGGTCGACATCAACCACGATATGTCCAACTTCAGAGAGCTCGTACCCGATATGGCGAGAGAGTGGCCTTTCGAACTCGACACTTTCCAGAAGGAAGCAGTGTACCACCTGGAGAACGGCGATTCAGTCTTCGTTGCAGCACATACTTCAGCCGGCAAGACCGTTGTGGCAGAGTACGCCATCGCACTGGCTGCTAAACACATGACGAAGGCCATTTACACTTCGCCAATCAAGGCACTGAGTAACCAGAAGTTCCGCGACTTTCGACAGACGTTTGACGAGGTGGGTATCCTCACTGGTGATGTTCAGATCAATCCTGAGGCTAGCTGCCTGATCATGACAACGGAAATTCTTCGAAGTATGCTCTACAGAGGCGCTGATCTAATCCGCGATGTCGAATTCGTTATCTTTGACGAAGTCCACTATGTCAACGATTTTGAACGAGGTGTTGTCTGGGAAGAGGTCATTATCATGCTGCCTGAACATGTGTCTCTCATCCTACTGTCTGCCACAGTTCCAAACACTAAGGAGTTTGCTTCGTGGGTTGGACGAACGAAGCAGAAAGACATCTATGTTATTTCTACACCTAAACGGCCTGTTCCTCTGGAGCATTATCTCTGGGCAGGAAAGAACATCCACAAGATCGTGGACTCGGAGAAGAAGTTCATCGAAAAGGGCTGGAAGGACGCACACTTTGCTATTCAAGGAAAGGACAAGCCGAAGCCTGCAGAGACCACTGTCGCCACTCGTGGAGGCAATCCTCGTGGTAATCAACGCGGTGGTCCTCAAAGAGGCGGTCCTCAGCGTGGTGGACGTGGAGGAGGCCAACAGCAGAGAGGAGGTAACCAACAACGTGGTCGGGGTGGACCACCACGAGCGAGCCATGCTCCTGGTCATATGGGCCGTGGAGGCCGCGCTGGAGGTTTCACGTCTGTTGCGCAAGACAAGAACCTGTGGGTTCATCTTGTCCAGTATCTCAAGAAGTCAACTCTTCTGCCAGCTTGTATCTTCGTCTTCTCAAAAAAGCGATGTGAGGAGAACGCAGATGCCCTCAGCAACCAAGACTTTTGCACTGCTGCTGAGAAGAGCCATATTCACATGATCATCGAAAAGTCAGTTGCGCGGTTAAAGCCTGACGACCGACAGCTTCCACAGATCATCAGGTTGAGGGAGCTCCTCAGTCGAGGTATTGCCGTTCATCATGGTGGGCTGTTGCCCATTGTCAAGGAGCTGGTTGAGATCTTGTTTGCCCAGACATTGGTCAAGGTCCTGTTCGCTACAGAAACATTTGCTATGGGTCTTAACCTTCCTACACGAACAGTAGTCTTCTCTGGGTACCGCAAGCATGACGGACATTCGTTCCGAAATTTGCTACCAGGAGAGTATACTCAGATGGCCGGTCGCGCTGGCCGTCGTGGTCTGGATACCGTTGGTTCAGTCATCATTGTGCCACCAGGAGGCTTGGACGATGCTCCTCCTGTTGCAGATCTCCGAAACATGATTCTGGGAGAGCCGTCTAAGTTGCGGTCACAGTTCCGACTGACATACAACATGATTCTGAATCTCCTCCGAGTGGAGGCGTTGAAGATCGAGGAGATGATCAAGCGAAGTTTCTCTGAACATGCTACTCAACAGCTGCTCCCTGAACACGAGAAGGACGTGAAGTTAGCGCAAGCAGATTTGGCCAAGGTCAAGAGAGATTCTTGCGAGATCTGCGACGTTTCGATGGACGAATGCCATCAAGCTTCCCAGGACTTCAAGAAACTCACATTTGAGCTGTACAAGGGCTTGCTGTCTATCCCTATTGGACGTAGAATGTTCTCTCAGCAACGACTTATCGTCTTCAACTGGGACGGTATTCGCTCCATCGGCATCCTCCTCGCAGACGGAGTTAGTAATAAAGGAACGACGGAGGATCCAACACTGCACGTATGCGCCATCAAGTCACTTCGAGATCGGCGAGATGCTACCGATCAGCTTCCTTTCATCCCTGCATTCCGCAAATACCTCCACGAACTTCCCAAGAGTAAGAAGCGAGTGCAGAACAAGACTCTTCACGTTCCTCTGAGTGACGTGGAGTGTCTCACAAGATGGGTGACCAAGGGCATTATTCCAGAGATCTTCCAAGGCGGAGATGGCTATCAACAAGCGAAAGACAAACTACAAGAGCTTTGTGGTTCGTGGGATGATAGATGGGAGGAACTTGATCTCTCTCGAATCAAGCAACTGCAACTCCAAGAGATTGTGGAGAAGAGAGTTGAATTGGTCAAGACGATATCGAACTCGCCAGCTGAGAAGTGTCCAGACTTCTTGAAGCACGTAAGTTCACCTCAACCTCCTTGAAAGACCTAGTACTAACTATATGGACAGTTCGCTATGTGTCACGATGAGTGGCTCATCAAGGATCATATCTCTCAGCTGAAGCAGTCATTGTCTGACCAGAACCTTCAACTTCTGCCCGATTACGAACAGCGAGTCCAAGTGCTTAAGGAGCTTGGCTTCATCGATGATGCCACTCGGATCCAGCTCAAGGGCAAGGTCGCCTGTGAGATTCACTCTGGTGATGAACTGGTTCTGACTGAGCTCATTCTTGACAACGTCCTCGCCGACTACGAACCCGCCGAGATTGCCGCTCTCCTTTCGGCGTTTGTATTCCAAGAGAAGACCGACATAGAACCATCACTGACTGGCAACCTCGAGCGAGGAAAGGAGAAGATTATTGCCATCTCCGAGAAGGTAAACGATGTGCAGACCCGACTGCAAGTCATTCAGTCTGCTGATGACTCAAATGACTTTGTTTCTCGACCACGGTTCGGTATCATGGAGGTGGTCTATGAATGGGCTCGAGGTATGAGCTTCAAGAACATCACCGGCTTGACCGATGTCCTTGAGGGAACGATTGTACGAACGATTACACGATTAGATGAGACATGTCGCGAGGTGAAGAATGCGGCGAGAATTGTGGGTGATCCCGAACTCTATCAGAAGATGCAACAGGCACAGGAAATGATCAAGAGGGATATTACGGCAGTGGCAAGTCTTTACATGTAAGCCCAGCATGGTTTGGAGTATCTGACATTTACATGGAGCGTGTAATGGACGTCACGAGCATATAGGAGAAAAGGGAGAGCGAGTGTCATGTCTAATGTATGATGTTGATAAACAATAAAGAAAAATTGCGTTCATTCTCGAAGTTGGAGATGAAGATGAATTTATGTCGCCACCAAAGCCCCAACGCCAAACCTTAACTAAGAAAACGCACTTCTCCGAAAGTTGATCGTGATGTATCTGTCATGCCGCCCTGTCGCATAAAATGATGAACATTCAAATGTCCTAAACCCAGAAAGTTCTCCTGTGGAAGGCAAGACTATGCGCGCAGGGCTCGCAGCCTCTGCTGGAGCTTATCTTCCTCCTCAGCGGTAGGCTCGTTGGTCTGCTGAGGTTCAGCGTTCGAAGGTGTCGCTTGGTTGAGTTCCTTGCTGAGCTCAAGGCCAGCGTCATCGGCAAGCTTGCCGAGAAGTTCGTGGACAGCATCCTCGCCAACTTGGGTAGAGGTGGACTGGGTGATGGCGTCCTGGTAGATGCCGTTGGACATGGCGTATTCTTCGTTTTGCTGCTTGAACTGCTCGAGCGTAACGAGGGTCTAGGCTACTGTTAGTGTCGGTCGATATTGGATAGATAACGAGATGCTCACCTTTTCGGGGTTGGTGTTCTTCTGGGCCACGTTCATAGTTCGCGATGACTGTGCCATCATCTGTGTCATGCGGTTCATGGAATTGTTGGCCTGAATCTGCGCAGCAGACAACTCGGCCATATCAGCCATCTGATCCATCTGCTGAGCAAGCGCCTGCTTCGACAGCAGCATCTTGGCCTTCTGATAAGCCTTCTGCGTCTCGCCCTTCTTGAGAAGGTCCTGGATCTGCTTCTTCAGGATGGGGTCCTGCTTGGCTGCCTTTTGGGCCTCGCGGCGAGCCTGCTTGGCTTGAAAGCGAGCCTGGAACTCGACTTGCATGTCGCGGGCCATCTGACGGTTCGCCATTGTGGGTGGTTGGTTGGTTGATGGTAGAAGTCGTGGTGGAAGAGGCCGTGGAAGAAGAGATTTTTTTTACGGTTGAGTAGTAAAGTTGGAAGAGGTTGTAAATGTCATGTGAGTGTTAAACTTTAGGTGAAGCAGGCATGGAAGCGCCGAAGGCCTAGAGCGGAACTTGACTTGGCCTTGCGATGGAATGGATGGTTGAATGCGGGGCGCCACGAAAGACAGGCTGGAGAAGTGGGCGAATGACGCAACGAACGGCGAAGGATAATTTTGGCGGAACTGATAAGGCTCTGATTGTGGCTTGGCACAGCCACTTTCAGAAGGCTTGTTACATTGATCTAGGGTAGTTTTGACCACAGTCATTCAGCGAATCCATCAACGACGAACATTCACGAGTAATAATGACTTTTGACAGTAGTGCTTTGCTGACAATCATGAAGATGCTAAATTGACTGTGTCTGGTGCTAATGGTGACTTAACCATGATATCATACGACCTTATGAGGACAGCGGACAATATTCTACCAAATTGCCAGTCAAAGACCGAGTGGCCTCGATACATGTTTGAGTATAAGTCAACCAATGATGCCATATGTAGTCGCGTCTTATATAATCTAGGATATACTTATTAGCGCTAGAAGGTAGGAATGCAAAAGTAATTAGGCATCTCGTATTGTATTCCACCCAACGAGCTACCATAGTTCAGGCAGTGAACCAGCAACTCGAGCTTCTAGAACGACGCACACAAAAACCTACACAAAGGAGGACCTAACAGTAGATTCACATTTAGCAAGAACGAACGACTTTCGGCTTGACGATTCAAGATACGAAGGTCATTGAAACGACGCTGAAACATCGCCTCAGGTTCGGTGACTTATACTCTTCGTTGGGCTATAATTGTTTCAAGAAATAAAGTTGCTACAACATGAGATCATTCTAAAAATATCGAATATGAAACATGGGCTTAAAGAGAAACAACGAAGAACACACAACAAACTTCAGTTACCTCAAGGGAACGGGCATAAACTCTACGAGAGGCCGCAGGACTCAGGACCCAGCATCAACTAGAATCCCGTTCAGGAGCAGCGGCCGTTGTGACATCCCGTGGGCGGCCGCAAATTACTGGGCCGTCGGTATGTGGAAGTTCTTTTTTGGAAGAATCGAGACATGGTAACGAGGGTCGTTATAAAACCGGCCCAGGGATATCTTGTCAATCGGCAGTTCGGTTTGGGTGATAAGCATTCATATCCCACATGCCGATTTGCGCGTCGCCACGTACTACACATTTCGTTGTGCAACAGACGAGCAATTATCCTGAGGAGTCTAAGCTTGGACTTGCTGCGATCAGAGTCTGTTTCTCACTCAATGTCTGGCCCTTGCAATGCTTGGTTAAGGGGCGGCGGGTGGTGCCGTAACGGTCGCACGCGAAGAGGCTGGGCGAAAACAGTGGTTGGAAGGTGATCAATGCTGAAGTTTTAGCTGATGAGACTTGACTCAGGCATGGATATGAGCAACTTCATATCATATGGACAATGCCTGACCGTGAGAGGAAGTGGGTTCACTCACTGTGCTTCCATCGTCTTCTGATACTAACAAAAGTTACGGGGCCGGCCAACCTGACACAATGGGGAACGCGTCGAATAATTATGAGATGAGATTCTTTGATAGGATATGGCGTAAGTCAGAGATGAAGATAATATTCGATACGGTCCCGGCAATAAAGCGCAAGTTTGAGATTAATTAATTGCTTCAATTAAGCTCAGATGAGCCCGATATTGCAAACCAGGGGTTACGCTACGTTTTGGAATGAGAATCTCCACCAGCTCCTCTTGCGTCCAGACCTTCACTTCAATCACTGGCGCGCGAATCTATGGTCTGACTACGGTATGGGACTATATCTCCGGCGGAAGAACTATCGTGGGAGCTAGGGACGAGAGGCGAGCTGGACAGGCTAAAAGGGAGACTATCGGTATCCTTGGGTTCGAGGGATCAGGAAAGGGGGCTTCTTTGACGATCAGGGTCGAACGATATCTCTGACGGGGCAGGGAACGGGAAGATCACTTACAGTGAAACATGGTACTCCTGAGACATGCCAGAAACGAGGGCAGAGGCAGAAGAGGTTGAACGTTTCTCCCTGCGACTTTAACCGTTGGCATGTCTCTCCCTTCCGTGTCTCGAAGAGGGAATCCCTTGAGCTGATGGGATGGGATGGTTGGGTTGGGCGGCTGGTAGATTCGCCTAGATCCATTCCCCTTCCCTTCCCGCTCGAAACGAACGAGATCTTGTCTTGTCTTGTTCAGTTCAAGTTTCGCCAAGCAAAAGGGGCCCCATTTGGTAGCGAGGTCCCAGCTGCATGGCATTGGCATTGGCAGGTCTCAGAGAATCTAAAGTAGCGTTCCATTCCAGGTCGCGGGGAGGCGATCCGTAGCACTACAAGGGAGCTCGACCGAAGAACCGGTGAATTTGAATTTGGAGAATGGAATCGACCATCCTCACAAATGAGAAAATCTGCATGTTCCGTCCCAATTCGGTATTGAGGCTTGAAGACTCAAAGCTGAACTTTACTTGAGACTTTGATTCACCGACTTGACAATTTCCAGCAATCAAGGGAGCTCAACAAAACCAAAAGTGCAGATGTAAGTCGGTTCACCGCATCTCAAGGTATCTCGGTAGTGGAGAATTGGTGAGGGGATTCGCGAGTATATCGCCAATCTTAATGCATATCAGTTATCGCCAGACCGACTTATCAAGGTTCTTCGTTACATTCATCGCTAGAAAGTTTGTCCCTGCGTAAGCTGAACTCAAATGCAAAGCTTGACGAAAAGTAAAATATGTAGTTCTGAAACCTGGTAGCTTCAGCCCTAACTAAGCTCTGAGGGGCTCAATGATCTCAGCAATCAAGGAAAACAGAGCCAAGATGAGCAGCGACTGTCGATGATGGCGATATGGGGCATTTGGTGGATAATATGGAGGCCTTGAGATTCCAGAGCCAGCGAAACAAATGGAGGAGGTGGTATTTCGGTGGATGGCGGATACGTCCCCGGTAGGGCCGGCGGTACAATAGCAGCAGCACCAGCAGCTTAGTAGTTAGCTTTAGGCAGTTTCTTTTCTTGGAACACGCACACGAGAAAGCAAAACTCCACTTGATGAGGCGTGTCAGCGTCAGCCCAGCTTCTAAGTTGGGACATGGCCGCTGATGGAAGAGACGACGTCGTCTTACGAAGGTTGCATACAAATGCTTCGTTACGAGTCTCGTCTGTCACGTAGCAGCAGTAACACCGATAATGTTTCCTGAGGCGTTGTGATATTGTTTCCATTGTTTACGAGGCTTTCATTACAGGAGGGGTCACGATAATTACTGAGCTCTTCAATTGGCTTGTCCATCATTTGCTTTGAGTTTGATGGCCAATTGCAAAGATACCATTTGCCTTTGGGTTATGTTGAGCTTCCTTCGGTCACATTCCTACGGACCCCAAAGAGCCGATGGCTTTTTCAACACCGCTTCCTTTCTCTCTTTCTTCTCCCTTGGCAGCCATCATCGACGATAACGAGAGAAATGATGATGCCCTGCATGAATGGACTCGAGTTTGTGGATTTTCTCCCTGCGTGGCTTGGGTGGATTGGTGGGTTTGGTGGAGAGCTGACAATAGCTGACTGTGTACGAAAACTAAAGGTCAAAGCCTAGGACTACTCCATATCGTGAGCGCTAGGCAGAGGAATTACAGTGGGAGGCACCTAGAATTGTGTGGTTGTCGGATCCATTCCTTCGACCTCCTTCGCCCATTTTCCTTTGGAGTATCCATTCTTTGAAGTCTCGTCATTGTGCAGAATAAGACGCCTTGAGGGTAAACAAACATGCTATAGGGCCGTGCTAAACTCTGTAAAGTGTGAATAACTACCTACGGAATAGAGTTGAGAAAGCCTCTTGTTGAGTTGACGGTGTAGATCCATATCAGTGGTTACTCTCAAGAAGAGGGGATCACGACATTTCGATAGCCTTTTCTCTTCCATGAGAATGCACGGGCTGCACCACCCACATGGAGAAATGGCTGAAGCGTATTCATGAGAATCGGCAGTTTTTGGGCTTATCTTACGCATGTATTATTGCCTCTCTCTCTCTCGTTCTCTAAAATTAAAAGCCACCGACACGGGGTTTGTTGTTGTTTGTTACACGAGCCTCATTAACTTTTTGAGTTATTGATCGTTATTCTCGTGCACCCTCCATGAGTACCGAGTACACCTCAATCTCTCGGCAAATGGATCATCGCACCATCCTCAAAATGAGGCACAAGGAGCTACAAGGTCCGTCACCTACTGAACAAAGAAAGAACGGCGTGTCTGGCACCGCAGGCTCAGTGCTCCGTCAAGCCCGTCAACTGCTGTAACTAACGGGCGGACTGAACCAAAAGGTCTCACGGCCTCCGATTGATCAACCCCCTTTTTTTGGAAACTCGAACGGTCGATGGGGCTCCGTACAGGCCCGGACAGCGCTGTATCAGATCGTATTCCGCCAATGAGACCTACGGCATGCGCTGTGGGGGAGATTCCTAAGCCCCCCCCTGCAGTCGAGGTGCGTGTCGCTCGGTGGCGTAACTTGCGCCCCCTGAAAGCCTGTTCCAGGAGGGTTGGGGCCCGGGTACACAGGTAACAAACTGTATCCCGGCACCAGAAGGGTCCTATCCGAGAGCACCTTCCCTCTTTAGGCTCTCAAATCGAGTTCAGGGGGTGGTCTTGGTACCCCATCTCAGGGGTTGGTGCCTCAGGCAGTTACATCTACCGAGCCGTGCCCCTCCAAACTCTCAACGTGTCCTCAAGAGATAAAGAGGGCCTGTCCGCTCCTACCAAGTTGTCCTTTCCATTCCCAAACCGACAAGCACCCAGCAATTCAAGGTCGCTAATACAGAGTGAACACGCTGTCCTTATTCCTCTTGAAGCTCCTTTCCCAACCATCACCTGACCTGACTCATAGTTGATCAAGGCAGACGTAATCACAGTCTTGTCACTGACTCACACTTTGGCCAAGTCTTGTGATGGTGGAACATCGCTGCCTGCGCCTCATACACCTCTAATAACAGCTACTTATCCCCATAATATCCGTTGCTGTATCTGAACTTCAGATAGAACCAACTCCAGCTTCTCCATTCAAACAAACCACACACATAATCACACACCAACAAACATACACAAACATGGAGCAACAAGGGTCACCAGCTTCCCAAATCTTCCAGTCTCCAGTCGAGTCTCTCATGTCAGCTCCTGAAGACGCCTACACATCACTCTTCGCCGCTACCACCCCTAGCGCAGCTTCAACTGTGAACCCCATGGACATGTTGACACCAAAGTCCTACAACGATGACTCTCTACTACCAATGATCAAGCAGGAGGAGGGCGTTGGATCAACACCATCCCCTTCTCCAACCCCTGAGAAGAAGACCACCAAGAAGAGAAAGTCGTGGGGCCAAGTCCTTCCCGAGCCCAAGACAAACCTCCCTCCTAGGTATGAACCAACGACAGCTGAAGATGATGTCACGGACGGTTCCACTAACTCCCCACGCAGAAAGCGAGCAAAGACCGCTGATGAAAAGGAGCAACGCCGAGTTGAGCGCGTTCTACGGAACCGTCGCGCGGCCCAGTCCTCTCGCGAGCGCAAGAGACAAGAGGTTGAGCAGCTCGAGAAGAGGAACAAGGACCTCGAGGCTGCCATCCAACAGGCTGAGCAGATGAACGCCAGGCTCATGGATGAGCTTGCGCAGATGAGAAAGGCCAATGGTCTTCCCCCTCTGTCCCAGGAGCTCTTCAGCCCCCAAACAACACACCAGCCAGCGGAGACCATGGTATCTCCCAACGCCACTGTCGACCCCATGGCACTATCCCCCTGCCTATCACCCGTCCCCGAAGAATCTGAAGAGATCCTCCAACAGGAGCCGGCCAAAGAGACAATCCTGGAACAGTCCGAAAACACCTCTCCCGACCTGACACAACGTCCTGCTGCGATGTTGTCCGACCTGCAGTGTCACATGTCGGCGGAGGTGTCGAAGATGTTCCAGTCCCAGTCACCCACAACCTTGACTCGGCCAACATTGGCCTGGCTCCTGCCACTTCAGATGACACTCTTTTCAGCTGTGGCGGTTCTGAATTTCTGTCAACGTCCCTTGACACAGATCGCTATCTCATTGAAAACGGGCATCTCTCTTCACCCTTCTCCTCAGCTACTGACGAGCCTTATCTGGACTTTGACACGTCCTCGTTCAACCTCGACAACAGCTTCAACGACGAATTGTACAACACTTTCATCAACGACACCGACAACGGCATCACGGCGGAGCTCCAGAAGCCAACCGACGACGCCGCTGCGATCCTCAGCGACGAGTTCCGCATCTACGAACTTGAGAATCAAGTCTCTTCGGAAAATCCTATCCAGCAGCCCCTCCCTGGCGCGTCCTCTATCGGATGCGACGTTGGTGGCATTGCGGTTGGTGTCTGAGGGATGCGATGACAGGGTCGAGAATGCGGAGCGCGAGACTGAGAATTCGCGCGGCCAAGACGAGTTGGTAAGGTGTTTATCCGAGATTACTTTACCGTCGCGTGAACTACTGTTGACACTCCTCTGGGCTATTTGCACAGTGGAGGCCCGAATTCAGCGTGAAACTGGCGAGGTCCTCGACCCTGAGACTCGCTCCCCACTACGTGTACATCAACCAAGCAAGAAGGCTGCTTTGTCAGTGATACTGGAGGAAGAGAACAATCGGGTACAGACATTATGAGAGTTATATCCATGATGATCTACCGTAATGTGATAATGTTTTGATTTGGGAAAAAATCGGTGCAAGGCGCAAAGGATCAACGTCCCAGGGGGGACTGGCAATAAAGCCGAACAGTTAAATCTTTTGTGTAACAATACAATGAGCGCTCAAAGAAGCGTATGACCAACAATATCTGTTTCATTCTCGTGATACTTGCCTTGGCTTTGAGTGATGCTGGGCCTGTGATATTTTTGCAGTCATGTTGGTATTTTATACTTTTATGCTGAGCGTAAAGAGCTTCAGCTCCTAGGAGAGATGCAACGAGGGGGAGCTACTATCGAAGAAGGTCGTCCTTTACTTGTTCAACTTCGTTTAGGATTGTCCTCACTTGTGGTTTTCGATTTCTTTCATCATACGGACATATCTCCCCGTCTGGTAGCTTCTAGCATCATTTGAAGTCGAACAAGGGCATTTCTCGAGATTGACAACATAATAGCAAACAATGCTAGTGTCAAGACAACATGTGTTTCGTATATGATCAATTGATGTTTAATGACATCCACCACAGATAGAAATTCGTGCTTATCCATACGCCCAACGCCAAACCATCATAATACCTTCTGGAACCTTACCATAACCCATCCATCTCTTGCATAGCCGCCTCTTCATCATCAAAATTATTCGTCTCCTTATCTTTTGACCCTTGTCCCTTCTCCTTGCTCATCTGATCATGATTCTCAGCTTCTGCCATCAGCGCATCTAGATCATCATCATCCGGTTCAACCCGTGCTGCTTCTGGTCTCTTCGCTGTATCTTGCACTTCTGCCTCAGCCATGAGTGCATCTAGGTCATCGTCATCTGGCTCTGCTGGTGTAGGATTTGGTTTGGCTTTTTGAGCTGCGTCGTGGCTTGCTGCTTCAGCAATAAGAGCCTCGAAATCATCATCTTCTGGAACGTCGTTGCGGATGGGGACAATTGGTCCTGCGCTTCGTCGTGCAGCCCGAGGTGTGGCATCGTAAAGATCGTCATCGTCTGGTACGCCTGTGTCTTGCTCTGGTGTTTTTGGTCTTGCGGGTTCTGCTGGTCTTGTACCCTCCTGCTCTGTAGGTCTTGATGCATCATTTTCACCGAACAAGTCATCCTCTTCCTCGTCATCTGCAGTTCTGTCTTTGGGCTTGCTCTCGTTTATGTAATCGTTTCGTGCAATCATGACTCGTTTCTTGTGACCGGCCTTTTCGACCATGCTAAGGGCGTCGAGGAATTTAGCTTTGGGGAAGAGGTCATCTAGCCATAGTTGATAGAAGGATAGAAGTCGAGAGGCATCAGAGAACTGAATTGACTGTTAACATGATGTAACTGTGCTAATTGGCAGATGGTGGCATACTTCATGGCCTTTGCCCTTGATCTTGAGATCCTTCGCCCTCTGCCTTAGCTTGGGAATACCCTTTGGTCCAAGTAATCTACATAACGTCAGAATCACTTGAGACCAAGTAATATTATATTTCCATACCTCTCTTCATCGAGTTTCACATTGGGAACTCGCGCCCTCTTCTTGACATCAACCTCTTGATCAATACCGAGACCTGAATCTGGCTCTTTTCGCTTCTTGTTGGCGGCTTCTGGTGGAGGTGATGCAAAGGGATCGTCAGAAAAGTCGTCAACATCGTAGTTATCAAGCCCATTGGCGGGATCCGAGTCTAGTGTAGGCATTTTGTATTGTGATTGTATCCTGAAGTCTGGTGAACTCAATTGCTTAACGCGTCTTGAACTGGGGAGACGCGTCGAGAGCTTAATTGATTCTCAACCCCACCATTCCCCACGTGACCAATCATGGCCAACTTTGATGAGCTGACCAGAACACGTGATATCTATCCTCAGGCATCTACTCCGGCTCCAGCTTCTGAATGTACCGAAACCGACGACCTCGAAAGACCTTGGTGATAGTATTCAAGGAATTGACTGCCACGGACGACGCATCACACAATGGCTGAGACAGCGACAAAGCAGTCGACCCCGTCCTTTGTCGGGACCAGCAAGGTCGTTCAGACCGAGTATCCCGTAAGTGACGCTTCAATTGATGTAGCAATCGTAGTTGCTAACTGATGATGTTATAGCTCATTGATAACGATCCGTACGTAACCTGAACCTCTCCGATACCCAGCGACGATGATACGATTGGAATGGATTGATTCGGAGGATCGAATTGTCTGGATTGGAGTTGGGTTGAGCTTTGCTGATCCTCGGTAGTCACTTCAAGCGAGTCGTGGGTTATGCCCGTACATCCGATTACATCGCCGGCACTGTCGCCGCTGCTTTCGCTCCCGCTGCTCTCTACGCCCTCGAGAAGTTTGCTCCCTCACATGTAGGAAAGGGTGGTTTCCCCAAGGCCATGCGACTGGCTGGTGGTGTTGGTCTCTTGGGTGGTTTCCTCTACTTCTACCAGCGATCAGCCCGTACGTCTACAACAACCGGATGATTTGTCGAACAAGGTGAACTAATTTGAATAGTCCGATTCTATGGTGCCACAGAGAACGCCCGCGAGATTGAGATGGATATGCGCGAGATGGTTGATAAGGTCAAGAAGGGTGAGCCTCTATATGGCGTCAGCCGGCTAAGCCCTCATCTTCAGGGTGTTGCTGCCCGACAGAGCAGATACTCTGCTCTGTTCCTTAGCACAATTCCTTGGTTCAACTTTGTCAACCATAACCAGCATGGTGTCGACACAGCCAAATACTACCAGCAGGCTGAGCGGGAACTTGAGGCTGAGCGCTCGTAGGAGGGGAAAGAGATTTAAGAATTACGGAGAGCGAGAGGAGGATGGATGGGAAAAGAGGTGTATATTACCAGCGGAGGTGGGCATTGCCTCGACGGCCTGGCGAGTTTATTTGTGAGATGGAAATAGATTCCTTGAACCATTTGTTTGTGTCATATTGGTGTTTTTATCATGGCCTTGACAACTTAGACTTGAAAGAAGGTAAGTTGAATAGCTTAGCATCTTGGTATACAAGGAATGAGCTACAGTGTACTTGATAGGCCTTGTGCGTGTCTGCTATCGAACAGTCATGATATGGCACAGTTACGTAGACGATGGACAACCATAACCCTACGCCTCATGCTATGGATTCCCACTGCCAGAGTCTCATCCTCTTCATCTGAATCCTATATTGTTTACGGTGAGAGGGATGTTTGTTACCTGAGATATCATACGTCAGCTTAACGCCTGTTCTAGTGAGAGATAGCTAGGCCAACTTGACTGGCTTGCTTTCCATCTGCACCGGAGATACGGGCCAAGGATACAAATATGGCAAGAGGTCATCCTCACACTATTTCATTTACATATAATAAATAGATCTAATTGTGTCTGAATGTAACATTCTCATGGCAAGTCCGTTCAATTCCGCCCAAGTCCGTCCTCATGATCAGTTTCTATCGGGGACCGGCCAACTCCGTCTCTGGACCACAAGCTCCCGACCAATCAAAGCTCGTGTAATCGACGTTTCTCCCAAAGAACACAGATTCAATCCGCAACAGCTTCCCAAAGTGGAACACCAAGAAAAGAATTTTTGTTGTTTCACTGAATCCTCGTTTTCTCCTTTTTTCTCATATAAATTCTGCTGCGGAATCTGGATAATCTGAGGGTTGATCGTGGTGTCGACATCTGCTTATCTTACCTGTCAGCGTATCTCAAGTCACTCTAATCGAACAACCTCAAAAATGGCTTCAACAGAACAATCCATGGATCTCCCCGTGATTGACCTCGATGTCTATCTAAACAACCCCCTGGACTCGGAGGCCGTTCAAGAAGAGTGCAGAAAAGCAGCCAACGCCCTCATCACATACGGTGCTCTCGTCCTTCACGACAGCCGAGTCTCAGAGGAGGATAACTCAACTTTCCTCGACATTCTTGAAGATTACTTTGCTCAACCCGAAGAGGTTCTCAGAAAAGATGAGAAGCCTGAACTGAGCTATCAGATCGGTGTCACATTAGAGAATACTGAAAAGCCAAAGTGTGCTGTTGATGAACCATGCCTTGATGTCATTCAGAGACTCGACCCTTCACAAAGACCGTTGGATATCTCAGCCCACTCACCTGATCCCAAGTGCAGATTCTTCTGGAGAATGAGCGAGCAACCCCCTTTTGAGACTGAGTTTCCTGGGTTGAATGCCCCGAACGTGGTCCCTGAAGCCCCTCATATCAGGGACCGATGGGAGCCAACCATGAACCAGTGGGGGACGTCCATGAAGAGCGCGTATGTTACTAGACCTCCTCTCTTGGGTACCTGATACTGATTAATGTCATAGTGTATCGAAACTAGCAGAGATGACTGCCGTTGGGCTAGACCTACCAGCTCAGTTCTTCAGTGATGCTGGAAAATATGGGTAAGTACCCTCACAATATCATAGCAGTCTCAAAAACTCACATGCGCAAACAGACCTCATCTTCTTGCCCCAACAGCTTCAGACCTCGTCAAGTACGGCGAGAAGAACACTATCTTGGCTGGTTTCCACACAGATCTCAACTTCCTCACCATCCATGGCCGCTCCCGCTACCCTGGTCTTCACATCTGGGCTCGCAACACCGGAAACCGTATTGCCGTCAAGATCCCACCAGGAAACTACCTCCTTGTCCAAGCGGGCAAGCAAATTGAGCACATCACCGGTGGTCTCATCAAAGCTGGCTTCCACGAGGTTATTGTAAATGAGAAGACCATCGAGACCATTGAGAAGAGGAAGCGTGAATTTCCCGACAGACCTCTGGTCAGAATCTCAAGTACCCTGTTCTGGCATCTTGGCAGTGACGTAGATCTCAACCCCGTTCCCAAGCTCGTGGCCAGGGCAAAGGAACTTAGAGAGCGACAGAAAGAGCTTGGAAGAGACGAGGGGCGAGAGGTTGAGTATCCTCCCATGAAAGTTGGACACCAGGTTCAGGAGTATGCTAACCCCCCCAGCCACTGACGATATAAGCTAACTATGACTTAGGGAACTGAAGCACATTGCTTTGATGGCTTAACGAGCGAACTATTTAGCGAAGAGCGATGATTTATGACTTGAAGTTCTCAAAGACGACTTGCTGTGAGGACAGGATACAGGCTGTGGGATGAGGCTCATGTGTTGAACTCGAATGAAACCCAGCTGTAGATACGCCTTGTTTGACAGTTTCTCAGATATGAAAACACGAAGGCCTTGTGTGCTACTCGTTTCATCATGCGTGCTTATCTGATTGTATATTGTCCGCTCTGTATACAGTTCCCAGAACACAATGCAACGGATCGTGCACGTACACCATGGCATGCTACTTACACCAGTGTCACCTGGCACTTCCTAGACATGTACGCCTTCGGTAAGTTGAATCTCAACAACTCCGAGAAACTGGGCTAGGGACTGACGGGCCTTGACTTGGCTGCGCAGTTGGAAGTTCGGGCGACACATCTTTCCGAGACATCACTTGCAGGGACAGGTCGAGCATATCAAACAGAACATTATCATGTTATTGTTTTCTTGGGTATCGTATCTTCCAGATCCTCCTACGTTTCACTCAAACATACTAACATTTTCAAGTAACCATAATCTCTTCCATATCCTTTCAAGTCTCCTTCTCACGGGGAAGAGCAGTCTCAGGCATCTTGCCGCCCTCAGATCCACCATGATCAGAACCAGTCTCCTCAGGAACGGCATTTTGGTTCACGGTTGTGTCATTAGCAGCAGGAGGGAACTCCTCACGCCAAAAGTCCTTCTTTCCGTGGGCCAGACGGTTCAACCAAGGGGGCAAGAAACCACCAGGAATGCGCCAAGTCCATCCGTCTCTCTCCTCATAGTTGGGAGGCACGATACGACCACCGGAAACAATCTTGATAACCAAAACGACGGTGTTGATCAACATATATGTGCAAATACCAGCAATCAGACCATCGGCAATGGAGTACGCAAAAGGCATGATGGCAATGGTGAGGAAAGCAGGAACGGCATCACCCATGTAACGCCAGTTGATCTCAGTAACCGCGCCAACCATCATGGAACCAACAAGAATCAGAACGCAGCCGGTGGCCCAAGGAGGGATGGAAGCAAAAATGGGCGCAAAGAAGATGGAAATGAAAAAGCAGATTCCGGTAACCATGGCGGTCAGACCAGTCTTTCCACCCTCAGAAATACCGGCACCAGACTCGACAAAGGCTGTGACAGGGGGAACACCGAAAACAGCGCCAATGGAAATGCTGAGGGCGTCAACCATGTAGGCAATCGAAGAGCCTTCAAAGTCCTGGGTAACGGGATCGACGAGGTTGGCGAAACGAGCCATACCATACAGAGTACCGGTACAGTCCAGGATGTCGACATACAGGAAGGTGATGAGCGCAAGACCGAACTGGCCACTGTGGCCAGAAATGTTGAACTGGAGGACGTTAAGGGTCTTCTTGATCTCATGGAAATCGACAACCTTCTTGAAGAAGTTGAATCGGTCGTCACCAAGGGTGTCGTAGGGGAAATATGTCACAGGAGTGTCTCGTGGCCAGGAGATGATGCTGACAAGCAGAATACCAGCAATGATGGCACCTTTGACTCGGTACATCATGAGCAATACGGTGAAGATGCCGCCACAGAAGATACCGATCCACAGGGTAGGGCTTCTCATCTTCTGCGAGGAAGGGCACAGACCGGTGTCAGGGTCCTGATATTTCGACTCACAACCGGCGAGTTCCATAGGAGTGGAAACGGCACCAACGATCAGACCGATACCCTCGCTGTAAGTGAGACCGATGAGCGTCAAGAAGAGACCGATACCGACACTGGTGGCGAGCTTGATGCAGCGGGGGATGGCGCGAGCAAGCCATTGGCGCATACCGAAGAGAGCAAGACCGAAGAAGATAAAGCCTTCAATGAAGATGGCTGTAAGGGCAAGCTCAAAAGGGACGGGGCCAGAGCCGCTGGGGCCAACGACGGTGTAGGTGAAGTAGGCATTGAGACCCATACCAGGAGCGAGACCGATGGGCAGGTTGGCAAGCAGGCCCATGAAGAAAGTAGCCAGAGCAGAAATGGCAGCAGTAGCAGTGATAGCATCACGCTTGACCTCGGCAACACACAGCTGGTAGGCTTCGTCGGGGACACAAGCACCGTCCTTGTAAGTAGGGCAAACACATGGACCACCAGATTCAGAAACAATCGAAGAGTTGACAGCAATAATGTAGGCCATGGCGAAGAAGGTGGCGAGACCAGCTCGGATCTCAGTGAAGAAGAGAGAGCCCTTGCGCTCACGAGGCTAATTGGAGAGAGCATTAGCTGTGAATTTGATATCGGAGGTGGCCGATTTGACTTACATGACCGGAACCCTCGAGCTGGAACCAACGTCCAACAGGACTGGCCGCAATCTTGCGGTTGGTCTTGTCCATCCAACCCATCTTGAAGATTGAGTTGACAATGACTATCTGACAAAAAGGTATTCAAAAATTGAGCAAAACCCAAAAGCCACGGGACAAGTGTGATCGGCGTGCTGTGAAGCTCGAGATTGAAAGCTGAATTGACAGACGGGAGGCAGCTGTCTTTAACTAATGGCGATCCCAAGCGTTCGACCAATGTCCTACTCTTTTACAGTTAGCTCCTGTATTGGCCAAGTCTAGACAGATAGATAGCCAACGGTATGTCTCCGATAAAGAGGGTCGGAGGCGGCCGAGGAGGCTAATGGAGGGACAACGGAGGTTAAGTATGTGGTGGGATAGGCAATGGGGGTCCACGCCCAGATATCTTAACTGGGGGAGATAAGAGACTGGGGAACTTGGGAACTGGGGTTTTAGGAATTGGGTGCATGTGAACAAGGGTGCATTGGCGCGAGGTCTAAAACTATGCATAGAAGAGGTTGTACATTGATGCGCAAGGGCGACAAAAGATCCAGCGAAGGCAACGGACTAGAGACTTACCGATGGAAGTACAAAAGAGGCGTCGGCTGGTATACCTAGTACGTGGTGCAAGGCAAGCCAGCAATGTAATGCAATGCAATGCAATTCCGACGCAGTGTATGTACTTGTAGATGCAATTGACGGCTGAAATAGGTAGACAAAGATGTGACGGAAACGTAAAGAGTCCCGATCGCAATCTGTCGAGTAATAGGGTGTAATGCGCCGACGGGCGAATGTGCCGTATCGGGGAAGAGAATAACGTCCCGATATCAAGGGTCCGATGGGAAGGTCCAAAGAAATACTCGAGCCAGAGCAAAGATATAAGCCCTAGCAAGGTTGATCAAATAAAGCTCGGAGCAGTTTCTCTGTTTCTTTCATGCGCTTGGAGCCAGCAGCTGGTGAAAGCTCTAGAGTTTGCGCGAGAGACCCTGGAGAGACGACGGCGAAGAATAGGACGACAGAGAGATGTTAGTGGTACATATAGCTCAACCAACCCTTGAGAGGGGAGCAAAGCGTTGCAGCCAAGGCAAGAAGAGATTCGCGATGATGCGCGAAGGAAAAAGAGAAGAGAGCAAATTTGCAGATGGCAAATTCGTGATAGTACCGGTTGCCCAGTCTCCAGTGAATGGGAAGCTCCTTCCCCAAGATGCTCCGCAAAAATTGAATGGCAAGAACGAATCGGCCGAGGCACTACATTCGTCTCAGTCGATTTTTAGCCATTGACCCCGGTTTTTTCGTCCTTTCAAAAAAATTTGTTGCCCATTGTTGAATTTCCGTCCGATTAAACCCTTACCCAAAACGTCGTCGCCTCTTGGCCCAGCAGCCAACGAGCAGTGCCAGAAACAGCTACGGATACCCAGGAACCGCAAAAGAGGATGCAAGCCATTGCGCGGGTAAGGTGGAGTTTAATAGCGATAGCGGCGGCGCGGGTACAACGCCACCCAGAGACGAGCCGCCCATTCAGAAGACTCGAATTTGCTCCTAGCTCTTTGTTCTAACAGGATGGAGTCACTTGTAAGTCACTGGCGGGCTTCGAAAAGAGGTGGAGCGGACTGTGCGAGCGAATACTGGCCGCGTTGTGGCTTGGACCATGTGGTGCCATGTTGTAGCTCAAACGTATTCAACTGCATGCATCCGCTGTTTTGATGATGATGATCAAGCGGCTCCAACAATTGTAGTTCGCGCGGGGCTTTGTCTCGTGCGACGAGGAGCGAAATGACTCGAAAGCTGAGCACAGCTTACAAACGACACAATGCACAGTCACAGTCACAATCACAATGTCGGAGATTCCAATTCGAATGGTGTAAGGAGGTAGCATCGATCTTGTGCTTATCTGCTTTGCTGGTCTGTTACACATGGCAACACGGACGAGCTGAGACAGCTAGCATGGCAATTTCAATGGTTCGAGGTTAATGTGGATAGATGGAGCTGAACATCTTTAGAACAGGGCGGGTAAGCACCTTTCTTCTAGAAGCCGGCGTAATGCTGTGCTCTTTTATTGCGCCCTAGAATTATAATAGGCGCTTTGGTGTTGCTTCTTGAATTATGGCGACTGTTTTGCTTCGAGATGTGAAGTTTTTGCGGTTGCTGTTAGTACGTTGGAGAAGCTTTTCACCGTTTTTAACGGAACGGGCGGTTGATTCAGCTTGTGGCTGATGACCTTCCCAGGTTGGATGTACTGTCGCGTGCTGCGCTGGTGCTGAAGCTTTGACACACCGTGCGGAGTGAGTAGCTCACTAATTGAATATTGGCCTGTGCTCACTCGTCGATAAAGACCCTTGAGGCATGTCAAGTGTGAGGCATGTCAAGTGTGATAAGCGCAAAAGATAACGGACCAAGAGCCCCAGAAAAGCGCCGTCCTCCGAGCTTTATCGCCTATCCGAGTTTCGCCTGCTAACAGCTTTTAGTGAACGAAACGCCTGGAGATTGATGATCTTCAATTGAGCTGTCCAGGGCCGAGAGTTGTTCCGGTAGAGGTGGGCCGGAGGTCTGCGATCTGTATTGACGCCGTTCACCGAAGCTCAATTGAATCGCTGTATCATTGCTATCGCGTCTCTCATCGTGATGGTGTCAATCACCATGCAATGCATCAATAGATTGCCGTAAAGGCACAAGCTCCCAAAATCATCACAGCTGAATTGAAATAACTATTGATTGCTGTCGTCCAGGGTGTCTCAGTCACTGCACCTCGGACTTATTCTGGTGTTCTCGTGCCTCTATTCTCATAACGTTACTTTGTCCAGTTTCGTTCTTGCTTCGTGCAACAGCAGTCGAGCTGAAAACTAAGCAATGCTACGTGTTCATGAGACAGTCAACAATGAGATATTGACCCAAATAGCGCCGTCTTTCTAGAGTTACTCAGGCCTAATAAAAGACCCAGCACAAAACATGCATCTTTGGCTCAATATGGAGTTCTTTGAGCGTTCTGAGTTGCACAGCATGAACTCTGGCCTCAAAGCACCGAACCTCATGGTTCAGTTTCAGTGACTGCCGGTCCCCGGCACTTCAATTCAACCTCTTCCCGCCATTTCCCCAGGTCAGGATGGATTCTTGGTCTGCAGGTTTCCGTTCCCCGCTTTCCGTTCTTCTCGTTCTTATCCCGATCTGGTCAACCTTGTTCTGCCCCAGATGACTACTCTCGATCTCCCGAGCTTCATACAGGTTTGTTCGAAATATCCCTCTGTTGATCTCATATTTGTGTATGACGACGGTTTTGACCGACGACTCTCACCGCCATCATTCGTGAGCGGAAATTGTAAGTCCCGAGCCCATCGTCTTCAAGGGTCGATGGCTAGTTGTCACTGCGTTAGACAAGGCGCCTAACGATACGACACCGACGAGGACCAGGTAACACAATTATACACGCAGCCAGCTTGCTTTTTGCCTGCGTCAAACCCCAGCATATTACAGTACAAGCATGGATGAACCCTGATTCCCTTGCGTCAAACTGAAAGTTTAACTAAATGGGATCAGCTGGATTGGTATTGCCGATGAGATCCCGTGATAAACTTCCGATACCACACATGCAACCCTAGTCCTTCAAAGAGAGATCATTTTGGTCTTGACAAGCGGGAGCTATCTGGTCTGGAATCTGAGCTGAATGTCCTAATCTCGCAGTGTGTCTGCTTGTCTGTGATGGGATCTCTTAATGTCTCTCAATATCACTACGACTGAACATGTGTCTGTGACTGTCATCATCTGTGGGAGCGTCATATGATACACGATCTCTTATAGCCAGTACTTGATGATGTAGCAGCATCCATGCCACTGTCTGGTTCAATAGATGTATCACGGACTCGGAGGCCGAAGAGAAGCTCAGCATCGTCATGATGCCATGAAAGGCGGTGGCCAACAATTGCTACGACTCCCGTTGAAGGATGAAGCACACGTTTCAACCTAACATTCGTCGTCCAAAGGTTGCGCAAGGCGGGTTGATTGCCGGTGAGAGACCGGCCATCCTCCGTATGAAGCTGAGGTCATGAGAGGCAGCGCCCCGATGGCCTCATGAGACATTAACATTTCTCTCTCAGAAGAGGTGTTTGAACAATGTTCTGTGCCTATTAGATGCGTCGATTGATAGGAATCGACCAGAAATCACTCGCTATCTTCAATCATTTGTCCGCCATTTTCCGTGGGTGAACGAGAGACTAGACCCTTGGAGTAGTGACGTCAATCAGCTGAGCAGTTGGATCTTATGACGTCGAACATGCAGGGTCTTTAATGGAACCCACGCCGAGTTCCCCACGAAAGCTTGTCAAGCTCAGAGCTGGATGGCTGGTATTCTTCTCCGGGTAATGCACCTCGACGCCATATTTCTGGCCTTGGCTTTATGCACCCCATCAGCGAATTGTAACGCTATGTGTTAATTGTATGTGCGAAAAATTAATGCATCCTCTTCAATGACGGAAGAGTAGATCTGGTTAGCGCCCCCTCTCTCCTCTTAGGGACTCAGCCCTTTGATCCTCACGCTAAGGTCACCCACTCACTCACTCATTGACAGTCTCACTTCCGGTTCAGATTCAAGCCGCGCCATGACCCAAGTGGTGACCTACTATATTTGATGATCCCTGGATACGGAGTTCTCCTTTCCTCCCTTCTCTTACCGCTTGTCACCTGTTTCATTACGTGTTTTATGCAGGCACCTCTTTACATAAAGAAGGATTTATCCCCAACATTCTACCCCTCCACTATCGATATGCACATCTAGGCAAGTCGCAAGTTCCTGGCTACATTACATAAACCTTTGTTCTCTTACAACAACATCAACCTACCAGACCTTTCACCTCAGACACACAAACAAACTATCAGATAGAGCCTCCATCTTCCGCTCTCACAGATCTCAACACTCGTACCACTGCTACACATATGGCCTACTACCGCCCGTCCAGACAACAAGCGCGCCCTTACGGATATGACGATGACTATGTAGCGCCAGACCCCGGGAGGTCGTACGACCCTTACGACGACCGAAATGCCCCTCCTCCCCGCAAAGTCAGAAGAGAGCCGGCGACAGATGCGTCACCTCCCCGCCGCTACAAGTCACAAAGAAGTCGCCGCCCCCCGAGTCCTGACAGGCCAGGGTACCCTGATGATCCTGTGATGGATGATCGGAGAGCCGAAGGCCGTCCCCGTCGTAGATATGAGCCGGAGCGTCGCGGGCGGAGTGCCGGGCCTGATCGACGAAGCCGAGACATCAGTCCCCCACCCTTCGGACCTCCGCCAGATTCACCCCGCCGAAAGGCTCGCTCAGCTCGTCCCGATCGTGATTCTCACTACCCCGAGCGAGAATTTCGCCAATCTTCACGCGAGCCTCGCTCAGGGCGGGATCGGGATCGGGAACGGGAGCTACCCATCCGTGGAAAGCGGGATGCACGCCCTGACAGAGACCCTCGATTCGAGCGCGATGCTCCACCAGTGCATCCCTACGATCGCGATGCATATGCCCGAGAACCAACTTCGCGCGCATACCCCGATGATCCTCGGGACCAGCGAAGGTCCAAGCATCGCGATACTAATCCGGAATCGCCTCGGCGCCATGGAAGATCAGTGCCACCGCCACCTCGTTCTAGGTCGCAAGGACGGGGTCGAAAGTCACGATATCCGGACTCCGACTCTGACTCGGAAGATGATCATTACGGTGCCAAACTTGGAGCTGCCGGAGCTGGAGCGGGTGCCGCTGCTGCTGCCAGTCGACGACGCCCACGGTCTCAAACAAGAGACCGTCGTGGGCGAGATCCTGCTCGATCTCCAAATCGGGGTCGGCCTCCAACCACACAGAAGAATCGCGGCGGCGCTCCTACCGGACGTCGCAGCTCCATGCCCGCTAGCACCAAGGCACGCACTGCATGGTGGCAGAACCCCATGGTCCAGGCTGGTGCCCGTACTGCGTTCACAGCTGGTGCTCAGGCTGCGATGAAGTCTGGTCATGAATCTGGTCCCTGGCTCGGCCCTAAGGGCGCCAAAGTTGCAACAGCTGCTCTTGGTGCGGCCTTAGTGGACGGCTTCATAGGTCAGAAGCATCCCAACAGTACCAGACAGAAACTGATGAGGCAGGGCGTTGACCTCGCCTCAGCTCAAACCACAAGGGTTCCTGAGCACCACGGCACTAGTCGGAGACGATAACGGCTGGCGACACTGCCTTTCTCTTTTTCACTGTATCTAATACTCATTTTCACACAGATTGCAAATTACTTTAAAAACATGTTCAGGCATTGCGGAGGTTACACAATCCAGAGCAGTTATCGGGAGGCACTGGTTCGGCGCATTGCTATGGAGTTGATGATAGAATGATTATGACAACTGTACGATATTTACGAGATACCTCTCTGGATTTAAAGAATTGAGATTTACTTTATGCTTCAATCGTGTCCACAACTTAGGATCTGATGTTTGATGTGATACGAAGCGGTCGGTGAAAGCACAGCTATGTTACACAATCATTCTCAGTCTGGTCAATTTAAACTCAACATGCCTTAAAACATAGTCCATAACCGACACACCAACTCAAAAACTTTCATAGAAAGAATGACCGAAACGACACTCGTTTACTCATCGGATAATAACCGTCTTCTCCCAAGAACTCCAGCCATTTACCTCTCCAGTAGGCTAATAGTCTAGGACAGAGTCGAGTTCCACGGCCGACAACGATTGGCCATGCACATGCCGTTGCAGCAAGGTCCTACAGGCTGCCCGCATGTATCATAGCACTCGCCTGCCATTGATGTTCGTCAGATATGCCGGATCACGGGAGCTAGATCTGGTGTACTTACCGTACGTAGGAACTCAACTGCCGGTGCAGTTGACAGCGGTGATCACTCGAGGGGGGTTGACGAGGATGTGCTGGGAGCCATCCTTCGTGCTGACTTTGGCGGTCAACTTCGCTTGGCCCTTGATGGCGAAGAAGCACTGTTCAAGAGCATTGTAGTCTGAGTTGTCGATGACATCGACACTGAGATCATGATCTGGAGAAGTGCACATAGAGTAAGTGGTTGAAAAGGATGTGCTAAGAGCGACGCCTACTAGTCTTGCGAGTACAGCCATCAGCAGGGAAAGCCATAGAGTAAGAAGCCAAACCGCCATGGAAGGTAAGGTGAACAAGCTGAGAATCCGATCGATGAAGAACACCCTGAAGAGCAATAACATCATAGGAGAGAAGTAAGACGAGAGTCGGAACAAGCTTCATAGTGTCATTTATCTGTAGAAGAAGATTGTTTGAACATGTATGTTCTTGACAATGGGAGTTTCTCTTATTGATCACTGAACGACACAGGGTAGAAAGAACAGAATTATGGCCAGGGCGACAGTTCTCCAAGCATAAGGATTATATTGCTCTTTCACAAACATTATTATATAATTTGTGTGTTTGTTATTCAGTAATAGTGAACATTTGCAGGATCATAGAACATACTGAGTAGTCGCCAAGTATTAATTGCGGCCGTCTGGAACATGCTCAGAACAGAGGAACGCAGACTCTAATCTAAGCAGTGAACAACCATAATACCCGACTTCTTACAGAGGAGGTGGTAGTATAAATTCGGGCGGAATCCCTCTTAGGTCTATTACCCAGACACAATATCGTCAATACTGACTCACTCAAATAGAACAACTATATTCTGCAATCATGGGTTACTGGTTAGGAGACGAAGTCTTCGTGACATTGGAAAGCATTGGAAAGGTCCAACAGGCTCTAGATTACCTACAGAACCGCTATCCTAACCTCGGAATCCCTGGACCTCAGCCTGGTGGTCCGCTGTACCCAACCGAGGATGTGGTTGGTCAGCTTCTTTTTGATCTTCAAGTTGCTACGATGCAGGTACGCGGCTTGTCTGCGTTCCAGCCATTCGACGCATGCGATGAGCGTGTGGTATTGTCTCTGACTACGATGGTAAAGATGTTGAAGGAGAAGGTGTATAAGCTACAGGTGGACATCTGGAACATTGATCCTGTTCGGCGTCTACAGGATGTAGATGGGAATTTCCACTTAAACCCTAATAGCTTGCGACTTTGGTGGTAAGCTAAGAGTAGGTAGAATATTAAATTACTTTTTTTAAAATTACTATAAAAATATTATCTTAAGTATTTATTTAGCTAT
>JAAOAL010000116.1:0-184986 GCA_013186775.1 Fusarium dlaminii | reverse complement strand
AAAAAGTATTATAAGTAATTAATTAAATAAATATTAATACTTAAGTAATAACTAAATTATTAAGAAATAATAATTAAAGAAGGTTAAAATAATTAGGTAGTTAATATTATAATATATATAATAAAGGTAATTATAATATAAAGACTTATTAAGTAATTTTTAAGTTATTTAAGAAGGAATTTAATAAGTAAAAGCTAGCCTTTTTAAACTATAACTTAAGCTTTTAAGCTATAGGTTAAAAAGGCTAAGGAAAGTATAATACTTACTTATATATAATGCTTACTTATTAACTATATTATACTTAAATAATAGCCAGAGCTCGAAACTCGATATACTTTTACCCTGCTAAATGCTCCCTCTCCCCACATTTCACCAATATCAGGTCTTCAATCACTTATGGTGGGCAGTGAGCCGTAGATTACCTGGTAGTTTTATGAGGGTTAGGGGGGTCGAACTTGGGAGGGACTGTATCACCGTGGGACTGCCAGCTAGAGGGGTTTCAACGGTGATGTGCATGTTCAATTTCACAAGTTTCAAGAGTGTTGAATTTATAATATGTTGCTAGGCTTGTAGGGAAGTCTTCATTCCCATTTTACGGAGTACCCTATACGATACCCTACAATGAGCCACACCCAAGGAGCCTTTATCGTGGTACAGTAAAAGGCACTGAGTTATCGGTTTTTCTGTCTTAAAAAATATTACTAAAGTATTTTTATGTTATTATTATGCTATGATCAGGCTTGCACTCTATAGGCTCTGTATTGTCGTCACTCGCAGAGTTCTTTATCCTGACCCTCAGGCCGGACGTCTTTATTGTTTCCGCGTGAATTGTCAAAGTAGCCACTTTCCACTGTATTTAACATTTTAGGCAGTACCCTGCCTCCTTACTGGTTTATTTGCTAAATAATGATTATCAGCTTCTCGGCGTTCTTCTCGGCGCTTTCTCTCTACTCTTTTACTCATGGCATTCTTCGGCCATGCGCTTAATATTGATCTGTTCTTCCTTTCTCTATTACTACATTCTACGGCTTCCATGTCGACTTTGTTCTTCTTACTCTCTACTTCTTCACTCCACAAAATTGCCCACATTGTATTATCAAGTGATCAATCGATTGAGGAGATCTCAGATGCCTGGGTGAACATGGTACCCTTAGCAGGAAGGGGATCCCGATCACAAGAAGAGCGAAAACCGAAACTATGACCTTAATGACGAAGGACTGTTCGGAGCTTATGCTGATAGTGCTGCAAACGAACTTCTGTTCGACGGCCTCCGTCGGAGGCTTCATCGCCCCTCAAGAACCATCCCGCTGAGAAGACTAGCATCCAGGAATGCCAGGATACCCAATACGGCCAAGCCGCTTTGGAGAAGGCAAGGCGTGATAGAGGGCATTGAGAAGACGCTGAGAGGGCTCGCCTGGACCAGAGGAGACACAGCGCGGTGGACCCGATCCTGGAGTTGCGGGAGAACTGCTTTACCCAGGCAAAAGGTAAGCATTGGAATGAACCATCAGAGTATCGCCAGGGCCGGACACGGCTATCTGAGATTCGCTGTAACCATACTGTACTCGACATCAGGGCTGGAGGGAGCCTTGCACCGGTGAGGGCCGCATGGGGAGGATCTCATTAAGTGGTCGTTTTTTAGCTCGAAGCTGAAGATCGCCGACAGATGGCTAGCATGGCTATTGCTCTACACGATCAGGGGCCGGAGCCTTAACACTGTCCACGGCACCAACAGAACTCCCATGCCCAAGATGAGACCTCAGCACTGGTCGCGTTGAGGAAGCAGAAGGAGAGGCGCAACGAGTCATTGATCCATATGCTTTCCTGTGGAGACGACGACATATGTGAAGAACTTGGAGGAGGAAAGTGATCGAATGCCATGGTGGCGATGGGAGCGCGGGGGTGATCAGGGACCTCGCGGTATTGACTCTGTTTTTAAACTCTCCGACATATCCATTCCACCACCCCCGATTCGCAAAAGTCCATTAACTTCGATTATGACTCTTCTCAATTCGATGGCCCCGATTTACTAGGTACCAAAGTTGAACTGCAATGATATCTATGGAGGAGGTCTCTGGGATCGTTTCCACGATGGTGCAACTACCCCAAGTGTGAGTCAGACTGGAAGCACCACACTTTTCCCAACAGACTGGGAAGTTCAAGAATCGCTAGTCGTCGAAGACAGCGAGCCTTCTATGGATGTAACTAAGGAGAAGAATCTGCCAAGGCCTGGGTCAACGTTACGACCGTTTTGATCCGTCCCAACGCGATGCCAGCTTTGCAAGAACATATGCAAGTGGATGTACTCACGAGCCTGTGGATCAAGGAGCAAAATGACAGAACGACATCCCGATCTTGTAAATAGCTAAGTGGCTTTGGTGTGCTCGAACAGAAAGGGACCTCGTCCCTGCTGAAGAGCTTGTCGTGGATAAAATCGGCTGTAGGTGATCCCATTTCGCATCTAGGATGACATAGAGGCTGAGGAACCGGTACAGGGCAGGCTTGACTCTTTTATGTGTCTCAGGAGCAAGGAGAAGATCCAGCGAAGATGATCAGCTCCGATGGAATACAAGAGCTTCCATCGACATCAAAGTTTCTGACTGCACGATCTCCCTTTCTGATATGCACCTCATCCTCGGAAGGCCCCTCAATGGTATCTGCATTATCCTCTAAACCTCTGTATACAACCTCCCGTACTAGCAACGCCCTTCACGCTTAAACTCTTGTGCTTCGACCAACTTTACAATCTTTAACGCCCTACAGAAGATGAGTACTGTTCTGAGCAAAGGCACCGCAGATTCTCCCACTGTCCCAATTTAACAGCAGAGTTCAGCCTCCGTTTGCCCAGTTCCAACCGAGACTGACCAGCAACGTCCCGTGTCTCGGTGTCGCCTAGGAACGATACCTACGACGAAGAGCCAGACCAAGACAATGCCGGCTTCCAAACGACCCTTCTACCGACCTCGACTACCCAATTCACCTTGCGGTCCATGCAGCCCGGCGTAAGTACGGTTCCGCATGAGGGTGTATGAGCGGCACTGGGGATGATAAACTAAGTACAGCCAGGGAAGAACGAGCACCATGGCCCAGTGGAAGAGGATAACGGCAACCCGACGGCGCCATTTTAGCAAGAGACGAGGGGAAAGATGTTGAGGGTCTGGAGGTATCACTTACAGCGACACCTATCTCACTTATTCTTCTGGGACCAAATCTGCTACAATATGAGCCAGAACCGCCACCGCTCCGAATATTCCTTCGTCGTCGTCGTTTTCGTTTTCGTTCTTACGATCAGTATCGTCGTCTTCATCGTCGTCATTGTTGTCATCGATGGGGGCTGGCCGAGGACGTCGTCGCGCCATCCACAACCAATGCACTTTACGTACGGTTCGAATGTTCATCGATGAGCCTACGACTGCCGCTGAAGGTTCCCAAGCAGATGGCAACCACGTAAACTAGATGGTTCAGGTAGAAGAGGGGTTCTCAGAGAAGAGAAGTAGTGAACTGGAACGTTTTTCGCCCTTGGCATGCTCTGGAGTGTTGGTCGAATTTTGTTCTGGTTGATCACGAACGTCGTGACCAATGTCCATCAACTTTGAGGAGTTGCATCACAGCTGCTTCAATACGGCCAGCGACCACCTCTATCCTCGAGAAGAAGAAAACCTGCAACGACGATTCTGAGATAAATGCACCACTTATGGCTACTATAACCTAGTTGCTCCCGCAGTAAATACTCCTGCTCCTACGACAAATGCAGGGCACCGCCTATCCACTGTAGCACAATTGCTCCTACAGTAAACAATCTTCTCCCAAGACAAATGCCCACCAGCCGGGGCCGCCTACATCCACTATAGCATGATTTCTCTTGAGACAAATGCACCGCATACGTCCACTATAATCTAACTGCTCCCACAGTAAATAACACTGCTCTCGAGATAAATACAGCGCCCATCCACTGTAACCTAATCCCTCCCGCAGATATATCCAATTGCTCCTATGACAAATGCAGGGCACCGCCCGTCCACTGTACCATTATTGCTCCCGCGGTAAATAACACTGCTCCTGAGACAAATGCACCACCAACGTTCACTATAACCTGATTGCTCCCGCAGCACGCAGCAGCACTGCTCTCAGGATCACAACAAATCTCGACGAATTTGAAGACGTCTCGACGAATTTGAAAGTAGACTTGATTGAGTAAAGGGACCTGAAATGGAACCGATGCTACTAGTGTCGCTGAATTAATTCTATAAATTTCCACTAACACATGCTTGCAGCCAAACGGAGATCCGCAAAATTGAAATCCGCCGAAAGCAGAGAATTGCAGCCTTGTCGCAGCGGGGAGCGTGAAGCAGAAACTGTTTTCCTTGACGAGACTAAACATCAACATGTAACATCACCCACCTCACTCAATACGATAATACACATTTCCACACCACCGTACCTCAATATATACTTATTCGACGTATCAAGACCCAAATAAGAACCGACCAACGCGACAAAATCCGCGGGCCTTGATATGCGACGCGACGATAGGTTCCCGTGCCCGACCCTCCGTGTCCATACATCCACCGACTCCGACGCCGGCCGACACAAAAACCACAATGCCGAACGATAAAGCTTTTGTTTATTGTCCGTGGTGTTCGGACTGACTCAAGCTCGTGCCTTTCGACCGGCACACGGTTCAACCGCAAACCGATACCCTACCTCAAGCCTTTGCGCAACTGTCAGACTAGGCCGTCAACCCAACGCGATAATGAGGTCAGAATCCATGCTTGGGGTGGAAGGAGGCTCTCTGAGTGTCCCGTATCGAATGATTCTTACTGCTTCCCTAACAGAAGCCGCCAAAGTCTGCTCATGGTCACTCCTGTTACGCCGACGCAACCGCTCCTCGATCTCCTCAGTCTTTGCACACGCTCACTCCCGATACCTTCCGAGATCTTGTATAAGCCTGCCGATGACCAAACAGCCGCCTCGACCAGCGCTGCTGCTAGCTGTGCATACGCTCGGATATATTTTGCATCAGACCACGATCCGACACTGCTTCAGACAAGCTCCGAACATTGCAACCGACATACCTCGACGACACGAGTGCAGCGACTACAACGGGACATGGCGTGCAGATAAACGAGCGTTAGTGGCCCAGAGCATTGACTGCACAAACCTGCGCCTGGACAACAAGCTCTCTGTATCCATAAGGACCCGTCTGCGTGGCAACGTCAATATCCCCAAGGCCAAGAACGTCATCAGATTGGAAACGCAGCGGAAAAGCAGGAGGGACAGGAGAGTCTAGAGCAGAGAGATGAGCCTGCCTAAGGCAACAGCTACGGATTTCGACCGCGATAGACAACGTACAAAAAGCGTAGACCACATGAGTGCGTGAAATTCCACCCTACCCTCATGCCTACAACATCAACACCAAGAGCTCCTTCCAAAACCTAAGCACACGATACCCTGTGTGCCACGAGGGCGGTGATCCTGGAAAGGATGTTGAACCAGAACCCGCTGGCGGCGAATTGCGCGTGAACTGAGATGTGGGTGAACAGGATCACGCTCAAGACTGCGACTGATAAGAGCCAAAATGTCTGCATTTGCACAATCCATGAGCACTACCTGGGGCACATCAACTACGGTAAGGACACCAGGATCTACCTGATCCGGTACGGGGTCGCGAGGAGAGGAGGACCCGCTCGACGACATACAGCTGTTCAACTCGAGCGTATTCACGGGGAGGCCACTGCCAGTCAAAGTCAGTGGCAGACACACTAGATGCCAGTCCACGATCATATCCTCCGAAAGCAAGTTTTCGAAGAGATCTACACTACGGTAACCATATGGCTGGTGGTGATGACCTGTGATGGGGAAGGGGGCAGCTAGCAAGGGGAGGATACACACAAGTAAGCTAGCAGACAGTTAATAGGAGGTTTCTCAGTTCTCCGATCCTCTGTGTACAGTCGAGGCGATTGGATCGAGAGGGCATTCCTGAGAAGCCTGTCTTGGGATGATCGACTTCGGGTGAACTGGCTATATGTAGATAAAGAGCTATAAAGAAATGTAGGGGAGATTCTATACAAGGAAGATGAGAGTTTATTACCGTTCTGGTCGTCGATGGTCACTTGAGCCACCGGCTCATCTACGACAAGCTACACTTCGACCTGCGCTGTACAAGGGTTCATTCAAAACCGGGTCTATCACGCGTAAATACTTGACTCTAGACCTAGTCAATTGAGCTGTGAATATAAATCGAATCGCCGGGTTCCTGAATAGCCATGCCGACATTGATATCATGAGATTCTTGAAAATATACCTGCTTTGACCTACTTGAGGCTTCTGCTTGCTCTGCGAAATAGAACATAGCATAATCTTCCAGCTCAGACAGTCATTAAACGTAACTTCTCCACAGCTTCTTGTTCTAATGTAACCCCTTCAACGAGTCTGCTTCAAATGGGGTAAACCCTGCTACATCGATTGCATCCGAGCAGGCCGTAATGTAGAATATAGCAGTGCACGGAGAAGTATAAATGGCGATCAGTGATTTCTTGACCACGTATCTCGATATAGACTGCAGCGACCTCTTTGGCGGTTGCAGCTACTTTTGTTGTCATAGCGCGCAATAATGTCGCTGGATAAGAGGCCTTTCCTTTTCATCCAAGTCTTCGCTGCTGATATCAGGGATGACGACGAGGATGCTCATGCTCGACGGAGCGAGACCCGAGGATTCAAGAATAAAGCCTCAAAAGAATGAGAGTATGGGCGAAATGGTGGGAGGCGCTGTGCTGGCTAGGTGCCTCCGCGAATCCCATGGGGTCGATACATATCGCGGGTTTGTGTTATACGTTTTCCGAGTTGCCGTCCTCGGAGCAAATCTGAGGAGCTCTATATCCAATCCTATCTGCATGCCGACCACTGCATTGACTCTTCCATGCCTTGCAGCATCAAAGCTGGTGGTCCGATTACTTGGATGTTCGTGAGAGGCCTTGAAAAGAAGAAAAATGGCCAAGTTTTGGGAAGTGCCGTGATATTAAGAGCTTGTTGTGACGTCTTGGAAAGCCTCTGTTGGCCTTGCGACCCAAGATTGGCGCTACAAAATCTTAGCTGATCTGTTGTCCGGCGTATATCTCTGCGTTGGTATGTATAAGGTCGATCTGGGTAGATTTCGATAGGGGATGTTAGGTGCGAAACCGGACTTGATAGTTACTCAAACAGTTGATGTTTGATGGCGAAATCACAGGTAAGGAGGTGCAACCCCGTTTCCCATCGTGGAATCGCAGAGAAAGCGGCCATGTGTTGGCTCAGCGTTCCCGCGAGAGCTGCTCCCTTCAAACACGCTCCCACAACCGTTGAGTCAAAGCGATACAATAAATCCTAATAGTGTTCCTGTGGTTCTCTGTCGCCTCGCATCCCTTGCGCTGCTTCTAGTCACGCCTCGAGTCGAAGTCTTTGCCTTGGCCTATATCGTATGTAAGGATGTGCTGGAGGTCCTGGTCACATGGGTAGACTACGGCGTATGCTTGTCCTCTTCAGCCACGGCATTGCCTGCTCTCTGGTGCGAAGCAACAGTACATTCGTCCTCAGTACTTGTTGGTGGCTGCATTGGTATTGCTGACAAGTACTGAGAAGATCTGATGAGGCTTCAACTCGGAATGGGAATGTCAGAGCAGGCAGAGGTTCTGGCGGCTGTCGGTCGTGGGAATAAAGCTTGGGCTTGTTTTTCTGCCATTTGGATTTGAGATTTTCACTAATGCCAACTTGTAATAACGGCGCATACGGATCTAATTCTGCGTTGGCGTTGCGCCAATGCCTCGACATGTGGGTTGGCCGGCTTAACCGGTGTTTCGATACTCGTTGGTCAACGAGGGCGGGCGCCGTGAAACCTATAACGTTGCTAACTTCATCTGCTAAGAAGAGACATCTTTGGCCATTTGGGACATATAAATTCGTACCGTGTCAAGGCGGTGGGTGAGATTTTATGGTGTCGGAGGTCGAGGCGATTGTAGGTCGTTTCGGTCGAAGTGGATGACGAGTGGCCATGCTCTAAGGTTCAGTCGCTTATCTCCAGCAGTTGCATCTTATTTATCATAGACCAGATCGATTTCTTAACGGTCGCATTGCCAGGAAAAGGTAGCCGCATGGATTGTCGAGTGTGATCGCCGAAGAGTGAAATGGCAAGAGAACGGAGAGGAGGGTCAGAAGGTCGGCTGCTTCTTTCGCGCATGACATGAAGACTTGGAAAAGATGTAATTGCGCCTGGCCCATGAAAAGAAGAAGAGCGTAGGAATTACAAGCGACGTAAATACGACTTCAAAGGTGCGGGCGAGGCTTGTCGATAAAGGACAGTGCAGGCTGGGTGTTGTTTTGATCAGTAGCGAAATTAGGGGACATTTTCCGCAAGAGCAGGGGTATTTGCTGGATGGCTCGACTGCTACATGAGGCTAGCCTGAACACCAAGATCCGGACCCGTAGAATTAACGTTCAAGATCTAGATAACCACCAAATCAAAACTCACTATTCCAGATCTTGTATCCAAATACGGTAGTGTCGTATTTAGCTTCAGATCTCTGATCGCCACTAGCCTGAGGCACAGGCTTAGTTAGCCACCTCACCATTCCCCCAGAGCAAGTCAAGTCCGGCCTACCAAATTGCCTAGCAGGTAGGTCAAAACATGACAGGCCTACAATTAAGCAGGATTTGTTCTTTTTTAAGAGTTATTTATTCCTAAAAATAACTAGAGATGAATGAAGAAACAAGCTGACCTTTTCCATGTTCGCATATCCTCATGTCTCAAGCCCAGCCTTCTTCCTGCTCAACCAATGCCAGACCAGTATCTCACAATGGTCACCATTTGACGAACTGAGTCTCTACTCCAACAACCCAGTGCATCTGTCATCCCTCGCCGCCTTGCACCGATGAACGCGCATGAACATAGCGACAACGACGGGGTCTTACCCTGGGAGCAGTTCAAGTGCGGTCAAACTGAGACGGCGCTAAATGGATGCCAAGAGGGTGAGCAGTGGAGTTCTGACACAACCCTCGCCTCGAACCACTGTGGCTCGCGAACCCTCGTCTCTGAATCTCCAACAATGACGACACGGGGACCATAAAGAGCGAGATCTGAACCATCGCGAGTCGTCAAGTCAATTGAGCCGCAAAATACACCCAGCAGTGAGGGCATCCAAGTCAATGATGTCGCATTATTATAGGACATTTAATAAACGCGTCAGCTTGGTTTCCTGTGCAGTGCCCCCGTCTTCGAGACCAACGGTCCACCCACAATCTTGAAGCACCGCAAGTGGTAGATCTAGCTAATCCAGCGACAAAAGGCTTGCGAAGCATCTACATTATTTTTACCAAAATTTCAACCTTCTCTCCCGACTCCAAAACACAGCGAGCTTTGGAAATCAGACCCCATGTGCAAATACCATCAAAACAACAATGCCACATAGGGGTTTCGTCGGCAACAAGGTGTTAACGTGTTTCTTCAGGAGTTTGCTCAACAAGCATTTATTCCCCTCGATAGAGTTGGTTAAATTGAGGCCTATGCTCAAAGTGGAAGACTTGACTATCTCGAAAACCCAACAATCTCTCATGACACTTGAGACAGGTCATCTACACCCTTCTACTCCTGCCGCCCCTCCATCTCGGCTCTCAATGCCAGCGCCTCTCTCTCCAAATCCTCAATCATGGGGATCACATTGGCTCTCAATATGGAAAGCTCACTCTCCAGGGTCAATTGACGCTGCTCCAATGTCGGGACCTCACGCTGATCTTCAGGCGCCTCGTCAGCAACGACCCGTTTGAAGTGGTCACAGGCTTCATCCTTGACTTTCTGCAACTAATCACAGTCAGTTTCCATCTACTTCACAGCTAGACTAGTGTCACCTACCACCTCGACCACGATGGAGTCTAACCCGAGATTCTCTTTTGCTTCTTCTAAAGCTAGATGGTAGCGACTAATATCCTCCGCAATGCCTTGAATACGAAGTTGTCTCTCAGAGAGCTTTTCGTCAGGGATGTCGGGCTATTGCGGATCAACACTCGGTATCGCACATTGGTCAGGAAGAGTGTTGACTTACAGCCTTTTGGGGGCAGCCATCGTCCGCACACACACAATCTTCTCCATGCACGCCAGCTAAAGCGCCTTGGGGCTCGTCGGCTTCGAGGACCGGACTAGCGACTCGGTCGTCGTTATTGAGGCGTGCTGCCCGCGTGGACCGCGGAGCGGGACTGACATTCGGCGATCGCTGTCGTTTTCTGCCAGGACCTCGCCTCTTGGGAGGCATATTAAGAGAATGTTTTGTAAGAGTAATTGCGAGTGAAGTAATTACGAGTGGAAGTAGGATGCAAAGAACAGGCAGCGATGGGGGTTTTGTAACTTTCACGGAGGCGATTCAACGCCAATCAGAGGTCGATGGTGGCTCGTTTACTCCAGAGGCCATTCTGACGGATAGCGACTTAAATGATGACTGGGCTGTGATGCTATCAAACTGACAGCCGAGCGAATGCTGCTCAACTTTACGATGAGAATAAGGACCAGCCTCGCGGGTACATGATCGGAACCTGATTAGTAGCAGCTCTCCAGGCGAATATGAGTCGTAGCTGTTAGCTTAGGTGTACTGCTCATGTACTGGCCATACCCTTGTACTTCAGCGGAACAGGTCGGCACTCTGCTGCTTTCCGTTTGCAATGGATCGGGCGCCAACAACACACGCCCACGTCTAGGGCAAATCGACGAAGCTCTCGAATTTTTCGTCTTAATCTGAGCAATTTCCGTTGCCTGTATACCACTAAGTGTATCTAAGTGCAGTGTTGTGGCTACTTCCGTAACGCGATTTAACTATGCGGAAATTTAGACACCCTGGAGCCTATTATATTTCAGCTCCCTCCCGTTCACAGCTAACGCAGCACGATATCAATGGGGAAGAGAAGCTATCGTGCCATGCTAAATTTGGCCATCTCAACATGAGTACATGGATGTGTCATAATGTCATCAGCTTTCTCACGCACTCTCGCCTCTGAGCAAACAACGGCGTTAGCTAGGATTGCCCGGTGAAATAAATCCCGGCCAAGCTAGCGATGGGGCCGGGGCGTGCGACCCCAAACATACTGTCGTTACTTTGAGGCTGCAAAGTTGGCGCTTCCTCTATGCCGCGATGTCGGTGGAAAACCAACAAGACAGACTTTTCTGACATAGTCTGGTTTCAGCATCCCAAACGATATACAGCACGCCATAAAATGCTCAATTAGCATGCTAGCAGCCTGTAAAAAATCGTCATACCCGAATGCCCATATCTACGGGGCGGGCTGCAACGAAGAAAAAATAAACATATTCGTCTAGACTTAATTTGCTGAGAGGTAAGAAAACAACTGAGCTGACGAGAAAAAGACTCATTGTTCTGATTGGCTTTGGTTTTCGAGTGTGACAATGAGCGAGGGAGCCTTGGATGTCAGGCAGTCCGTCATACGGCGCGGAGAAGATGAACAAGACAAAGGCATCGCTGCTGATATGCATACATACATCCATGTTAAACGAGCATCGTGACTAAGTATAATGGCGAACCTTGAACCACCAGTCCGCACCGTCGCCATCGTTGCAACGCTTAAATCCCTAGTTGCAGAAGTCAGGACCGAGGCCTGTAAGCTTAACCGACTTAAACCTGAAGACTACCTATCGCCAGCGGAGTTACAAAAAGATGTAGAGAATATCTACATGCTTCTTGATGCGCGTCTCAAGGAACTGGAATCGGCTGTGGAACACATCGTTGCTGCTAATGAACTCTTGAACTTGAACTTTGCAAGGAAGTCTGGGGGGAGTCCGATTTGCATATCCTATAGCCTTAGGGACGTCCTCCCAATACCCGACTCTTTAGCACGGCGTGAATAACAACGTCGATGTCCTGTCCCCTCCATAGCGTACAGTCTATGGTCATCCGTCTAGGAGCTGCTGGCTAAAAGCACTTGAATGGCCTGCTTTACAAACTTCACGCAGTCTCGTTGACTTTAAATTGCTATGTGAATCGCATCGACAATCATCCACCCATCCAGACATCACAGGCAGCTTATAACATTTCTAACATATATCAGTGATACTATACATATAATGCGGATATGTTATAATCTATTATGACCGGTCTGATAGTATATGCTAATTAATTACATTAATACACAAATACTTGCTCCCGTCAAGGCTAACCAGCAGAACTTGATTAGCATTGCTAGAAATAAATGGGTTTGCCGGCAGTCTTTCTTACCTGTGGTAGCAACCGCGGTAGTTACACCTGCAGCAACTCCATTCATCGATCCATTGATAACCTGATTAGTTCGTTCTTGGAACTTCTCATACGCAAGACGAGCCTGATCCACTTCTTCCTGGGCATTGGCAACCACCTCTCGGTGTTTGTACACCTGTAGGGCTTTGACTGGTTGTTGAGATCTTCGCGCCATATCGTTAGATATTTCGCGAAGAGACTCCTCCATATCTAATAGTGTTTGCTCTCTGTATTTGAGGAGGTCGCGAAACTGTTCGTCCAAATCTTTTATCTTGTTCTGCAACGATCTCTCGGCTTCTTCTTGCATATCTTCCATCGTCTTCTTTAGCTTATGTGCGTCGTCTTCATCTTTCTCCAGCTTTTCCAAAATCTCTGCTTTCAGTTCCTGGAGGTTAGCGGCATGCGCAGCATCCTTCGTGGACAATTGATTGCTCAAATCTAGTTTTAGTTTATGCAATTCTAATGCATGTGCTTGACGAGCTTTATAAAGATCCACGTTGACCGCGATCCCTGCCGAAGTCTCTCCAAGCGTCTTTTGCTGGTCGATAAGTTCGCGTTGCAGCTGGAGAGGTTCTGGAGCTTGTATCCCCAACTGCCCCTTGAGGTAGGAAACGATGCGCTGTGCAGAGGCTGCCCTTTGATCGTAGCGAAACAAAGTCGCGCCTTGATCGATCAAGGCACCAAAGAACTTATCGTCGGCTAGCAGCTCAGCTTCACGATCACTAAGGGTTATCATTTCTTCAGGGGTAGGTTCTTCTGGCCACATAGTCGTTGCAATGGCAAGATTGGCGTACGACGAATATGCACATATTGCCTTGATAATTCTCAGGTTATGCATGCTGGACCCCGAGAAACGATTATCTGAAATAGGGTGCAAAACAATAATACCGTGAATAGATATCCCATTTGCATATGAAGCGCCTAGGTAGGTTGCTAAGAGGTCTAGCGTATCAATATCAGATCGATACGTATCATTGAAGCCTGGTGTGTCGATGAGATGGATTCGTTGACCATGTTGTATAAAGTGGAAAACGTCGATTGAGTCGGTGCCTGCGTGGAAACCATTAGATCACTGCAACTATGTGAAGACGATGCAAGTTAAAACTGTATCACTATAATAGGTTTATAGGTGAACGTATCACTTACACGCGGAAAGACCATGGCCAATAGTGGCAGAGCCTCCTATGCACTGAGAGACGAAAGTGCTTTTTCCTGCGCCCGTCATCCCCATAATAAGGAAGAACAGATCTCCCGAGTTTGGGTTGGTGAGGCCGAGAAAGGCTTGGGCTCGCTGCGCTTGATCAACGAGGGATTCGGCTGCATGCTCTATATTTTCCATTTCGATTTCCGGTATAAGCTGTATTCATGCAGGACAACCAAGTGAAAGGACTTTTGCCTATAGAGAATTTCTCCGGTTGCCACAGGGGTGACTGGACTACAAAATGTCAGCAGTTCATAAAGTAAAAAGAAGACAAAGTGGCAGGAGTAAGGGTAATCATCGGCCTAGAGTGATTGACCGAGGACCCTTATAGGGCAGGACTGTGGCTTACACATTATTTGTGGCTTGATATAAAAACTGAAGAAAGGGCGATAGAGCACATGTTAAGTCTGATAAATGTGAGGCTTATTGTGATTATGTTTTCCTTAGTTTGGTAGAATATCAGCCACCACAATCGGAAGCCATGGGTCATTAAGGTGATTGGAAATTGATCCTAACTTAAGTTTTGGCTTAAACGCCACTATAGGTCAGGCGACACGGCTTCAAACAAGTCAGCAGGCTGCAGTGCCGCGATCGAGCGGGAGTCAAGGTATTTCCCCGTCTGAAGCCGGAGGATGCCTAACCCCACTTGTTTGGAAGCGGAAAACCAATTCTGTTATAAGAAGGCAATGGAAAGGAGGGTTAAATTGATTCCCTCTTTCCTTATAATTTTTACGCACATGTAGGGAGTTTATCTGCAGTTCTTTCATCAACAATAACACCGATCCAAGCACACAAGACGCGCCAAGTATCAGAAAGGGAGTTGCGCTTGTAAGCTTTATATACCCAAATATTACCCAGCCATCACTCATTCTCGTCTGGGTGGAAATCTTCCACAATCTGAGAGACTGCCTCCCAATATGCCAGCCCCTAACTTAGAAAACTCACTGCCACAAGGCTTTCGCGACGGTCAAGCTCCGAGGTAAATATGCCCGAGATAGCGTTCCTGTTTTATTCTTTAAACTCTGACTCACAAATCAGACCAAATGACGTTTTTATCGCTGTGATGGGTGTCACAGGATCGGGCAAGAGCTCATTCATCTCACTTTGTTCTAAGAAGCCAGTCAGAATCGGTCACACTCTAGATGCATGTAAGTAGCCAAACATACTACTCCAGTAGCTACAAAACTACAGAAACAGCTGGTTGACGACGGACTTCAGTTAGGTCAGACATCAGCCGGTCAGGAACTGCAGAGCGAGCTGAACAAGGAAAGGGAGAAGTGGGCACGTGAGTGTCGAGATATCGAGCAGAAGATGAAGGCTGCTCTGGAGAAGAGCGACCGCGAGGCTCAAGAAGCGCTGGAGGAAGAGCGCGACAGGTACACACGCATGATTGAAATGGCAGAGAAGAATATCGGCACTCTCCGTTTAACTATGTAGAATCTTATCTCTCAGTGTGACCGACAAATTGCTTCGCTGGAGAAGCTTTTGAAGGAGCAACAAATTTCTCACAAGAAAGACATCGACGTTATCAGAGACCAACAGTCCTGGCTCTTGAAGAAAAAGTCAATGCTGAAGGACCAAGTCCAAAAAGAGCGGCAAATGCTTAAACCATCTGGGAGTGAAATAATAAATGAACTGAACATGTATTACTCAGTAGCACTACATGGAAGCTCCCTTCACATACGAGGCTCAAACTATTATAATAGGTAAGCCTGGTCTACCAAAAGAATTGATGTCGGCCAGAGATGCTAATAGAGGAAGGAACGGTCCCAGCCCCCCATGGACGAAGGCCTTTGAATGGGTGAGTTTTGGGGGGTGGCAAAGCTGGGCTGCAGTGTGTCTAGATGGAAACTTGGGTAAGATCCTATTCATACATGGACGCTGCCGGAATTAAATTTAATAATCATGACAGAAACTAGTCCAAACATCGATACCATATATCGGAAGCTAAGTGCAGATATCAGCTCCTACGGACGAAAGAACGTAGCCCTTTGTGTTCTCGGCTCCAAACAAAAGTACTTCGTGTCTTGGCTTGACGGTACATGGAGATGCCGGGCGTCAAGAGGCATGATCCCGAAAGTGCAGCAATACATGGCTCAAGGCGAGATTCTTACCATCTCACTTGGCTATGGAGACTCTTATGCCATCTCATTTTCACTTGAGTCGGAAGTGAGCCTAAAACGACTGAAAAATACAGTTGACCTCAAAGGCTACTACCCTAAGCTCCAGGCACTGTTAGACCAGAGTAACCCGTTAAGCATAGTTGTAAGTCTCCGGATTCAGCCCAAGGTATAGTAACTTATTTTGATACAGGCTATCGCACTCGACCACTCAAGTAAAATTGATTATATTATGGCTTATACCCCTTATGGCGGAGACGGGCGTATTAGAGTCAGCTGGAATTGCTCACAAGCTAATATTAAGCCTCTACTAAAGGACTGGTGTAAGAAGGAATGCTTGAAGAGAACCTGAAATTGTAAAGCATAGCATCCTTTTCTTTTTCAGTTTTTTTTACCTTTTCAACTTTTTCTCATATATCATTTTCGTCGTGTCATGGTCGATTCCGCTATTCTCGATACTGCCGTTAGTCGTGCACCTAGAAGTGCTTGCTATGCTGGCATGTCCACGACACAGGGAAGACGGACTAAGAAGAAGCCCCATGAGGTTTATACAGCATAAGCTGGGCTTTATAGGCTAAAGAGGTGAGTGGTATAATATCGAACTCCCTGCGATTTGTTTGCAACAGAGCTCTTGCTTGCCACGTGGGAGGTCCGATTCTGAGGTTGGTTTAACGGAGGTACGCAGATCTCGGTTGTTGTACATTCAACTGTCTTCTATTTTGGCATTTCTGTTGCGTGGAACGCATTTCTAAATGATTGAGATCATTCGGCTTTTCGCGTTTGCAATATGGAGGGATTTTTACGCTGTTTAATTTACTCGAGGGCAGGCCTGGCAGTCGCACTAGCATTGCAATTCCAGGCGTATGTTACTACAGTATCTTAAAAGCACGCCTTGTCTCATTATAAGACCTACTTATCATGACCACTGATGCTTATGTCAAGGCCACATGAGACCGTGGTCAAGACACCACCAGAGACAACCCCGATGCACCATCCCTTTAAAGGCATAATGTAGCGATAAAAGGATACCTGGACTCATAACTGTTGATCAGTCTGACACTAACTGTACCCAATCGATAGAGGTGAACAGAAAGCTACTTGACATATTCTTGTAGCCTCTTAGCAAGTCAGCTCCTTTTCGTCGCTTTAGCTGGTTTTGAGGTCGCTTCAAAGTTACACAGGGTACGATTATTGCAACTGATACGACAAGCCAGCAGGAAAGCTGCCAGACTCTAAACAACTTCCTCGGATTGGGGCTGGACGTCTTGGTAAGTTTCACACGCGGCGGCTACCACGGAGCCGGTCAGCAAGCCTCATAGAGTTTAAAAAGCGAGGGGTTGAGGAACTAAGTCTATGATGGCCTCGCCAAAAAGCCTTGTAGACCCTGAAAGGGAATAGGCGTAAGACCATGTGGCGCGAGCAGGCACGGAGGGCAACTCATGTTGACCACTTGAGTTGGTGCGATGCGGGCCGTAGATATGGATGGGCTGGGCTGGGCTCGCTTCTTTGGATAGGAGCTTGGGTTCTTGCTTGGAGAAGCGAGTGAGAAGACGTTCAGCCCCGGCTTGAGACTGAGTCGTATTTGTTGGTTCACGGGTGCGAAATTCCTCGGTCTTGCGTAGGCTCACAACAAGCTTTCGGTGTGTCACTGTGAACGAAGATGGCACATACTTTGGTCCGCAAACCATTATCGGGGGGTGGCAACTGTTTGGAAGTTGATGGGCACGCCCTGCGGTCGAGGTTCGCGTCGCGGAGACCGCCGTCGTATGAACGATGGTTCCTGCAGGCACCTTCGAGGGCCTCCTCAGTCCGCCACTTGTCGCGGAAGTGAAGCGAAGGCACCGGTTGGGTACCGCGGGGCGTGTTGGGCTCGGGAAAGTTCAGAATTTGTTGGTTCAAAGGCGCAGGATTCTTAAGTCCTTGGCAGGTTTGCAGCGAGCTTTCGGTGTGTTGCTGTGGTTCTGGGCATGACGGGAGATTACATATTATTTGGTCCGCGAAGCATCATTGGGGGTATTGGCGACTGAGGCTGCCGTCGAACGGGCGGTGGTTTGCGTTCGGGTTCGCGCAATCGGGGCGGTGGTTCTTGCAAGCATTTCTGTGTGTTTTCCAGTTCATCGACTGCCGTAAAGAGTTAGCAATGATTAGATGCTATGAAGCAGCATGTGCCGCGGAGCCTTATACGCGCTTCTCGGCGGGAGGATCCAATGTCGACGTGAGAAACTGACCAAGGTTCGGATGAGAGAGTCGCGCGAACAGCTCGACGCGACGCCGTGGTAGCGCGGATGTTATCCAATGTTTGGCCATGCTCGCTCTAGAGGGGAAACGTGTTTGCGCAGTCGATGGGCAGGTGATTTTGCTAGTCGATGCCTGGTTTGGTGATCCGAAAGGTCTGTCAAGCGCCGAGGTCTAGCCCATATGGCGCGAACGATCAAGTGATGGTTGAGTAGAGAGGTCATCGGAGAAATGACCCTAACCTGGGGCATTTTTGGGGCGGGGCGGGGGCGGATCGCTTTTGCCCTGGGGGGATTCGCGGGGGACTTCACAGGGTATCTTGAGCCACTGTCTGGCACGACACGACAGGAGGTCCTGTAAAGTCATTTAGTGCGTGCATCATCCTCATCATCACTCTTGAAGCATTGCAACAAAATTTCTACTTGTCGCATTGATCGGTGCCAATGCTCAAGTCACAGTTGACGCAGCAGCATAATCAGGACATTTTTTATACTATTCAACTCACGAAATCCATGGGCTTTGCAGGTCTGCTGCTAGAGAAACGTAATGAATCGCATGCCTCACCGTCGATGCTGGGCCCAATTAGAGAGTGGCTGTTACAGGGTCCAAAATGCAATCATGGCTTGGAATCCTTTCACGGTTTTTAGCTTCAGCGCTAGAAAGGATTCATGTATCGCTAAATACCGAGAAAGCGGCTGTTTTCTTCCAATGCCGACAAATTATTCCTCTCCCTCGCGCAGCTGACCGCAAACCCATCTCATCACGTCGACCACGTCGGCGGACTAAGGGTATATTAGCTACAAAAAAAGGAAGTCCTCTCATGATGCGATTGCAAGGTTAATCGTGAGCCTCACAGGTGACAATGAGATGGGAAGGTCAAAGGAAATTAATCACGGTAAGAGTCAATCTGGTGACTGAGCTTTCTATTCATCACAAACAAATTGATACAACCGCTAAAAACACTACAGCTCTCTTACTAACACCGGGGGCATAGCTTCAAGCGCGTAATGTAATAAATGAGCTCTCTTTCGCGCCATTCTGTAGTCGCCGTGTCCAAACAGGATGTTTCCCCCAACGTTATTCACATCGCGTATAACCACATGACCAAGGTCATGAGATGCGCTAACCTGGCTTGACAGTGGTAACGTAAGTATAAACTGCTTTTTCCACTCTCATTGGAGGTCACTCTCGTACGTGCATGTATCAAATGGTCCACGTTGGCGATCCTTGGAAGTAGGTGTCAGCTTAAACGTTGAGCAGGGGAGCATCTGTTTCGAAAGAGTCAATAAGGGTATACATCACGAATTTCGAGATAAACTAACTTATATATTCAAATGCCTTGACTCCAGGGCCCAGATCGGGGGAGCCCAGGTCTTTCGTTGCCATCTTCTGGATATCGGATCGCGCCGCCCCAAGCGTTCTTGAGCCATCTCATCGAAGACCTTACCCAGGTCCTCGATGCTAGGCGGGTTATTTTCGGTCCTACAGGTCGTTCCTTTTTTATCCTTCTCTGTCATTCTGATCTAAATCTTCTGGGGCTAGTTGAGGAGACCTGGGGACCACGACTAGATGCTGGGGGAATGGCCGAGCCTGCTCACTGGAAGGCGGGATGGTTACGCTTGGGGGCGACTCCTACGTAGATGTTAGCATGTAGCTCGCTGATTATTGTTTGCTAGGTCGACAGCCAAGGTGAGAGATGGTAATCGAGAGGTGTAAGGCAGCTGGGAGGGATATCTTACTAAAAGATCACGAGGTCGTCTTCTGCTGTCGACCCTGATACTAACGTTGCGCTCCAGAGATATGCTCTTTTCATCAAAGTGGTGGCGTGGCCACGGATAGCGTAGCTCGTAGAAGTGTCAGTGATGATAGTATGTGTTTGCGCGAGCAAGCGACAAAGTAGTACCCGGTTCGAAGTGGTCGAGGTGTAGAACTGTACCGATTTGCATCACGACCCTCATTTCATGGAGAATCGGCAAGCTGCATGGCGCTGCACTACTGTTGACTGCCAACCTTTTGGAAAGAGACGCCTTGCGTTTGAAGGACGTTCGCTTCTGAATCTCGAATCCTTTTCTGTAGGGTTGGCGGCCGAATTGGTTATCCTTCCTATGCTTACGGATGTTGGTAAAGCCGATCGTTGTCCGCCTTACATAGTTGTTTTGTTCGTTGCGTTCTGATGGCGGGTGTCAGCGGCTGGACTACCACTTAATACTAGGTAAACCATCATGACCGGCCCCTTTCTAGCCTGCCATGAATTTGGCTGAAAGGGACGTGCAGTAGTTCGATAATCGAGAGTATTGTCTCAGGCAGATTGATTGAGATGCTTACTGTAGTTAGCTGGCAAAAAGACTCCACGTCGCCGTTCCCTTTAGCTGAGACCATACTGCGGAGGCGAATCAGGCTAAGCCTAAGAGTAATAGCAATAGTTTAAACTATCTCAGAATAGTACAGACTACGAAACGTTTGCGGACCGAGCCGTTTGCAACGGCCCACGTGCTAAATTGACGCCAACAATCCGGAAGCCTCCCAGGCTGTAACCTCGTAAACCTCACACGCGGCCTTGAACCTGATACGCGATCTTTGGCGTGCTGTGAGAACCATCTCACGATGCCGATATCGCTCAGTGCAAAACGACAAGAAGCGAATTTTCCTTGCGTGGGGGTGTGTTCTGTATTGTTTCCTTGTTATCATGGCTGGCTGAGAGAACAACCGGCTATAACGAATACCCGAACTGAGACATGAGGGCATCTCCCAATTGTGGGCGAGATCGTCGTAGCCATGCTTCTCCAAAGCACAGCGGCCCTCACACCGTAATTTCCGGAATCTTGTTTCCTCGTGGCTGTTGCGCTAATGAAGTGCTCGTTTCAGACAGTTAGTTCACGTTTGCTGAGTCGCTTTTCCGTACTGCGCTGTTCATGCCACTACGGAATGTCGCATATCGTTCGAAACGCCGGGGACGTATGTTTTCGACCATAATTGCAAGCCATTCCTTTGGTGACCATCCACAACAACGAGCTTCCCTCCATTCTCCAGCCTTCTCTGTCTGTCCCCCTTGCTCGTGGCTGGCCTCATCTCCACCTGCATCTTTCAGATGCTTGAGAGATCTTAACTTCCGAGATCGTCCCGATCGTTAGATGCAAGGGAAATCGGGCTGGGAGGGTACCTTGGATCTTTTCTTCTTCGCTATTCGTCGGTTATTCTGGAGGCTGCATTATCACAGCACTTATCACCAGGCTAGCAGGCCCAGATCTCGGCATTATGGTCTGGGAAGTTTGCACAGTATGTAACCGGGTATGGGGTGCTGAAAATCCCGGACAAAAAGCAAGATCTGTTGCCGGCTATTTAGATAGGAACTGCACTCTCTGCGTGCAAATCCTTGGTTTCTACGGACTTGCATATCCTCCGGCAAGGGATGTATCACCGTAATTGTCCTACTTTTTGTCATTCTGTTCTTTCTGCAGGCACCATGTAGAACCAACATTGCGTTTGCATCAACTCGGGACTTTATCTTTCCAACTGTCTGCTTCCCATGGAAGAACGCATACTGTATAGACGAAACAAGGAGAAATTGCATATGCAACTTGCCGATTCTAGGTGAGAAAAGAAGCAATGTCTTGGGCCACTGCTTGTCAGAAACACATGACTTCTTTTCGAAGTCTGAGCTATCACATTGTGTATAAATACCCTGATCATCTGCGATCTCCGCGTTGTTTCCTTAACACATCAAAACTTCTGTATTTGACTTCATCTTTTTTCTATCCCATTTATCACTCTTTGAGCTGCTTGATCTGATCACTCCGATGCACAACATCCTGTTGGCTCCTGGATTGTAAACTCAGTCGCATTTCTACAACCACGGACCCCCAGTTGGCTGTTCCAGACCTCGCCATGGACCGGCCTCCAACCCCAGCTAGCGTGAGTCATTTACTCATTCAACCTAATATATACTCACATATCTTCGTCAGGTTGAAACTGACGATCCATGGCCTGCATTCTCCGAGGCAGAATTGGAGTCCTATCGGAAGTCGATCGAAAATTCCTCCAAGTTCAATCTTGGGCAGGCGACTTTTGAGAAGCAAGGACAGACCCACACCGATCGTCTTGCTGAGGAATCTGGAACTGCTGCTGTAAATGTGCTTATTACATTTACTAGTTTATCTCCATGGCCAGAACTAACGTCTCTTAAAAAGGCCGAACAGGAGGCTCTCAAGCCTGGTGCGTCATCCGAGTCAGAGTTACGATCCAGCTGGGGATTCGTCGGGCGCTCTCCCAAGCAGTCCAAGTCCCTTCCAGACCCGACCGAGTTCACAGCCCTGAAGGGGAAAAAGGAGACGCACTCTGTTCGTTTTGCTGAGGATTCTGAGATCGTCTCTGTAAGTCTACTTGTAGCTGTCACTAGTTTATTCCCTCGCATATCGCTAATTCATGTTTGATAGAACAAAACTAAAAAGCCGAAGCCACATGACCCATTCTTTGATGTGAGTCCCGTGCATTTGTAATGCAGCCCTCAGCAATCAAGTCACCAGCTTTGAACAAGTTGGTCATCTATCTGAGAGATAAGCCCTTGGGTATTGCCAAGCGTTGTCCATGGATGGAACTTGATACAGATTCCATGCGTGAGACAGCTGCAATGGAGTCCGCCCATGATCTCAGGCGTGCCAAGTTGGACGTTTAGATAACGGAACCTTGCCAGATAAACTTGCGTCATTGACATGAACTGACCCCGCTAATCCCATATACACAGGATAGTACTTGGGCTCTTTTCCGTTCTATTGAGCAAATGCAGAAGAAGTTTCAGAAAGAACCCCCATGCAATACCACTGTACGTTACTCTCTATATTCTTGCAGTATCGACTAACATGGCATCTGCAGAATGCAATATCACTTGTACTCACAAACCTCGGACTCCTGAACAACGAGGCGATGATTTCGAAGGTTCTTCACAAGTCTCACAATTTGGATCAATAGTCTCTTGGTCTCGATATAAGTATGGTTCAAGCGAGACTAGGTATCCTAGAAAGTGAGAAGAAGTGTCATCGACGTCTTCTCTCGAGCCTTGAGGAACGCTTATCTGCGTTGGAGATCAAGGTGATGCGACTAGAGTTCATGGCAGCTAAGAATCACAGCTGCAAGATTATGGAGGTGTATAAAGATGATAATGAGATTTTGCTCAAGGCTCCGTTCGGGAGTAAGAGTCAAATTGAAACTGAGGTTGATGCTCAACTTTAGGCTTATCGTGAGCTTCGACTCCAGGATTGGCGTGAATGATCGCGCCTTGTGTTGGCTCTGATGTTGGGAAAGACAATTATGTTGACCGTCGCCTTGGATGATTTCTGGATCGTCCTTGGGGCTTGGCCGGACACAAATGGAAGGGTTCGAGACCTGGCATCTCGTTGTGGTCTACGAAGCAGAGAGAAGTCCATGTGCTTTATAGTAATTGAATCTTTATATGATGCATGCCTTTGCGTGAGCGACAATAGATCGCTGGTTTGATCATTTGGACGTGAGAGCACGCCCTTCTTTACATCGGCCATCTTCCGTTTCTGACGGAGCGGACGAAGAAAGATGAGCCCGGCACAGGTGGTGAGAATGAAGCCTCGCTGTTTCTGGGAACCCGCCATCTGCAAGCGCTCAAAGGCACGTAATAAGGATGACCTTGCCGAGCTCGGGCTCCATCTGTCTAACGAGATCACTAATACGAAAGAAACTGTTAAATCGGTCGAGAGATCGTGTACAAATAATTTGCATTACCATTGTCACGTATTAACTACACTCTAATCTTGCGCTTCACCTGACTGCATCCATCAAGCTCATACCCCATGCGTCGCGAATGTTCTTGATGGGAGAGTCAGACCCTACAGGAAGAAGGAAACCTACTACAAACGCCCAAGGACTTTATGCCCAGCCGGGAACCCTCAAGTTTTGTAGCGCGTACCTAAGTACTTTGGCTGGGTTGCGATGGGATCAATGGAACCCGTCAGGATTAACGTAGTGTCTTGGGACTTGGAACTGCTGATAAAAAGAAAGGAACAATTGGATAAGGAAAATACAAGGGGCGAATAAATAAATTGCAGGAGGCGATCGAATGCGAGGTGGCACGCTTGCAAGAGCCTGAGACTGTCGCCACGTTCTATTTCCTCAAGAAGTCGAGGCACTTTTCCAGTTGTCGAGTGATTGAGAGCCGTGGAGCATATAACATCTCTTAAGAATCTTTACTTGATATCTTATATCCTTTTTCGCATTACTCGCCAAGCCATAGGCTCATAGTAGTCCTCCTTGTCAAGGGTCTTTGAAGATGCCATTCTTCGAACCATCGCGCTACCCATCTAAGCCACCACAAATCGAACCATCACACGGGCACCATGTTCTAACAAATTAGCAACATCCTTGTTTATAATATCATTGGATGTTCCCATCGCGTCGTTCCCAGGTTGCGTCAGGAGGAAAAGGTCGAACGCTATCGCGCCCCGAGAGTCTGGCTTATTCAGGAGCTCATCGGGAATGATTCTCAACAGAGCGACGCGCTTCGATGCTCTCAATGGCATCATAGCAACATGGTGAAGTACCGTAGACCAAGGTGCGCTGGTTGTCTGATCCTGCGGACTGAGTGGATGGTTTTAGGTCATGACGCGCCTCCAGCCCATTTGCAGTCTGAACAGTGTCTGCTAATATATTTCAGTCGTGGATAGGTAATCCCGAATGAAATCCGGCTCCATGATCTTGACATCTTCTTCTGCAGGCATTCGTCTTAACACGTCGGCCTCTCTTTTAATCAGGAAAGGAAACGAAGTCAAAATATGACTGGCCATCTCTATCGATATTGTTGAACTGCATGCTTTCAATCGCTGTCTTGCGATCAATTTCCTCACAAAATATCTTGTTCACTTCCGCACCCTTTTCAAGAAGAAGCTGGGCAATGGCGGGAGCTGGAAAACAACGTGGAGTCCAAGCTGTGTAATGCAGAAGGGGTCGTCCATCTTTGTGAACTCGAGACTTACCTGCTAGGCTGAGAGAATACTTGACGAATGCATGCAGGTTATGTGCAACTGTAAATGCAAGGAAAGTTGTGTTCCAACTTTTATCCTTCGAACCCTAATCGCAATTAGGATCCTTCCATATCTGGCTTCAAGTCCTGGCTGTGCAGTTGGCCGATGATGATCTCGACGGTGGACATGGTCCCTGGACTGTGCGCTGTCTCGAATCCAGTCATGGATTGGCAGTGTGTCTAGACAAGCTCTCTCTTGACAGCTGAGTACCTTGCGTGAGTTTCGGCTAAGTTAGCCCATCTCCGAGCACATCTTCGTATTTCACCTATGTATCTCTTAACTTTTCTATTTTGCTGCTGTCAGAGATCGACGGTTTTAATTCTCATCTGATAAATGTTTGATCTCCATGCGAACTTTTGTCAACTTTGGTTATCGACAATCCCAGCCAAAAGATCTGGAGCTTCAGAACAATCCCCATGATCGTGTCGGCCGCGTCCTTGAAATGGTAGCAAACGGTGCAGATAACCTTTTAAATAACTGTTCTTCGCGAATTTCGTTTAACATAGGAGCTTCGTCCCCTCCGAATTCCGTGAGAGGACCTGTCTACTCATTGCTACTGCGATCGCATACTTGAGCTTTACCTACCCTGTAGTTCGCCGCCAAGCATTTGAGCTGCTGAATCCTCAAGACGAGGAAAAAAAGTGTTGCGCCTGCGAGTGGGGCAGGAGATAAAAATAGACTGCTAAAAGCTACTTATAGATACTGGTAAAATTTAGAGGATTACAGGTATATCTTAGCAGGTGCCTGTAGCGCGGGGTAAATACTCCGAATTCACATCACCAATCACGTGACTGGAGCACCTGAGATCTTGCGTCATTCTGTTTACCGACGTCATTTCCCATCTTCAGCTTTATCATCAATCGCGTCGTATCCGATTTCCACTGCAGCATGCGTCAGACAGACGACTCTATCTTGGGGCCGACTGCATTGCTGCATTGACTCGCGTCCTGACGGTACGTATGTATGCTCGTCTGGGTTGACCCAACCCTCTCAAGAACGCGTTAGTAGCACCCTCGGCGCGCAAACCCTTGGTCTGAACGACGAATTGCCTTTATCGCAACCACCCTCCCCTCGTCCCTCATATTTGCAAAAGCTTAACCGCATTCTACTATGATGAGGTCACTAACTTGCTTGATTAGGGACCGACGGCCTTCGATGACACAGGAGCAAGCGACGCGCCGAGAAGGCTCCAATCCTCGATCGATCGATCCTACGGCTTTCGACTGTCGACGCAGGAAACCGAAACTGTCAGGCTATCTGCAAATCACAGTCAATACAACAGGCCTGCGATGGCTAAAGTCAATCCAGCTACAACTGTAGCAACCCTCAACATGTCATATTGCACATACGCCGTTAGCGGATTGCCTTGGGCTTTCCGTCCTGTACCGACCACGAAGTCTTCACCCAACCCTCCGAGTCATCATGGGAAATCCCTGCTTCGACGTCAATCCGAGCTTTGCCATTTGCGCCGAAACACCATGCGAAATCCCCTTCACCGATCCATGATTCCTAGTCAATTGCACACTTTTCAACTTCGCGAGGCCGAAACATTAATTCAGGATATCATCTGACAAGTCTGAAAGTGGAAATGTTCTGTTATTGTGCAGGTGGTACGTCGTGTCACCAATTTGTTTCTTCGCGAAGATTTATTTGCTGATTTTGCAGTAGCAGGCATTGTCATCAATCTTGCACGGCATCCCGGACGACCTCAGAACTTTGCGCACTTGTTGGGCTCACTGAGCACCGATATCCCATGTTCACTAATCCGCTCTTCTTCCCGCCCACCAAAGGGACGAGGGTCTCAACTCGATCACCGACCTCAGCGGCAGTGGAAGTCAAACATCCTCGATGCGATATGTTTCGGTCTCGGAATTACAAACATGTCAACAGTTGGAGCGCAGAATGGACGAGAGTTTCAATTAGATCACCGGTTGCAACAGTAGTGGAAAGTCAAACATTCCTGTTGTGATAGCGAGCAGCCAGGGACTGCAGCGATGATGCATCCTAGGACCCCGGGAATGAGTATGACCTGGAAGAGGAGGTGGGAGTACACCTTCAAGTAGTGTGGTGATTCGTTCTTGGAATTACAAACATGTCAACGTTGGAGCGCAAAATCTACAGGTCAGTCACCGTCGATCCAGCCACCCTTCGTCCCAACTAACGACAGTACCGAGACAGATGGGATCGTTGTTCTTCTGCGGCAGCTTCTGGAGGCCGGGGCGACGATGGAGTCTTGTGTCGGAGTGAGACCACTTCTTCTCAGGCGGTTATCACATCTATGATGGCCATAGCCGCGGGACTCAGGGCTAGTACTGACGAGCATATTTACTGCCGTCGGGATTGTCTCTAGGCTGCCTGCTTACGGTTATAAGAATGCCTGGAACCATGCTTCCGGATTCCACAGACGTTCTTGGAGATGCCAGAGGATGCTGCTGCTTTTCGAGAAGCAACCCGACTTAACCTAGGACCCCATACATTTCCGTCCCCGATTAAGACCGTATGTAAGCACTATCACTTGACCCGCTACCCGACGACAAAGATCTCAATGGTGCATCCGATTTATAGCTACGTCTTCGAACCAAGAGATCCGGCACCTTTGCGCGCTCCTTGTCTGGGCGTTATATGCTCTAGAAATGTCTCTACTTCGAGTGCTATGTCTTTTTGAACCTCCCTGCATACCCTCATGCAAACCACTAGCATCTTTACCTATACCATAAAGCACACGATAGGCACAGGTATAAGCTAGTTAATGATCCAAGGGCCAGCTATCAGTGCCTATCGTTAAGACTTGCTTAAACCTTTCGGCTTCATGCGCATAGCCTAGCTTGCAGCCGAAGCCTCTTGTGATGGAGCATGAGCTGAGGGGAGAGGGAGGTGTAAGTTCCCTGTCGGATTCGTGGTTCTTTTCAGCCCCTCGGGTGCAAGCACAGCAAGAACGTTGTCTACCAACTACAAGGCAAGCTCACGGACGTCTCGGCCAACTTAAAGAACGTTCTTGAGGCCAGAATCAAGAACATCTAGGGGGCATCGCGATCAAGAACAGAGAACTCTATCTCCGCCGTGTCGCAATATGCTCCACCATCAATTCAACATTCGGCACCATCTTCACCCCCCGACTCTTCCTTTGGCTGGCGATAGCCATTCTGTCCAGCCGCATCGGCTGCATTGACTTCATCTCACGACTCTTCCTTTCGCTGATAGTCGTCGTCTTTTTCATCATCCGGATCGGACACCAAAACTTTCGCCACACCAGTGCTACTCAGAGCTCTTAGTAGCTACCGGAACGCCGAAGACGGAGCTGGATCTCGAGTGGGAAGCATTTGGGCTCTCACGGTGAGTTACAATATTGCTGTTGATGTAAGCCTCTCTGTGACACAGTTAATACCGGTGACCAGTCTTGCTGCCACCAATGCCAGGCTCGATTACAATCATTGTTCTCTATTAACCAGTTCCTCTAATCCCTTACTTCAAGGACCGAGGTCATTAGCTTCGATTGCCCTCTAAGGTTGCTTTCAATGGATAGTATAGTGAGCATCTGGTTCAGCTGAGATCCTCTCAACCACTACATGCCTACCTCGGTCAGCATCGCAATACTTGAAGCTGATGATGCTCTGCTTGAACTTACCTATTCCGCGGTGCTACATAGCTGATGCTAACATGCATCTGATATCCCCGAGCCCTACTGGATTGCGTCACTGATGGTATGTATCTCCGGATACAGCTCGCCATCCTGCAAGCAGCAGCATCCTCCCTCAGCATGACAAATATTCTTAAGCCTTGCCTGCTGCAGGCCCAGCTTCATCTCGACCAGTATCTCGACCACTGCCCTCCTTCGCTCGACTTCATGCATACGTGTCGAACTGTTCAACAGACTCCTCTTTCGAACAGGCGCCTACTTCTCCCCACAATATATCGTTACCTCCGAACCACCAACTGCCGATCTCGACTTTCTACCCCGTACCGACCTCCCTTCGAGCGACTGAGCGATATCCACTACAGACAGCGAGCGACCTAAGCCCTCGCCATCAAAGCTCCTCCCGTATACCCGTCCTTTTACATATTGGCCAAGCATCACCAACTGCATTGCGGTCTTTCGTTCACACTATGCGTCACCCTCAACGGCATCACTGAGCGCTATCACGAAAGAAGGTCAACATCAGAAACAACCCCCGAACCCTGTACCGCGCGATCGCCACCGATGATCCGGCTCCGACTGCGAGTCCGACTCAAGGCTCGATAACACATCTTCGACTGTGGAACATGTAACGGCCATGCGACGCTATATTGGTTGCGACTGACAGCTGGGGTATAAAAACGACGGTCCTGAGATATCGTGGTTGAAGCCATGGGGATTCGAAGACAGGATACTGGAGTTTTGCATCGGGCTTCTTGTTTTGACCACCTATCAAGGCGAGCTACTTCCGGTTGCTGAACGACAGTGATTACAAGATCACTGTTGGTGGGGAAGACGGCGCACTGACGAAGGAAAAGTCGTTGCTCGTTAGTAACAGGATCCGGGGCTTCCCCTTTAGCTTCCAGAAAGACCGACTTCATGATCAGCATCACTCGCCTCACCTCACACGGTCTCCCAGCCTTCCGCATCCCGATCGCGAAGCAGCTTGCAGAGCATTTGGCCCAAGCTTGTGGCCATTGCTGCCTGTCGTCAATTTCTGCCTCGACCTTTCAAGTACGCGAGCGCTTTTTGCCCAAGACTACGGCGGGCTCGTGGGTAGATGATGACCGCATTTGAGAATGGGGTTATCACAAGAACCCCAAGAAGAGTCGAAGGAGCAGTAAGATAGCATTCTCACCTTATCATTGAGGTGATGCCCAGTTTTAGACAAGGAGACGGAGCTGTGCAGCAAGGCATCGGGTATATCGATTATCCCTAACTCCAAGGAGCACCCAAACCTATTAGTCGGCATACTAGACTTCACCTATCACCTGCAAGGCATGTTATGCCGAAAGACGCTATCGCTTACCATGCCTCACCGACCAGCTGAGCGACGATTTTGGATAGCGGCTGTATCACGATCAGCTCTCGGACCTAACGCTAGCTACATTCCACGACGCCAACGATAACGACGACTCCTTTTTCTCGAGGATAAGCTGTTGAGGTGGGTAGAGTTTGGCAGCGTCACGCTGGCCGTGACTGCGCTGAGGCTGGGCATTAATATTACACCCGTTGCCATGGTCATGGTGCTGGGAGAGTCGTTCTCTCTCATCAAGCTTATGCAGCGGCTTAGGCGGGCAGGGTATGGAAGGACGAATTGTCCCGCAGATGCCATCCTGGTATCGCCGCCATTACATGACCCCTTGCGTCGCATCATTCACCGCAGAGGGGTATTGTAGGAGCGCTCGGCGGCGTTGGAGCGCGCTCGGTTCAAGGGACAGATTCGCAGGGACCTAATCGGAGTCTACTCCAACAACATCACCCGTCTATCCATGCTATCGGTCACTGCTGCCTCTAGTATGTCTTCGTATTAAGAGGTACATTCATCAGATGCTTGCACAAGCCGAGCAGGTCGGTTGCCTTGGCGAGACCAGACTCCTCAGGAACCTGCTTCAGTATAGCCGGTGGTGGAAACACTGAGTGGTGATGCTTTGCCAATCCACAGGGACTACGCAGATGATGAGAATGCTGGTTAGTATTCACGTATGCCAAGATTAGGTGTTTCTCAATGGTCCGTGTTATCGCAGAGTTTGAAGCGAGCATCTGCTATGTCTGATTCGCACAGCGAGAGGATTAGGGCCCGGAATATCGAGATAGCCACACCTGGGTCAAGTTGGAGGAAGGGGGTTAATGACATCAGCCACCACTTGCATAACGTTCGTCATCCCCGTGCTATTACTGGCCAAGCCACTGCTTCTGCGTATCCGAGCCCAACATGCGCTTACAATCGAGTTCTGGGTCGCTTTGGTATCCAAATCTTATGGTACTCTCTTCAGCACTGTGTCCTGGTGACTAGGACGGTACACGCAATATCCTTGAAGACAAGGTTAATGTTCCACGCTTTATGCCACACCAGTCCTGTGACTTCCGGCCACAGTAGCAATGGGAAAGGTCCTCCATCTTGATCCGGCAGCCCTTCTGTACCTTATTCACGGCCTGCGCTGCATCCGGACATGGGCACCGCGACATGTAGTGCCTCTCTTCAACACTCTCCTCGAAACAGCACCACGGACACGAACTTCTCTGCGACGTCCGTGAGCTTGGCGAGTGCGGCCGCTCCTCCGAAGCCTCATCTCTGACGTGGTGCTTCAACTGCTCCGGGATGCCTCCCCTGGCGGACAATGGAACAGAGGAATGGGAGCAGGCTGGCTCGTCGAGTGTGAACTTCGCCTGGTAGCATGGACTCGGACAAATGGCCCTGGGAGGTCATCACCTTCGGCCTAAGCAAATAGGGGCAGAATCTAGTCTCGGACTTCACGAGACTTCTGAGCGTCGACCTTCCCAAAACCGACAATGCATTGCTTGAGGAACTTATTGACTATTTGCATAACAACCTTGCGGAGTAGGACGGGTGTTTGGTGTTAATATCTAGATTAGACTAGAAGGTAATATGATAGAGTCGCAGTTATCCTTAATACTTGATGATATAGATGGAATACACTACCATTATTCTTATATCCTTCTGCCAATGCCCCCCTTTCGTTCGACCTCCTTGTGGGTGCTCCTATTATACAACTGCGTCTTGTACCATTTCCTGCTGGAGAAACCTATTCTTATGCTCCTCAAAAGGGTCACAGTCCGGGCCCTGGAACAAACCGAGTCGCCTCATTCATTATTCACAGAGTTGCAACTCCACCCCTCATCATTATCCTGCTGGCCAAGGGCACCATCTTCAAGATCAGGGTGCTCAAGTTGTCTCTTAATATCTCTGGGGTTTCAATGAACAAATAGGCAGCGTGCAACCGAAAGAGGCCTCTGTTGGCTTGTATGTTCCTGTCTTATTGACGGGCATAAGAACTGGATCGATACTGAATCGCGGGCTACGCGGCGTCGACTTCTCAATTCTCCAAGCTTGATTAACTAGCTGTAATGCTCGGCGTCATACCCGTAGTTCAGTAACTTCGCACTGCCCTTGACAGCCTCGCCCATCCGTTTGCTCTATTGCTCCCGTCGCGCGGCTTTCGTTTTCTCCTTTGACCTCCCATCTTCCAACCTCACCCGGCTCGTCATTCCCATCTCTCGTCTGCCGCTCGTCTACAGCGCGTCGCCCTGCCCCGCCACAACTTCTCTTGTCATCTCCAACTGGTTGTCTTCTGACAAGTCGGCCGATCGTTGATTCGAATGGGGTGAAACGGGGGTATGAGGCTTGAGACTTGGTTGTGAAGTGCGTTTGGCCGTTCTTTTCTCGACGTGCATCTAAATTGCTTAGGAAGTGCAAATTGCGCTTTGTGGTTTATTGTCTTGTTCGTGAATCATAAGAACTCCCAGTCAGTCGTCTGACAAATACCGATTCGTGTCTCGCCTTAAATGACGCCGGTCTTGGATCGCTTTCTTTCGACCGGGTATTATAGGGGAACCTTCCATAGCATAGGGTTAAACGTGAAGTTGGAGGTGCTCGTTCTCTTTAGATCTGTTTACTCGGGTTATTGGCCAGATGGGATCTCAATTGGACCATTGGGGCTGTGCTCTGGCCAGGAGCAGGAGACGAGATACGTAAGGGTTGTTTTGTCGACTGCGAGTCGGTCGGTCATCGGCTGAGACGATTGCAACAAGGAACTCGACACGACAGATAGCCAAATACTCCATTAACCCAAGTATCCCTCATACCGTGAACCAGAATATTAAGCAATGATATATATGCTGACAGTTCCAGATTGCCTGATCCCTCCCGATCCTGACGCAGAATCTAGCCCGTTCCACAATCCGAGCAACATCAGCGACAAAAGTCTTTAAGTGGAGATTCCTCAGTAAGCGCTCTGTAAGTCGCTCCGGTCGGGTCGGGAGAGTTGGCGGCGCCGATTTTTGAGTGAGGAGGACCGACGGGTATGATACAGGAGCCGAACCCAGTGGCGATGTGATGAGGCGAAAAGCGCCTTGTAGAGACGAATGTTAAGACTGGAATTGCCACATCCTGAGTCCCTGATGCAGACGAGTTTGGAGATGTATTCCCATGGGCTTCGTGGTAAGAATCCAGTACTATTCTTTGCAAGTTTCGAGGCGGCGGTGAGCTTTGAGTTCATGTAGCAGTGGGTGTATGGTCCAAGGTTTAGATGCGCCGTTGACGAAGTCGTCGGCGTGGCGGTTTCTAAAACCATGCAAGCCTGGAAGCTCTGAGGCTGATAAAGTAACCTCGGTCCGTTTGCTGTTATCAGTGGAAGCGTCGACGGTCGGACCGAGTTTTTGCTGTCTCCTACCCTGATCGAGCCGATATCAATGACCGCTCGCGACACCAACGTCAGCCCCGGGCATGAACTTCGACTTGGATATTAAGATATCGATTGCGCAACCCTCCGTGGTCCTGCCTTCATGATCCTGTTATACACCTCCCACCAGAACTTCTAGCACCTGATCTCCTCCAAGTCCCCCAGTACCCCGACTACATCCTCTCCCACGCCTTGAACGACAACGACTTACTAGCATTACTTTCTCCGATACCGAGCGCATGTTGACCGCGTCGAGCGGCGAGGAGGATTTCCTTGATACTCTAGAAGTGCTTGTTTGTCTTCCGCAGCTCCATCAAGCCCAGGTTCGTCGCCATCGAGATCAATATCGACTCCGCGTTCTTGCACCTGCATAACATTACCTCGGTTGCTTCGATAAGCCCAAATCTGATATACTTCTATTATGCATCACTCAGGTCCTTGCTCAACCTGCTGTCTGCGCAGACCGTCTCGGTGTTGTTGTTCTCCATCGGCCATTTCGCAGGCAAGACCAAACATAGCCTTCTATCATGACATGCGAGAAGCCACTCCCGGACACGGTGCGCATTTACTTGTCAGAGCATGGGGACGGCTTGGTTCCGATTGGCGAGCGCGCGAATTCTGAAGGGCAGTGGGCGTAGTTTTGCCGCTATGGACTTTATCAAGCCTTCCTTTCTACCCGATATTTAAGGCAGAGTGGGATAAGATCTACGACAAAAGCCCGGACTAGACCAACGCCATGATAAAACCTGTGAGTATCAGATTCGTATCCCTGCGGCAGTACATTATTAACACAGACCCAAGACACGATACAGGAACCACTACAAAGTTAGTCGTCACCATGATCCTGTTGTCATTCATGTCATCACTAGCCTCGAGCTCCTCCTCCCACTCGTCGAAGTGCTCCATGTCGTTCTGGTCACATCAGGCTTAGCCCGCACTCCCGCCATGAGCCTACATCAGCATCAACGTCTACTTCGCATTCGCATTATAGGATGTCGCCAACCAACACGACCAGGCCATTCCAAGCCCCCATTAGTACTGGATCGTCAAGGAGATGAGCTCTACGACAGCATTATGGCCAGGAACACGAATGAGGTCGCAGGCAGGTTGATGCGCTGCGACGAGCCTGGATGCTCGGCCACGTCAGGTATCGCGGAGTTCGTCTCGATGACGCTTAGGTGCAGGCACTCGTACTGTCTCAACCACATGTGCAAGGATGAGATCATACAGAAGGCCACTGCTAGTATGGACTACAGCAACATGACTGTGATCTTCCACGACCTCGATCTCTTGAGGGATGGCGACATAGAGCAGATGGGCGTGCAGTCGGACTCCAACATGAACTTCAGCTTGACCTTGAGGACCAGCGTGTGCACGAACACGAGCCCCATCCTATGCGTCATCCCACCCTCGATCTGGAGCAACTTCGTGGTCGAGCCCGCCGCCGCGATGAGGTGCTTCATCACATGGATCAGCAACACGTATTACGTGGACACGCCTGGGGAAATGAACCTAAACAACATCATGCTCTCGGCCCACAACGACGGTTGTTATAATTATGTCGGGATCATGAGGCTAGTCCTGAAACATGGTGTCGACTCGCCCAACTACAAGTTTGTGGACACACTGATGATGGTCATGGTGATCAAAGGCACAAACATGCGAGCGTCCCTGTTTGTTTTGATGGACACGTACCTGCCGCGGATCCCGTACACGCCCCACGATGCTGATAATGGCGTGGAGGTGCTCAAGTTCCTGACCATGCAGTTCCCGGATGTTAAGAAACACTGCAACATGTTCTTGGTCGACTAAGAGGGGTATACCGGGCGCATGGGCATGAACATGTAGTTGCCCTCAATTGCAACGCCATGAAGGGCAAGAAAGATCAGCTTTGACTTGGTCTACTCGAGCGTCTTCCTTATCGATCTGGTTTATTGCCGCGATGATAGGAACCTTGGCAGCCTGCCCTCGCCCGTCGTCACGATCAGGCCCAGGGTCGCATCGAAACCATCCACCTTCCAACGCCACAAACGAGATTAACAGTGACCTGTCGTACGAGTCCGTGGACTAGATCACCATCGAGTCTTTTAGACATCCAGATGTCCGTGCAGACGTTCTACAACTCGACAACCCGGACCCTTTCGTCTACCTGCCGATGCTCTGGTGGATGTTGTTGAAGAATTTCTGGAGCGATGTCCTGTTTATGACGGCGTCCCCAAAGATCCTCATGGCACTCGTTGATGCTCTCAATGGTGCCCTCATCCAGGCAGCTGATTGTGCCCTCGGTCTCGTAGCAGGATACTGTCTCGCCCCCGTTCATGGACATGTGCTCGGACACGATGGTGGTCATGACAGTGAACATGGTGGAGTCCAGGTTCTTGCACATGACCCTATAGCTGCAAAGGTTGTTGTATACCTCTTTGGAGGCGATTATGTCCCCGAAGTCGGTTGTGCAGATATGCAAGACCAGATCTGAGCCACGATGTTGTTGTAAGTCTTGTCTCCGTTGTTGGCCAGGTTCGTGCCCTTGGTGGAGCTCAAGCCCGGGTTTGTGATCTGGTTGATGGCCAAGGGCATCCCCTTGGGCATGGCCCTTGTCGGGATCAAGTCCACTACCTCGTTTACCTTGTTGTTTATCTTCCCGCGCTCAAGCATGAACTTCTTCATGGTCAAGCTGTCTTCCCTGCGCAAGAGGAGGGTCTCTGCATAGATGCCAGTGTCCCTCTTGTTGACCGTCGGCAGGCCCTCGATGAAGGCGCAGGCCTCCATCTTTGTTGTTATGCTGCTGTTAAACTCCATCAGCATGTTACATACCTCATTTACGTCCAAGATCATCCCCTCGTTGATCAGACTGGACGACTGCGTCCTCTCTATCAACTACGTCTTCCTCTACGCGAGCTAGACGATGTCATTGCCTATGGTTTTATACAACATGATCTCGTTCGCTCTCTGGTTGATGATGTTGATCACGACTGCCTGCTGCGACACGCCTTGCGCGTGGGGTTGAGCAACTGCCCGAGCTGGCTCCTCTTCAGGGCCCAGACTGGACCGTCGAATCAGCCTCGATCACCACGTCCTCTGCCCATGCCTGACCATACCCCTTTCTGCCGTTTGTGTTCAGGTTCTGGATGGTGCCTTGGTTCGAGCCAACGACCGCTGTTTGCGAATGCCGTTGCGCTTAACTGCATGTTCTTAGCCACGGTCTCAGGGTGGTAGCCGCTCTAGTTCAAGCTCCCGTGCCTGTTCTCGGGACTGCTCTCTCCGCGCTCACGCATGGCGCCGATGATGGGCAGGTCGAAGTCGGACATGACCTTATACGCATTTCTGACTGAGTTATGGTACTTGTTTATGAGTTGATCGGGTGCGTGATCAACTAGTCGTTCCAGCTGAACATCATCACCGGGCTGGGGTATGTGTTCCCCTTTCCCAACGACTCGAGGGCCGCCTCCACGATTATGCACAGATCTGGCACTGGGGGACTTCTTCACGTTTATCCTCGAGATCATGGCCGGGCTCTTGCACTTCACCAGATTGGTTCATGGCCACACCCAGGTTTGTGTAAGTGCTGGTTGAAGATATCCTCTGAACTCGAACCCGGTCGAGGAGGCCTGCAACGGGCTGCGCGAGGACGCCTTGCCGAGGTGTAACGCGATGTGGAGCTTGATGCTGAACTGGTGCTTGTTCCCATTGGCGGTCACCCTTCCGTCCTGGATCATGGCGTCGTCCAGGCTCGAGATTGCAGCTATCGCAATGCAGTATGAGCTGAAGCCCATAATCCTCTTTATGGCATCGTGCAGCTGGTTGGTCTTGTTCTGGACGCCGTTCTCGTCCTTGTAGGTGAACGTGCCCAGGCTTCCGGTGATGTCCTAGGACACGTTGATCTCTTCGAAGGCCGCTGGCATGTTCTTGCGCATGGTCTCGAAGATAGGCCCAAACAACTTCCTTCTGAGGCCGATGCGCCTCTCGAGCTTCCCGCTGGGGTTGCTCCTCGCGGGCTTGCCCAGGACGTTCTGTTGGGCCTCCTCCATGATCACGTCTATGCTCGTCTGCTGTTTCAGAATGAAGTTCACCTTCACGCTCCTTATCACGATGTCTGAGCAGACCCTGGATTTACCTCCCTTCTGGTATGACTTACTTCTGAACCTGAGCTTGTACTTGTCGGTGCTGATGAACGGGAGGCAGGCCGCCTGTCTGGCGATGGTCGTGCCCTTGTCGTCGATTATGAGGTAGTGCTTCTTGGGGTTCGGGATCACCCTGGTGTCGCTGATGACCTCGCTGTTGAGCCTGCTGTTAACTGCCTTTGAGATCCGGACCACGTCTACTGCTGTCTATGCGGCGAACTCCTCTGGATGTGGGCATGGGTTTGCAGCATCAGAGAAAGATGCATTAGTTTGAGGAAATGCCGAGTTGACAGCCCTGGATTGGTCATCAGAAGGTCGGCAAAGGTCTTGTATCATGTACTGGTATGATGGTGCTTACATGGAGCTCCTTCGCGATAACAAGACTCTTCATCAGGAAAAGTTTGCAAACACAACCCCCTACGTGATCATGTTTGATCCCGACAAGAGTGGCCACACCAACAGGGTTCACTTCATCACAAGGACCCCAAGACTGGCGGGTATGAGAAAAAGCATTTCAATGGCAGTACAAGTTTGAGAAATTGAAACTGACTCGGCTATCATCCAGTGGTAGTCCAAGTGGTCCTTGGGTACAGGTGCAATACTTTCTATCTGTTTCCTTCCTGTGTACCATAGCTCTGTCCTTCTCGTCACATTGAACCATCATGCTATTGTCAATATTCTGTCAGTAGGTTTGTTTCGCTGATAGTTCATCCGTGAGTTGCATCTCTTGGGGCTCCGAGTCTGGCCAGTCAATCAAATCCTCAGCAATCACACGCCGCAGACCCTCTATGCAAAAATTGTCCCTTTTCTCTTCTCGCAAGCCGCAAACACCTTGTTAGGTATTCTCAATGTTGTCTTGTAGCGCCCGTACTGCTTCGTCAGGTCCATGAACCCGAATGTTCACCTTTTGCAGCTTGCTTTGGCTTTACTCCAGGCCGGACTCCACCTTCTCCCCTGTTTCTTTGAGTCTGTCAAAGAGATGACCAGTGGCCTGAACGCTGAGGCTGTCGCTGGGGATGTTTCGAATTGTTTTCGAGACTTTCTTGTGACTCTTGACTACCTCCAGTGTAGTGTTATGGCTGGTAAGAAGCCTAGTGCTCTCCCCGAGCATGCTTTCGGAACGCAGATGGCTTCAGCATGCCAGACTAGGTCGCTCCAGCGCCGAGCGTGGATACTCACCGTTTGTTGCACTCTGAAAAGGGTGCCTCTATTGCCTCTCCACTGCTTCTTTCACCATATGCTTATATTTCTCGTCGAACTTGGGGTTGGCGTAGCCGTTTTGAACACCGCGCTCCATTGCCACTCGTGAAGGATGCTTTCTAATGACAATTGTTTATCTCTGGACAAGGTGGTCCTGCCTCATGGGACATGGCCGTTCTTGTTCTTGGTGGATGGCTTTTATATAATGTCCATGGCTCTCTGGGTAGAGATTCGATGATATGGGAGAATCATTCTGTTCCACATGACTGTGGCGACGAATACGGATATGCTCATGATTTTGAGATGGGATGATCCCTATTCCTGTCAGTTCGTCCATCACTTCGTCCAATGCCACGCAAGAAGTGAGCTTGTGAACGTCATCCACTTCCGATGCCAGGAGTCCGGCTACTTTGACACCTCATTCGGATGACGCATGCTCATCACGAGGCTCGCATGGCCTAGAGCCGAAGTCAGTCTGATCCGTGGAGTTGATAAGGTGCGGTATGATAATAGGACTGTGCAGTTGCCCGGCTCTAAGGTCGGCCCTATGGCTCCGAAGCAATGGAATGCTACAACAGAGGACCAGGGCGCTTATCAGACGAGTGACCTCGAACTGTCCATCCGCGCAGGAGTGGAAGGGGCCCTCAAGAACTGTGAGGTCGCAGGAAGTTCCGATGATACCAGGCGTGTTGTTGTAAGTTTGACCCGAACCGAGAAACGTCAGACTTTGGCTGATATCTCGGAGGAGAACAAAAGGCCACATCCAATTCTTTTGGTGGTATACCCTTAGAAAAAGTATGATCAATGCAGAAGACCAGTGATATCAGATCATTCATCCCTGGCCCCTCAACCTTCCAGACCTTAAAGAATGTATACATTCTTATATACTGTGGGCTCCAATGGATTTCATTGGAAGAGTCAATGAAATCTTCGGTCCTGATTCCTGCCGCCTTGTGATCAAGTCACTGAGTCAGCACTCCTGCTTTCGAACCCAGATGACTACGATGAACGTTCTGCAACATGCCTTGCTATTATTGGTGAGGTAATGGAGGATGATACCCAACACAATGCACGTCAAAGCACTGCTCATGATCACGATGCTTCAGAGCAGTATCTTCGATTCCACAATAGGTCGATCATCGTCATTCTCCATCATACCAGACAATGAGGTCGAGGATAAGGAATAGCGCCCGTTTGTCATGATTGACCAGAATACTAAATCTGACGAGGCCTAGATGAAACAGGTTTTGTGTGAGACCAGAACATGGCTTCTCACAGAGGCTCAAGATGAGACCACATTACGTTTTTGCGAGAGTTTCTGGCGTCTATCTCAAACATCGTATCGATGTTCAATTCTGTGTCCCCAAACAAGCTTGTAACAGATCAACTCTCGAACAATCCTCGCCATCTGAGAGTAGCAACCTGGTTGCTAGGGAAATCGCCCGATTGAACATCTCTTCGCTGAGAATACTCCTATTTCACCTCGTAGCTGCGAAGAAACGACTAATGTTACCATCTCACCTCGCCCCAAAAGGCTAACCGCAATCGTTTGTTCTTAGAATGGAAGACCAGGGCCCAAGTACGCGATAAGCTCCTCAAAGAAGACTATAAAGATTCACCATAAGAACTATGCATTGTCCCCAGGTTGAAGTACTTCTGACTTACTAGTACTCACGTTTCTCTGATGGCAGCCTCATGATCTTCGGCGCTCTTTCTCTTTCGCAGAAGTGGCACTAGATGTGCCAGTGCCTCGGTGGCGTGTTCGGAGGTATCAACAAGGCGACTCCTTTAGTAGACCTCTCCTGGTGATCCTTCTCCTGAAAAGCGTGTCTGGGTGAAGCTGGGTTCTGAACAGGCTCGCCTCAGTCTTGGGTCGAGCAGCATCGTCGGTCAGCTACGCGGGCTTTCTTGAGATGGCCGACTCGGACTGCCACAACATCTGATGCGGACTTGTGGATTTTATTCATCTCGCGGGAGATCTCATCGGAAGAGGCGGAATAGGATAATTGGAGAATTACAGTTCTTACCAGCCTGTAGCTGCCTCATCAATAGCGACAGTGAAGAGGGGAATTACAGAAAGGACATCGCCACCGTCGAACATGCAATGTTGCTGAATAAAGTCAATCATCCAGGATTCACTCCGTTCGATGTTGAGCCATTGGGGACATCTCCTTACTTTCTCCCTCGCCAGCCAGTTTAGTATAGAGAGTGTCTTTGCACTTCAACGTCGTCATTGTACCTCCTACCTCACAGATTGACTCGCATCAACGGTGGTTACTGAAGCTGATGCCCTGAGACGGCAGCAGCATGATGCAATGGAGAACGCCGGTTCTTTTTAGGGGCCTCCAGCGAAAAATGGCAGATATATAAGTTCTCCGTTGAATACGCAGTCCGCTCCTGTTTTCGGTCTGTGGAAACAAACCATTCTATGAGAACATTACAGGCTATCTCCATCCACTTTGGTCAGGATCAGTTTTAGGCATCAGTAACGGCAGAACTCGGATGGCGAGAGCAGCATCTCACGTCGCCCAAACTAACGAGATCGCACAGTCAATCTCAGGGTCATCTCTCTTCCAAAGTCACTGTGGACTACTCAGCATCGACCTCACTGTTTTCCCATAAGGCCGCAATCGTCTCTCTTATTTGCACCGTTGTTGACCACCTCTATATCGCATCGTTCAACTAGGCTTGCAACCCAGAGCTCAGCTCGACTTCTATCTCAAGGCAGCAACACACTGACAATCGCCGTCTTTACAGATGCTATCGAGCCCTTTCCACCAAAGAACAAGCCCACACCCGAGCTCCTTGATGCCGTTTGCTCCTGTTTCCTGGCTGATGTTTTTTTATCACCGCCTAAAATGTTATGATCTAAAGGTTCGTGCAGTTGAGTTGGCCGGTTTACATCTCAACGCAACTCAACCGCTACAACAAATCGCAAGTTTCAGGATACGTCAGACGAAGAGATGAGCTAGCACCAGAAATTGCACATGTCATCAACGCATTAGTCGTGAGTTGTCAGTCCGCAAGCCAGTTGCGACTTAGCTACCATGGGCTGTGAGCAGCCTGCAGATCCCATCCTTGAATACACCATAACCCTCCATCGTCTCGAAAGTATCACTTCTGCGCTTACGGTATGGCCATGTGGCACGCGGTTGGAACGAAACTGACCTCCAGTGGATCGATGAGGAGCTTGGCCTCCCTACGACTGCCAGAGAAAACGACAGGAAACGGAAGGTCGGCATGTTCGCGGTCGCGTCCAAGCAAATCCTTGAGTACTTCAAAGGGAAACGGTTCTGCACCGGTGCCTTCGTTCGTTCGGATCTTGAGTTCGGGAGTCTTGCCTGCGGCTCCTTTTGTTGCGTCGTCGGACCTGCTAACATCATCAAGGGTTCTGATAACGCCAACAAGCCGCTCTGCAAATTCACGAACGTCCTTCAAGACACCGTGAGCATATCTTGGAAGGGTCGCTCGTGGCACCACAGACTCAGATTTGCCCCTCTTGATCCTCCCGGCGGTACATCGATCTTCAGAACATCTCCAATTTGAGATCTTATTTACCATTCGATATGATTGGCTATGATATCTTGCAAAGGAGCAAGTGGTTTGCTCTAGCCGGGATTTGAGCCGTCCACCGGAATGAAGCAAAATATGCTGCACCCGGTGCTTGACAGAGCATAGTTTCTCATCCAACTGATGAGGTCTTGGATCGACAGAGGAAGCCAGCCGAATCCGATCAAGACATGTTAGACTGTAAGAAATACTCCGAGACTATGACAATAGAGACCTGAGGCTTCACCAATGCCACTTTCGCTCAAAGTAATGAAGTTGGTATTCACGGTGTCGAGAAGATCTTGGACAACTGCTCGGCACTCCCATTAGTCAAGCTGGCGAAAGCATACGTGAACAACTGAGACATCACAGTACCCAGTAGAACTAAGAAGCGAGTGATGCTTGTTTTTACCTCGATCCAAGCCGTGAAGATTGAGTGCGCCGAACTTCGAAGAGGTTGTCTTCGATATGCCTCCACCGAGGTAGTGTGAGTCCGCGATTCATTCAAGCCGAGTTTGACCAAGCTCCTGTCCCTACCTGGGTAATCTACATCATCAAGCAGGCTTCTGAGGTGTCTTAGAAAGCGGTTTACCTCTTGTTTGGTGGACTGGGTGGTAGCGACTTTCTCTGGGACGAGCACGTAGGCGAGCGGGCGCGGAGCGTTCGATGAGCAGCATCCTGTGCTGGTGGAAAATCTCTAAGCTTTTGAGAAGAACTCTACTTGATGTCTGCAACTCGGGGAGACGTTGGTGTTATGTCCTCCATGGTGTATCCAGAAGCTCCCTCTCGGTCCGCTCTTCGATGGTCTGGTAGATATCCCGATGCTTGGAGGTCGTTGATGTAGCGGATATTAGAACTCGTCTGCGTCCGCATCGCGTATTCGACTGCCTTGTGTTTCGTTCCATTGGGAAGTTGACTAAAGTTACGCCTTGTTCTGCAAAAGCAACCGATGGTGGGAGAGGACTTCCGTCCGGGGACCGACGGCAATGAACCTGGAGCCAAGGGGAAGGAGGATAACAAGCGAGAAAAGGATAGCCCATGCAGTACAAGACGGCAACAAAAGAGAGTATCTGCTGTACCTGCTTGTTGGACTAGTCTCTTTGGTTCCGTTGTTCTCGACTTCTTACACGCCTCTCTTGCTTTCGACGGCTGGTCGAGTGGTCATGCTGGAGGAAACTCTGCACCAGATCTCTCAAGAATGGTCGAAGATTCTACAAACTCTCTAGAGAATAGCACCAGGTTGCTGCGGACCTCCAACCACGTGTGGAATTCATGGTTTCAGACTTGGAAATGTCTTTCTCTGAAGCAATCGTTTCCTCGATCTTTTTCGTGAGTGCAGTTTTGATGTCGCAAATAGTTGCCTGCAAGTATTATTTGGCCTGTTCGTCGTTGTCAGGAATGGACGTTCTCATGAGATCGACGTCAGTTAGTGGCGAGCAATGTTCGGGCGACGTAGAGGAGGTTTTCTCAGACAGCCTCCTCGCGTGGCCGTAGGGTCGGACGATCAATTATATGCGTTTCGAGGCAGGCTGTAAGCTCGCGGAGGAGAGTTCAGGCTTGCGACATATCTCGGTGCGGATGACGCGACATTGGCCGTATCGTTCTTGCGAGGGTGATTGGGGGCATCGGGTTGGAGTCGGGTATCGCAATCACCGCCGGTGTGAACTTGAGGAACGCGTTGTTACCCATCGCTTGGGGTCGTGCTGGGAGTGGCTTGTTGTTGAGATTAACAGGTTATCAATGCTGAGTTTTTGGCATCCTATACGGGCTGCACGCGCTCGGTGGGAAAGATGTCGATGCTCGGAGGGGACGCTGTGCGACTGGCGTCGAGGAGTTCTTGTTGAAGGGACCTTAAGCGCTCGAGATCACCTCCCGGAGACCTTGATCAACTGTAGCTTGCCCTCATGCCTGGGACTCCTGTGAAGCGCCATTCGGCTCGGGCCCTGCTAGACTCGAGGATCTTTTCGGCTCTTGAGGGCGCTCCCATCCTTCGGTGGACCTGTAGCGGGCTAGCCTCTCGATTGGGGTTGCTCGATGTTGGTGATTGCGGTTGACGCGTAGAATTGAGAGTTTCAGCGAGGGCAGGCAGCCTGTTAAATCTATCGCGCTCCAATTTCAGCACTAATCGTTGGGTAGATGCTGATGCCGCGGGCGTGTGTGAGGCATTTGTGGGATGTCGAATATCGCTTTTGCGTGTGGTGGGAGGAATGAGGAGGAAAGATTATTGCCATGGCCGATGGGAGGCAGCGCTTCTGGAGCAGCCTAGCCATCACTGTAACCTGATTGCTCTCCCAGTGAAGTCCCTGCTCTTGCGAACGCTCCATAATTTTACTGCTCATCAGCCCCGCCAGGTCAATAACCATTGCCCCAGGCTGTCTCTTAGGGCTCCTTTGCTGCGCAGAATGACAGTCCAAAGAACCTTTAGAATTATTGAAATAATTGTGCTTTAATCGACGCTTCTCCAATTAACTATTGTCCCTGTTTTCGGCTATGTGTAAGCGATGGGGTTTTTGTGAGAGGCAAATGAAGAGCTGAATGGAAATAGAAAGCGATTTATCGCAAGAGCCGCCATTGCAATCATACAGGACGTTTGTCTCAGGAGCAGCGTTTCTCAGTAGGGGAGCAATTGGGTTGGTTTGATCCAGTGGCTTTTGCTGGCAACGCGCGCATGACCCTGAGGCTTGATGGATTGTGTTGCGTCGTTGAATCAACTACCATATATTAGAGAATCGATTAAACTTCAATTAGGTCTCGTTTCATACGCATTTTCTAAAATCTGGACATAAACAAAGGAGGTTAGGACTGAGATGCCCGAATAATAAACAAGTCGTCGAGTATCAACAAGTGGCCCGTCTCTTGACTTTAGTGCAAGTTATCCCACGCAGGAGTTAAGCGTGCGCTCATCAGAAAACTAAGCCAATTCAATCGTTGGCAATATTTCTTGTCTATCTGTCATCGAAACTTTTTTCAAGGCTATCGGATGACTTCATCGGCGTTTTACAGGAGCTGGTGCTGCCATTGCTTTTACAATCGGGTTCTTTCAATTCCATGTCTGAAGCTGTTGAGCATGAAACTACAGGGTAGATTACGCGCTTCGACTTCTCAAATTATTCTCAGGCGGGGTCCAACCGCCTCAGTTTGACAACCAGCTAATTGCACCGAAGTGAGCATGAGGGTGAGGTTTTACGAGATCTTTCCTTCGTCGATATCCAATGGCTGAGGCAGGACTAATTTGGCGGCTCGGCCGCAATTAATAGAGCTTGAGAGAGATAACCCGGACCAGAGATGATTGCGCTCTGGGTCAGTGACAACAAACCCTTCGGAACAGGAAGTTATATTTGCATTACAATCGGGCAGTTTATTCGGTTAATACACAAGAAAGAACGCACGCAGTAGGAGAAAAGATCAACATAGTTTCAGAGAACACGGCAGGCTCACACCAAGCCATGACAGACAACGAACCAGCCACCAACGTGGCGAAGATGCCCAACGGAGCAGTAGACAGAGAACCTCCTACTTCGCTGAAGAGTCTATGAGATTTTTGTATATTGAACTCGGGATCGCAGTAGATCAGCGACCATATGACTTTGTGATGAAGCGACGAAAACGAATCTCCTGACTGAGAAGAGTCAATTACCAATCCCCCAACTACAGCCATCTCGAAGAACAATAAGCCAAATAATGAGAGTATGTAAAAAGAACAAAAGAACAAAAAGGAAAGAAAAAGAACAACCGACTCTAATCCGCACTATCGGCATTCTAACCCTTACCAATAATACCCTCCTTAGCCTCTCCATCGTCAACCTCATCCTCCGAAGCATCCTCCCCATCTTCACCAGCCTTGAGGTCAAGTTTGGCTCGCATAGCTCTAACCTGAGCCTCGAGCTTCTCCCTTTTGGACTTCTCCTTTTCCAGAGCCTCCTTGAGGGCCTTGAGCGCAGCCCTCTCTTCTCTCATGTGCCGCTCAATCTTGGCGGCGACCTTCTCCACTTGCATGGAGGCTGATCTTGCTCGTTGCCAAGCATCGAAGGTCTCGACGCTTGACAACACGCAATTGAGCCCAGTCCGCCAGGCTTCTGGGTCCTAAGTCAAATTAGATACTGTGATATTGCGGAAAGAGAGGGAAAAGGTTTAACATACCACGAAAAGACCTAGTCGATGGCGGTTCGCCATCTCATGGACTCTCTGGACGTCCATGCGAGAATGCTCGGGCATATCCTGCACACATCAGCTTGAGTCATTCTGTTTGCAAGTATATACTTACATCCGAGCATTTAAGCCCATCAGCCTTACAACTGACACAGGGCCTCTCTGTAATAATTAGTATAAGCTGTAAGTATCAATGAAGGCAAAACTTACTGCCAGACTCGGTCATCTCACAAACCCAGAAAGAATTAGTCGGCCATTTCTCGATACACTCACGACAAGCAACGTCATGACGCTTGCCAGGCGCAGGGGTACAAGCAATGAGCTCGGGGGTGGCTTCACCAGCCGGCGCGTCGACTACGGTGGAAGCCACCAGAGAGTCATCGCTCTTCAGCCGTTTGGGAGCGGGCGACGGGGCCTGTGGTGCGGCACGCTTGCTGCGAAGCCTGCGTCTGGCAGGTGTACCAGCCTGTGACTCCGGAGCGTCATCGTCCCGAGAGGAATCTGAGTCTGCAATCACCACAGGAGTGATGACTTTGGGAGGCTTTCTTCCCCTCTTTGCCTTCTTCTCATCTGTCGGCTTCTCAACCTTTGAGGTGGACTTGTTAGGATTGGTAGCCAGCGGTGGAGGACCACGCTAGACTGATTAGTAAATCAATTGGTGGTCAGGCTGTAAGGACGCCTTACCAGGAACTTTGCAGTGGGTGTAGGGTATGGTTCTCTCTTAGTCGCTTTCTTGTCGCTCATTGTATTGGTGATGGCAGGATTTTGGATAAGGGAAGAAGGACTTGTCTCATTAACGGGGAATGAGAAATGCGAAAAACAGAAAGGAGAATCACGACAAGTGGCAAGTATCAATGAAGGAATAAATAAACATCGATTAAAACTCAGGCGCAAGATAATTCTCCAAAGACACTCAGCCAGCCTTGTCTACTCCCTTGGCTCAATTGCTTTTTCCCACAGCTAGGCAACATACATGCGCCGTCTGCCCTCTGCCATAACATGCCTGCATCATCAACACGTTTGGATCACTTCTGTTTGAAAATGTAACCGAGTTGATCGAATATGCCCTCAAGTTTGCAAAAATTGCGTGTCTTCTGTTTGAATGGGAAGACCCGAGACGTTCAATCCGTTTTCGACGTTGGAATTCCGGGTCGGGCGGCCCGGGAAACGGATAGCTTAGTTAGTCTACACAATGTTGTTCGATAAGCACAAGGGGGGAGTGGGTGAGATCGGCGATGCAAGCGCGCGTTTGTGAACGGGTACTTGCGTTGGAGAGTGAGACACAATAACACGATACGTGCTGGCTGGGCTGGGCTGAGACATGAGGTGGAGGTGACTGGAGTCAGCACTTGTTTAATTTCGCTGCAACGTGATAGCCCGTTTGGGTGGATGTACCCTGGCCAACGTGGGAGACACGGGGACAGATTGGCAGCTCCGAATACCCGGTTTGTCTCGTTGGCATATCGAGACCGAGATGGCTGAGGTAAGTCTCAGCTGATGTGCTTTTGGTACGTAGTCGCTGATAATTGCGCCGCATATTTCAGGCTCGATGATACACTGCGTGATGACAGAGGCCACGGCCTGCCGGTACGGAATTCTATGCCTAGCTGACAGCAGAGACAAAGTATTTTTGATATTGGCTGCTGAATTCCATAAAGATTTCTTGAGTGCATCAAGTGAGCTCCCTCGAACTTGAAAGGGTAGACAAGTCAAGCGCTACACAGTAATAGGCAAGTATGAGAAATAAGTCATTTCATAAGAATTCGAACTACTTGGGGACAGCTGTGTAGTAATAATGACCCTAAATAACTGACTATGTTTCTTGTTCTTGGAGATGTCTACCTCCAAGTGCACTTACGATGGCAAGATGATTACAGGTACAAGTTCAGCAATGTGAAAAGAAATCCAGAAATCACGTGAAATACAGTCATGCCTGTATAAAATACGTATCGTGCTAGTTAAGCCCAGTCCGATTAGGAAATTGAGAAAAGACGGCTGGATGTTACACAACTAAAAGCAACGGCCATGTCTCAGACAGCATATGATAAGATATTGGTCAAGAAAGCAGTCGTAAAACTAATGTATCTTTCCGCACAGGCAGGATGCCGCCCCAACGAAACGCAACGTGAATTCCAGGTTTTGGTTTGCAGCACGTGAATTATCGCAAATGAAGAAGATGTGAGGTGTTGGTGGTCCTCCGTTCAGCCGCACGCAGGGGACACGCTCATCGCCAATTCGAGGCTCTGGATCTTGGAACAACTTCATAGTATCTACAACCGTTCTATTGTCAATTACAATGCAATTATCGAATCTCCTGCCTTCAACCTTCAAAACGATATACATCACACGACATTCGGTCCTCAAGATGATAACGTAACTCGTTGCAAAGCATCAGCATCTCATCAGAGGTATCCAAGATGAATGGCACTGTAGATACTACGCCAACCACTCAGCAACCGCGTAACCCCCACACGGCTGAAACAAATGCGGCAGCAAATCTTCACTCGCCCGCCCTCGAATTGAGATAACAAGACTAGCATGTAGAGCCTGGTCGAGGAAGCAGGTACCTACCCGTTAGGCTAGGCTGTTTCTGAATGCCGTTCTTCGGAGCTCCGATACTCGTTTTTTTTCTCGAGGTTTTTTTATATTCAAAGACCGAATGATAAAGTAGGCGATGATTGACGACTTTATGTACTTAACCTTGATAACTCTGTTAGCAAAAATAGGAATACATCGATCTTTCACTTTCACATCAGTCTTTACATCAGTCTTCACATCACTTTTCACATCCATCTTTCTCAATTGGACATAATGGCACCTAAGGTATGCTACGCTACGCTCCAATATTGCATTATCCACGTCTGACCTTCATAGCCTAAGACTAGAACCTACTCCACAAAGGGAAAGGGGCGGGCACCGCGTGTAAGTCCACGTTCCCGTGGATCGTAGCCTATTATCGTACTGACTAATCAACCAGGAGGACGAGAGCAGCAGGGACATCGAAGTGAGTCTTTATCTCTTTAATCGTTAACATCAGTTAATAATATGTAGGAGGATATTTATCGCTTTCCTGATCCTGGACCCGACTCTGATTTTGAACCAGATCCTAATCATCCATCCGACTCTGATGAAGAGTCGAACCAAGAGGCACCTAGCACCACGGAACCCCCCAACTTTCGGACTATTCCATGCGTTCCGTGCCTCAAGCGCATGATCAAGGTACCCTTGAACGGGCGCCCTGAACCATGCATCTCAAGAGAAGGCGGGAACTTCACAGCCTGTAAGTTTTGTGCTGATAAAAGTCGCGGTTGCAAGAGTGTAAGTTACCCTGATATAGTCTAATTACTTTGATACGTCCTAACCTTGAGCAGCCCGGGGACTATGTGGAGCAGCCCCTTAAGGTAAGTAAACGTCTGGACGATAATGTCTCTTGATACTGATCCTTGTGTTCCAGCCCTGGGATGACGACGATCGTGGGGAATTTGTGATGTAATTCACGCGATGGGCACGGAAAGTGCAAAGTGCTGCCCAGAAAACGTTTATGAAGGAGAAAGTTGTATGATACCCATATCCTAATAAGTAAGAAGGGTACTAATTCATGGCAGGCGGCCGATTGGGAGGAGTTGACCGAGAAAGTCCAGGGATTTGTCGATGTGGTCGAAACAGAAAAGGCAAAGCAAGAGGCTCATAAGGAGAAAGTCAAATACGATATTCTCTGTGCGGAAGTCAAAGAATTAAAGACTGAGCTGGGGGAAATCCGGAAGTGGATTGAAGCGAGCCCCGGGTTGTTTGTTTCAAAGAGTATCAAGGATGACTACTTCGTTCGGTTTGCAGCTGGTGACCTGCTTCAGAGAGAAATGTATCCCGAGCAGCTCCAGGAGAAGGTGGATGAGGTTAAAGAGGACCTGGAAGCAGATAATGAGGGGACAGGTGATGGTGATGCTGCGGATGAGGAAGACGATGATGGCCGGATGATGACGGACTGATAACACCTTCCTTCCCAACATGTTCAAGGTCCCCAAGGATGGAGACCTGGAAGGCCTGAGTGGATTGGCTTCCTGTGTGTAGTTGGTAGCTACTTGCATTGGCCGTTGGAAGTGATTCGAGAGACGTCGGTGAATCACTACTGAGGGTATTGGACTGGGCGAAAAGTCGGGAATAGTTGCATACAAATTGAATGAAGATTCCCTGTCGCGACAAATTGCGCGTTTCAGTCTTGGTGAGGAGAGGAGATGTACTGAAGGGAGATTGAAAGTGACCACAAAGTCGATGATTGGTGATGCGACGTGAATGAACAGTGAGGGAGTCGCTAATGTTGGATCAATGAGCAAAGTCCTTTGAACCCCGAACTCTTTGTATACAACACAGAGAACTGCTGGGTTTCTTTTTGAGTGGGAGCGACCAATTGCAGGACATTTCTCGCTGGCAGAACATGGAGCATTTTCGAGACCGGAATTGCATTGCCTTCGCGTTCTGAATTGCGACTCACGTGTAAATTATTGGAATTGTATTTTTAGAGTTGGCTCTCTTGACAATTATCTCTAAATTGTCTTTAATCTCGCGGTCTGACCAATATGGAGAACCTGAGGATGAAGTTCACAGATGGGGAAAGCCGCATCACTTCGTGTTTCATCTCAAAGATCAATTGACTAGGTCTTGTTGGGGCAGTCAATACGCAAGTGGAAGTAGGATATATGGAGTGGCAGACGGCGTTGTAAGCGAGATCCTCCATGGTCCCGTGGTGTGAATTCATTCCCGGGATTAAACAGCGCTTGCTGAAGTACTGTTTCTCAATCGGCGATGACAGGCGTTCCCTTTTCAAGTCGCGTTGTAGTTGACCGTAAGCGGGGTTGTATTATTCGAGTGTAAATATGCGAGTCTTGTCTATGCCTCTGGTATGGAATAAGAAAACTCATTATTACGATAAAGACCTGGTCTTGAGATGCAAAGCAGAACGCAACACTGAATGTGACGTTTCAGTGGGGCATGTACTTGCAACTGGCCAATGCACTGGAGACCTTGCTGAGAGGATCGTCTTGGCCAATGGCGAGGGAGAATGGTTCTGAAATGGGCCCTCTGTCCGTTGAGCACAAGTCGCGTAGAGTTTAATCGGCTTAAGCTTCTCGATATTGCCATATCAAGCGTCGCCTCCACTGTGATTCGGCCGGAGTGTTTCGATCGATCGGAACTCAATCTTGGATATCGAAGCGCTAACAGTGCGGGACTCGGTCTAACCTGGAAGACGGATTTTGGGAGCCGGGATTGACAGCAACTCGCAAGTGAAGTGGAGGAGCAACATTTGACCTACTTTCAATTAGACTGAGGGGGAGGAGAATTATGTACAGTGACGGACTTACTTGGAGTTGATTCATCTATACAACTACAGCAACGTTCGGAGAATTGGACACAGAGTACCGCCCTGTTTGCCCTGATGATTGACAATCACGTGGCCTGGTTGGCGGGCCCAATCTTACACGCTCGTAGCCTCAGTCAATTGCAGCAGCATTGGGGTTCAGCGGCCGTGGTGACCGAGAACTGTGAAATGCTTACCAGCGCCATGTGCCCCTCGCATGCTGTCGATGGACTCTAAGACAGAATGAGCCTTCTCAGCTGTTACATCCGACCAAGAGCAGAGACGGGATCCGATCCAAAACCCAAGCACAACGCTGTCCGAGAACGGACGTAAGTCAGATCATCGCCATTCAATATCAGCATCAAGTCAACACATATCCGAAATTTCTCAAGTCTGATCTCTCGGTTCAAGTTGCTCCCTACTGACCCCCAACCTGCCTCGAGCCACTACGAACGAAGTGAAAATTACGGCCGCCACAACGACCGGCGATCTCGCCATATGCCACGCCTCCTCAGGGACAGCACCGAGGTCCTCCAGCTTCTTGAGCCTGTTCAGATATGCCGAGCTTCAACGGGGCACGACGCTGTTTATGAATGATCTTTCCGTCTCCCAAGGCATGCCTCAGGGCGCCTGCCCAGTCTGGGTCTTCTGTCTCGCACTGAACAGCTGCAGGGTCGGTCCTCAAATGGACCTCCGATGGTCACCAGGGCCATTCACTTGCTCGACCTTCCCCTTGAACATCGGCTTCTAGATAAGCCCTTTGCGCTATATGGAGTTCTTCTCGTGACGCGGCAAGGCGATCACTTTCGCGGGTGCTTTGGTGGTTATAGAGACGATGATGTGGATGTCGACAGTATGCAAGAACGAGGGTAGGGAAACGTTCGGCGACTTATCGACAAGTGCGGGAAGTAAGAAGGAAGATGATGAGAGGGGAGAGACCTTGTTTTTAGGCGAGCCTACACATAAAGTGGTGAAGGAAGAGAGAGTGGGTGTGAGCGAAGGACCAGAGGAATAGAGCAGGCGGACAGATGCATAGACAGCTGGTTGATCGCTCCGATTCACTTCAGGCTATTCACTATCATGGCACAAACAAACAGCAGTCAAACAAAGTATCCTGATCAATTCACAAGCTCCCTCTCATCGTCCTCAATCACCATATCTGTACTAATTACGTCCGAGGCACAATCTGTCCAAGGCCTTTGGAACCAGATAATTCGGGGATCGCTCGAGAGGAACTTTGCGGCTGTACTAAACTAGGCTCGCACCCCATATAGTAATATCCATCAAGAGACGTCGCGCTCACAGTTACGAAGGGCACATGCCATCCCTTGACTGCGTCATATTGCCTGCCTTGTTGTAGCAATTGTAGCGCGCTGTTGCTTGCTGCCATCCGAGCCACTCCCGCTACACTCGAGTGCGATATCCGGACCCTGTTGCGTAATGCTTGAGGTCAAGGGAGATGAGACGAGGAGCCAGCTGTCGGCGCCGATTCATGACTTCCGTAGTTGTTGGAAGTTGTATAGAGAGGAAGAAGTCCTTATCGATGTACGTGATCGGGGTCAGAGCCACTACGAGGCACGAGAAACAGTCACTTGGCCACGGTCCTCAATCGAAGCAGGCAACGCACCGAGATTTGGGACAATATCATTTCTAACAAGCTTTGATAGGTATCACAGTCGTATACCGGCACTAGCGCATCAGTCTTGAGCTCACAGAAACCTCGACCCTGTGCTGGCCCAGGTACAGAAGCTGGCTGGTGGCTAATGCAGCAGTTTGCGCGTTGCATCGGCAGCCACACTCAACTATTCGACGACTCTCTTGGTCTCCTCATGTTCTCAAACATCCTTCAAGTCAGTCGCTCGGAAAAGCCTCCTCTTGCAGGGTGTCAATGCCAGCTGGTGACGGGCAATATGAGATTTGCCGATGTCTCTGAGTGTCGATCCATGGCAGTTGCCGATGGATGGGGCTATTCTGCGTCAACAACAGGTGGGAAATATCAGTCCAGAACTTACAAGGTTGTTGGTCTTGCTTCTGTTGCCCAGGCAGACTGTTGGGAGAGGTAGGATGTCGCGGATTGCGCTGCGACGTAGAGTTTGCGGAAGAAGCATGGACAAGAGACATGACCGACATACAGCGTTACAACTAAGGAGATCCTTCAAGTTCTCGATCAGGGTCTCAGTCAGCATATCCTTGGTTTCGCAGCTCCTTCTCGCACTTGGACAGAGAGCCCCGGGCTCAAAAGAGATGCCGAGCTTCTCAGGCCCAGAAACACTCGCTCCAGATAATCTGATCTCAAGTTCAGGAGAGGACAACGCCCCAAAGGTTTCCGTTGCTGTCTCCACGCCCCATTTATCCAAGGAAATCGAGATAATCTGCAGTGCCGCGGCAAGTTTCAGCGAAAACGCATTAAATCGGGTCAAAATTACCATCACCGTGGCGCCAGAGTACTCGTCATTTTGGTCATTGCAACACCATTGCTCCGGGCGAACATCGTAAGGCCTTCTCTGACTAATCAACGCCTGCATCATGCTCTTCAGCGCAGCATTGGCGGCACGTCATGTAGCAACCATTGTAAGCAGCGATTCACAGCATCCTAAGGTATTATCAGTCGGAATATACAAAAGGGCGGAAAAAGTAGCGCCGGAATGACTTTCTGGTAGACTTGTGAAGCGATAGTACTGCAGGCGATGGCCAACAAGACAGAATGACTTGCCGTGTTTTGAACTGGCGGTAGAGGAATGCGATTTGGAGAGTTGGCGTTATACAGAACAACACTTGCCCAGCACGACACTGACCAAGGCAGGGCTTCACTGAGCAACAGACAGAGACTCAGCATGTCAGGGATGTTCTTGCGAGAACGCGGAGGCTGGCTGAAGCGTAGAAGAGGCGGGAAAATCGCGGGTTCGAAGGAACAAGAAATTGTGGTCCATTGGGTCCAAGCCAGGCTTATTCAGTTGTGTGATTAGTACTTGAAGTATGATGAAACACTTCTGACCCGGAACATTAACTGCCAACGAACTCGCTGCGCTTGACCAAACTGGCTGCTATTAGAAGTGGCGAAGAGGCTCAACGGTGCTCGTCAGACCTCAGCTGATAACGGTGGGCTTCGCACCTGAATCGAAACGAACGCCTGCAGCAAGTTTCAGCGAGCAATCTCTCGATATCACCCGCGCAGCATTTTATTCAAGAGCATGATCGTCGAATCACGGCTGTGTCTTTCGTTGAGCAACCAACAGGTGACCATCCTAACTCGAATCAGGGGCTCTGTCTAACGGCTGTGTTTGGCATTGTACTGGTCGCCTGGATAGATGCTGTCACTGTGTAAAAAGAACAGGGGGGATCAGCCGTTCAAGTGCTCATCGCTTATGTGCCGATTGCTCAATGTGATAGCTCGTAATGCTAGCGCCTGTGTTGTCGGCATATTCTTCTCGATGCCAGGTTAGCAGTATCCTGTAGTCTGATGACCAAATAACAAAGTTGAGAAGCAGCAGCGGCGTTGATGAACATAGACTCTTAATAAATCCACTGACAAGTCCCGAGAACGAGCAAATGCTGGGAAGGAGCGGCCAGTGAGGCTGTGGAAATTGGTGCTGGGACTGAGGCAAATTAATCTGAAACGTAGATGCGATTGCAGGACGAACGCCTCCGAGTGGCATATCGTCTTCTAGGTCTAGACTATCCTCCTGATGTTCAACTCGGTGACCATAATCGTACACCCCATCAAACTTGGGGATCCAGTTCCCCGACGACACCTCAACCTCGCACGCCGAGTTGACGATATCCTTCGCCATCTCCATAGTCTTCATGCAAGTTGTCATCGCAACCATCATCACGGGGGTCCTGATCCCGGCCGCCTTGGACAACGCGGTGTAGTAGTGGTAGAGGAACCCCCAGTGCGTAGGAAAGGGCATCCTCAGCTCCGTGTTGCACTTGTCGTCGGTCCCTCGGTTACCTCTGTCGAAATGATCGTGTTGTTCTCGATCGGACCTGTGGTGTTATAGAGCTTCATCATCGGCTCCATGGGCTTGTCGAGCGTCTTCTAGTAGTCGTTGTCCATGATGTTGCACGCGGTCAAAAGGCCGTTCCTCACGTACACTGAAGCTGCCTTGTTCAAGTGGACCGTGGGTGGCTGTACGGGCGCCGCCAACTCCAGCTCGTTCCAAAACGCTGATTTCAGAGATATGTCCGTCATCTCGGCGATGTGCTTCTTCAACCCGTCCACGTCGGTGTGCATGGACTTGTGCTTCCACACCACCAACTTTGCGCCTGCGTCTCCTGGCCGTTTTCAACAGCGTCCTGTGTCCGACGATGGGCGCTATCGTGCATATAGCGTATATAAACTCCGGCGAATAGAAGCCCCTCCACTCTGGTAATAAAACGAATGACAGAGGAATCGCGGGGATGCGCTCCGTGGTGGCGCTTGAACATCGGTGGCCTGGTATTTCATGGGACTGTTTCGTACCGAGATTTGCGCGCTGGCTCTCGTAGTTGCGTAGTCAGTGGGCTTGTCACAGATGATTTCTTGAGGGTTTGGGGACGTAATCGTGACCCCCAGCGCGATCTGGGGCGCTTGAACGTCGGCCGCGTGGTATTTCTGGAGACTCGTTTGTAGAGACTTGCGCGCTTGCTCTTGTGGTTGCGTAATCGGTGGGCCCTCACAGATTTCCTGGCGGCTTGGGGACGTGATCACGACCCCCGCCACGATCATGATCCTGTCCAACTACTGCAGGAAGGTCAACCAGAAGATTGGGGTGACGAGGCACCAGATCACGTCCTCCCCCAATAAGTTGAAGATCCAGAATATGTTCGAGGGGGTGAGATTCACCTCACTGGTGCTCTACGGCAACGGGTCGATACAGTTCAACGCATTGCCCAAGGAGATCACGTCGCTGTATACGGTTGTGGTCGAGCTGATCAAGATCGCTATGAAGAACGAGACGGTCGTCTTTGCCTCGTCCTTCAGAAGGATGGATTCGTGAAGGATATCGAAAGGAACGGCAATTCAGTCGGTAACTTCTACTCTTGGGTAGACGGTGGTATCTTGTTGAGACGTACATAACCCCTGCGGGCCGTGTCACTCAGGAGAAAGGCTTTGAGGTCGATTTCGCCCAGGAACTTTGTATCGGGGATCGGATCGCCCATCTCAGTCTTGACGATTTGCGAGGTGTCACATAAAATGCTTCGATGGTTTGGGTGTGATACAAAGTCCGCTCGTTTTCGCGACATCATCGAAGCCGGTTCGGGAGGACTTGTAGGAATAGTGAAGATGCGACCGCCAACTCGACTGTCTTCAGAGTCTCAAACGCAAATCACAGGCCTGCAAAAAAGGAGAGCGCTTGAGCTGGACCGCACTTGACAGCCATCATTCTCAGCCCAATGGCGGTGTGCTTCATCAACAAGACTGCCCACATCCAAGGGGCATTCTGCGCACGTCTGAGAAGTTGAACCAACACAACAGTAGATGATGGCGAGTCGGCGATAGTCTCTTGTGGCGGGCTCGTGATGCGGTTTGGATCGAGAGCGATGGTGACAGAGGCTCTGTGATGATTGTTGTTAGAAGCGTGGACTCTCCATGCTGGGCGACAATTGAACGCATGGAGTTGTCTTACCAATGATGAACAGGTCGATTGCTGCAGGCCGTTAGCGTTTTCCTCCCTTGGGGTCCTCAGGGTGTGCCTTGTTCGACTCTGTTTGGCCTTGTGGCGGCATTTTGGCAGACTAAGAGAGCTTTGCAAAATGTTGAAGCATGGGGATGGCCGTGAAGCATTGCTCTGCTTGTACCAAGCCAATTTGACCCATCCTATTCGTACAGGGGAAAGGCCGTGCTCGCTTGGTCTCGGATTTCCTCTATCTGGCCCTCGAATTGTGGTGTCGTTCATCTCTTTCTGCAGTCTTCCAATGTCGGCTCATGTGACAGACTGCTCAGTTTCTACCCGAAATATCGTCATCTTGGTCATTCTTGGCTTGTTTTGACTTCTGAACTTGCCATCTTTGGCAGAATGGAAGGATTAGCTGATGGACATCCTTCTCTGGCCGATTTGCAAGCACCTGAGGGGGTGGAGCCAGTGCCTTCTTCAAGAGGTGATGCACATCGGCAGAGGCCTACAGCGCCGCCAGGGGAGCCGCTGCCCACCCAGGGCTTCTCCAAGAGATCCATCTGCCGCAAAGATCTGGCTTTGTGAAGATGGAGCAGCCGCGCCACGGCCCAAGGGAACCGAACCTAACGGCGGGTAGGCTTTCGAGACGTGCCGAGTCAATCATGGTGGAAGCAGGCGAGAATGTTTTCGAGACATGACTGGGCATCAGGCGGTGATTCTGCGCTATCCATGCGTTGTGTCGGCGATCAGAATCACTAAGCTTATCAGGATAGCCAACCTGGATAACTTTAGAGAAAATTCCATAAGGCAAAGAGTCAGGATATTCCCTTGCGTGGTGTAGATCAGCTCGGAGATGGTGATGGGATTGAACAAGCCCTGCAGAAGATGGTGTTGAACCACACAATGCCATTTCTCAGTTCCTGGGCAGACACAATCTATTCCCGCCCATTTCACAAGCGACTGAGCTCAACGATACATTTATAAAACCGACTTTTCTTGTGTTGCGCGTCTTGGGAGTTGCAGTGGCTTGTGGACGGGACGTGTCACTTGGGTGAAGAGCTCATCTAGCGCTTGGCCCTGGTCTGTAGCGCGATACGATTGCGGCAGTGGACTGAAGAGGAGCATTCGAGAAAACAAGTCCAACAAGGCGCGTTCTTCTTATGGCTGCTGAAAAGGGTCCGATTGAAGTGATCTCAAAGATGTCAGGCTGAAGCCGCCACATGGACCACAGAAGATGGCCCAGAGGTTTTCACCGCACATATCGGAGTATGCATTCCAGGCTCGGGATGCTGAGGCCACAGGTTCTCCGGCCGCTTTTGAATATCACTCCATCCGATATAACTAACCATCTGAGGTTATTTTCTCGTTTTCCTTATGACTGGCTGCGAGTGGTGCACCCTTGACCTGCTCAGCGCCGGTAGCGGTGGCCTCGCTGTTTCGGTCTCTACGCAAGGATTCGCGTCGTGCGGTTACGGCTATGGTGAGGCTTGGTTTGACCTTGTCGCGTCGAGGAGCATGGGCTAGAAGAAATGATAAGCATAGTGTGGAAGTTCGGTCGGCGACTAGTGGAAATAGAAAGGCAGGTAATGAAGGGATGTACGGTTGTGCTGCTCGCGGCCTCTGACTGATGAGGAAGAGGTCGTTGATGATGAAGGAGGGGAGTTTGAAGTGGTTGCCCGCTCTTGGTCAGCAGGCTCCACTCCCTTTGGGTGACATCGCTAAATTTTAGTGAAGGTGGCCCTATAACCCACTGAAGCAAAGAAGCTGCACCTCCCGTCGAATATCTCAACGCGAGAATCATGGCATGTGTCTGACGAACATTTTCCCCCTGCATCTCAGGCGTGTATCATCAAGATCGCATGCAACATCAGATAACCACCTTAATCGGGTTTCAGCATTGTTTACCTAAGGTCGACATTTCCCTTCACGCACCACAGTTGTTAAAAAACTACTGACGTCGGTATGTTCCTTGACAAACCACCCTTCCTCCTTATTTCCACTTTCCTTTGTTATTAGGTGCACTTGCAGATGAGTCACAAAAAATGGCCAGGCTTTAGGTATTGAGCAAACTTGAAGAGACGCTTGAAACTACACTTTTGCTTCTTACAAAGACTTATCCAGGTGATAGATGATTCAGGTACGAGGTTCGTCTCCATTCAGGCGCCCGAATCTGCAACAGTGCCCCTGTCTGCTGTCCATCAGACCCTGGTACTACTAACAGCTAGGATTGGAGGACTATTGCCTCTTTGGTCTCTCACATCTCTGCTCATTGGCTCTACGTCGTGGCGCCATCTCGACTTTACGTGTTTTGGTGTCGCGGAAGAGGATACGATTGGCCACGCTCTTAGTGCCATGTCAGGCAAGGAGTTGGTTAGTTCCAGCCAGTGCCCATCCACGAGACATTGGCCGAGTTGTCGCGTGCCTAGAATATCTCGATCGGTAAGGACTTGTCCCCTGCGAAGCATGCCGCCATGCTTTCTCTGGGGATTGCCTGGCTTGTCAACTTTGATGACAATGAGATGCTGCGAGTTGGCCAGTCCCCTTGCAGTACTCGTCCTAGGGTTGAGAAATGTAGATATGCGGTAATTATGATGCCCATATGCGCAGATAAAGTTCTGGCCTTCACAGGCGAAGTTTCCTACCGTCTGAAGCTCTTTCAGTGTGGACCTCCTCTAAACCCTGACCTCTCTCAGGCTGGGGCAGGTATTCTTCAGACTGACGATATGTACGCTCTCCAAGCATGCTCCCCAAAACGCGAACATTTAGAGAAGTGGCCTTCGCCTGGGTGACCGAGAACATGAACCGCTTCTACTGCTCCGTCTCTCGTCAAATCTTTTCTCATTCGGTGTCGTTGATATCTGCAAAACTTCTCCAGTACTATTGCTGATCAAGGGATTAGCTATCCTGAGGTGAGGGTGCGCATCTTCAACATCAGCGTCAAGGTAATACTTCTCTGGTGAAGATTATCGAAGCACATCGGGTCGGTTTCCCAATAATAGGCAGCTCAAGAGCACCATGGCCTCTGGGCTTCGCAGCCCTGTGTTGAAAGCCGAGAGCCTCTTCAAAAATCCGCAAGGGATGTTTTTCTAGAGCAGATTGTAGTCTGGTCCGAAAAGGTCGAAGACGGAAGAGTCGTAGACACCGTGGGAGATGCGGTACTAGAAAAGGTCGGGCATGATAAGGGGGCTGCTGTCGCTGTGGAGGCGTGCCTTGATGGTAGATGAGCGGGCGCAGGCGCTTGGGAAGTGAATGGGACTGCGTTTCGGGGATGAATCTGCCTAGCAGAGAACAGCGAGGCTACCTAAAGGCTCGTGAGCGCAAGACAATGACACGAACCATCATATCCTCTTCTGAATTAGCCAAGGAGGACTTGGCGATACTACGAGGCCCTGCTTGTTCACTTGCTCCGGGATGGCATCCCGAGCTGCAGTCATGATGTGCATGTCTTGTGGGCGGTATCATGTGCAAAACATCAAGAGCAGCAAATGAAGGGCTGGCATCTGTTGAACCTCACGGGCGAGGACATGCAGTACGTCGAGTGCATCGCAAAATGGAAGACGAAGTAGAAAGCCGTCTGGTGCCAATAAATGCCTAACTACTCTAAGATGTGGCTGCTGTGATTGCAACCGTTTGAACCCAAGGCGTCGAATGTTGTGTTTGGCTCCAGAAGGATCAGTATGTTTAGATCAGTCAGCGACCTCGGCAGGGCCAGACCATAAGAGAGAGCTTGGGGCTTGCAAGATTGCCCCGTAGCTGGATCTTTGGGAGCCAGACAAAGCTACCGTACTCGCGAGCCGACTAATTGTGACCTCCGTTCGTGTTTTCCGTCGCAGGGTCTCTTCCTCCGTCAATCAATGTTCATACCAAACCATGGTCGGGTGTCCCCCAAAGGAACCTCTTTGCTTCCCGAAGCGATCTTTTGCCTGATGGAAATCCGTATCCGTATCCTCATCCCAAGCCGAGTCTTCAAAGAGGTCAATTTGCCATACAAAAGGGACACGTTGACCCAGACAGCCCTTGCCTTCATAGAAGGAGAAGAGAGGTGGCCAAGAGTTTCTTCAACGCTAGAGCGTCCTTCAGGTATCGCAACACTGTCGGTGCTTTCTTCGGCGGTGGCTGCAGTGGCTTCGTCAGCGGTCTCGGCGGCATTGGTCTCCTTTCCTGATCGCAGAGCCAAGGGACTGAAGTTGGTTCTTCGATAGGCGTGAAAGCAAGCCTCTCTTCTGGAGAAGGGAGTCTCGAGTTTGTTAGAATGGCTCGTGGAAATTCGGTTACTAAGAAAGTCGTCTGCAGATATGGAGGTCAATTTCGTCGATATATCCAGGGACGTCAAACTCGCTGCTTCAAGTGAAGCTATTCGCCATCTGCAACAGATCCTGGGCTTTATGGTTGCCGCCAATGCAAAAGCCACTCCATTGCAAAATGGGACAGGCGATAGGGATAAACGGTGGAAGGTCAAGCAACGTCTGCTGTGGCGGAGAATACAGCTGGGTTCGTGAACTAAGGCTTCTAGACGTGCGGCGCTTTCGTTAATAGGGTCACAGAAGACTCCGAACTTGTGTTTCGAGATCATCGATGCGCTCTGTGTTTAGTTTCGATGGCAGAATGACAGACGGGGCGGAGGGGTTGAATGCGGCGGTGTCGGCTACTCTGGGCGTATCGTGTGTTGTGGCATAGACGAAATCTTGAAGTTTTCTTTTTGGTGATATCAAATGCCATGTCGGAGATGTCGGTAGTTGGCATGCTAGCAGCTGAAGTTTCGATCGAGCTGGTAACCAAGCATAATCGGCGATGGTCTCGACACTGAAAGAGATAAGGCGGAGCTTGTTTCAAGGCAGAAAGCTTAGCCGGAATTTTACATGTGGCAAATGACGAGGCTGAGAGTCGATGGCAAGATTGCAGGGCTATCGGAAAGACTTACATGGGCAATCGAGAGAGCAGAAAACTGACAAGGACTGGAAAGCTAGCAGCTGGTCCTCAGGAAGAGGAGGGCTTGGTGAAACAGAAGAAAGAGAGTTGGTTTATCTTAGTTTTTCCATGTCGCGATCTGTGCTGAGCCGAGCCCAGGCTGCCTTTGAGCAACAAGCCGCGACTTGCGATGATGTCCTGTGCGCAATGAAAGAGACTCGGTTTGTCTGGGAGAGCAACGTCGCAACCTGCGGAAGAACTAAGGCCATGACTGCCAGTGGACCGAGCGCCGACACCAGGAATGGAAGAACGTAGGAGATCGAAGAACACAAAAGTCGAATTCATTGTCATCTCATCGTGAACCCAGTCGGCACCCAAGTCGGTAACGTTGTTGAATTGGTTATGATCTACGTATTATAGCCGGTCAAACATCATTACCAGGTTTGCGATGGAACCGGATACAGGAAGCATGGACTCGAGCTGCTCAAGGACATGGCCAAGTGCAGCCAGAGCCGTGTCAATTGGAATATAGTGCGGTCTTGGTGGACTGATTCAGGAGCCGGGTACGTTTATGTGCTTTGACTGTAGACTCGATCTTCAAGTAATAGCGATCTCTGTTCTGTCAGTATCGGATGCCTTTCTGCCACGGTCGGTATTGGACTCTCGAGTAGACTTGACAAAACGTTACGATTTCACGTTGGAGCGCTCGATATTTCCAGCAGCGTAAACTCACAGGAAAAGACGCATCCGATACCGCTTGGTGTCGCTTTATCGACTCGTGCCTGTAGGTGCGTATTGGTTGCTACGAGACGTTGACGCTCAGTTGAAGATGTCTCAGAACCGCTGCAACTCTACGTATTGCAGTTGCCACTTACACCTGGCTTAGACATTGCGGAGATTGTCGGGCAAGTGCATCGTTGAGACAGGAGGTTATGGGTGTCCAGCGGCGCGGCTGACGGAGAAGAATTTCTTGCGGGAGGCGCTCGAGGGGTGAGGGGTTGAGCGCTATGCTGTTCTTGGTGATGCTGGGAATGAGAATAGCCGAGGATGCGTTGCTTTGGGAGGTGTTGGTGATATCGGGGGAGGTGTCGGCTGCTAACGACATGATAAATACTCGCTGGTGGTGAATCACAATACACCATCTCGCAAGACTCTCCCGCTCCGTCAGGTTAATCGCAAAATTCCCTCCGAATCGAGATGGTGTTTCTGAGGAATCGGCATGACGTGGGGAATCCTTGCAGGCTTGCCAACTCCCGCAGAGTCAGGTTCCGCGTGCCAGCGAGGTGATCGAAGTCCTGTATCCACGTGGTGACAGGTTCTGCGAGCTGCTTTGGGTGGTGGAGTGCTCTGGCCAGGCTGAAGTACCGAACGCCATCGATGTCATGAAGCTCATCCCAGAGGCACACCAGCTAGAGCGCATTTCCGATGCTGTTTCAGGGGAACAGGCCATCTCCTTGAATCGTCTTGAGGAAGAGTGGGAGCTTCGCCAGGTGCCGCCGCAATCATAATCAGCCGCCTTCGGTCTTGGGCAAAGCCCAGATGCCAAGCCTGATAGCTTGCCAGCGCACTAAGTACCTGCGTAACTCACCGTTGAGGCTGTTGAAAGACTCCCCGTGACGTTTCCTTGCGAGACCGAGTATCTGGTCAGCAGTCATAATCCCGGATGCAGCCTCTTCAGCAACTGGTTGCAGATATAGAGTGCGAATATGTCTGTGTCATCATGCGCCGCCGCGCGTGTGGGGGCGAAAAGTACTGGCAGGGCAGGGAGGAGTGCAGAACATCAGTCGGCATGTGACTCGCTAGTAGACTCGAGAGGAGCTCGTCAATCGACATTCAGAAAAGCTCGGTGCTGGGAAAGTTCGTCAAGTATGTATCCCAAACCTCTAGCGCCTTATGAACCGCATAAGGCTAGCTATGAGGGCCTCTCGCGACACCCACCCGCACCCGAGCAAGTATCGAACATAATGTACTGCGGTCGGCCGCTTCGACATCCGTGGCTGGCTATCGGGCATTCAGGTTGTTGAAGTTCCTGTCGATGAGGGAGCCCACTAGCCTCCCTTGACCGTAACTCCTCGCCAACTGCCACTGAGGGCTTGTACTCCGGACTTTGGACTTCAGCCATCCAGCTTCTAGTGGCAATTCAAGCGGACTTATCGGTAGAAGTCGGGTTATGTTGGTGATGGTGAGTAGGTGTACCCAGGTGACATCGCATAGGTCGGCATCGATGAAATCTTGGCTTCCTCAGCCGTTATCTCGGTAGATGAGCATGCATGCCTCATCTGGTATCTCGGGGAGCTTGGCTACGCCGTCACGGGCTCGTGTGGCAGGTGTGTTGCGGATGGTAACTGCACCGGTCGATTGGCACCGAAGCACCACCTGGACCAGGACGAAAACGGCACTTAGCTGCCCAGGGGATGTGCATACGCCTGAAGGAACGAGCCTGCCTAGGTAGAGACACTACGCAGCCGGAACGATGTCAGTGCCAGCTGACCGCGATCAACAAGGCCAGTATGGGCAGTCAGGCCAGTGATATCGGTCAACTGTGGGATCGGTAACATCATGGCATTGTCGACTTGATAGGATGATATATGTCTGAGATGTTCAGGAAGTCCAGCAGAGCGCTCTGACAAAAACACCATATCAATTGGCAGGGCGAACGGGGCTTGTGTTGAGCAGGAAAGTTGGTGTGTTAGGTTGCTGAAGTTGGACGGGCTTTAGAGGGCGGAAGATGTATTGTGAGGGCGCAAGATGCATCGTGAGCTTGGGCGCTTTGCTGGAAATTGGAATCAGGTTATAAGTTGCTGTCTAGTATGCGTAAACCTGGAGGGACCTCCGTCATAAAGCCTAGCCAGGACATTCCACTCCTCCGGCACAATCTTGCTTCTTGTTGCTATTGCTGAGCGAAGTTTGGATTGGGAGCCGTCTCTGAATCATTGTTGCAGCGCAAATGTTCGGTCGTGGGGAGGGTTTATCGGAGGATTATTGTTGAGCGGAGGTCTTCATCAGGCGCGATTTCTTGGGTTCTTGGTGTTGACGAAACAAGAGTGGTGTCTTGCATGACCTCATTAAGCGAAACATTGGGCCAAGGGCGGAAGTTGCGCTGCTGTCATGTGTAACTTCGTTCTCGTAAGTCTTTCTCCAAGGCTGATCGTCAAGTGCAGGCTCGTTATCTGCAGGGGGTTTCTTGGGAGCGAAACCTCTTGTCGAGAGCGGTATCTTGGGAGCTCATCGTTGAGCAGAAGCTGATCGGTCTCTTGGAAAATTGTCGTGGAGCAAAAGTTTATTATCGTGGGTACTTTCTTCGAAGCTCGTCGTGGAGAGCGCAAGTCGGTTACTGAGGGAGTATCTATCGGAAGGTCATCGCCGAGCCAGTGTTCGTCTTTGGGGGAGGTTCTGGAGCACTAGAGATCAGGTTGGTCTGTCAGTCAACAAGACACATCCAAGTCCAAGTCCATAACATACCCGCAGAATTATTAGCGGAAGCAAAATGCAGCAGTATTGACATAGTGGACGAGTGTGGAGGGGCAGTTGCTAAAGTGGTGACCGGTGGGGTTTGGAAAGGTGGGTAACGCGTCATGCGCGTCATGCGGGGTATAGGATGCAACTGTACCTTACCTTAGCTACGCGCCAGCCCCGCGTTCCGCCCCAGTTCTAGATTTCGCTCCTCGACTCACGCTACAGCAAACATGAATATGGCAATGCAGATACCGACGACCCAGAGAATAATGCCCAAGACCAGGCTAAAGAGCAATGTCATCTGCCATCAGCCCCGACAAATTCCCTCCTAACCGCTCCTGAAACCGCCCGTCGACCAAAGCCAAACTCGTTGCGACTCCTCCATCCTCGTTCATCTCTTCCGCTCTTCACGAACCGAAGCACTTTCGACTCCGTTCCTACCGCGCAATGCTCAGCCAGCACCGGCCGATTCATAAGCCAGCGTGGCTCGTCTGCAGATAACCCCCGCGGTAGTCAACTCGTTCCATGTCAAAGGCTCAACAACTACAACTCGCTTGGCCATGGTTCGTTTCGCGCTCAAGGAATCGGGATTGAGCTAGTATCTGTGTCAGTGCTTCAGTCTCAGCCTTGACCAGTACCAAGCAATTGAGTCCTATCAGTACAACACATGACACTCGCATATATCGTCTGCAGTTAAATATCCACGCGCTGCATCACGAGTTCTCTGCAAATCGCATCGTTGCACACGTAGCAGCCCCAGCATTTGTTCTCGGATTATATGGCGTCCCGTCGCAGTTCTTAGGTGGATTTCTGGGCAAGCTACCTGTTCAGTTCTACTGGCGCGGGGAACTTGTATATTGGACCGTGTTAGGTATAGAGGTGGATATCGATGCTCAGGAACGCGGCGTTGATCAGGTCCGTCAAGGTGAAGGGGCCGAGAACACGAGGATAGAGGCGTTGGCGTGATGTTGGAGATGAAGATAAGCGACGTGGTGGACAAGAAGAACGCCGAGAAGTACGAGGATCTCATCGAGAACGGGACTACGTGATGACCTCGCGATCTCGCCTATCTGCCTATCCGCGAACGTCTCTAGGATATTGACCAAGTCCTGCTCGGAGGCGTTTATCTAGGAGACTCAGAGGCAGAACTCGGATTTGGGGTCTTCGAAAACCGCCAGGAAGAGCTTGTCGTCCATTATAGCAATGTGGCGGATGGGCTTGTACTCGGGGTAGAAGATCTTCTAGTCGGTTGGGCTGGTGGACTCGTAGTACTACGTTCAGTTCCTGGTGCCGACGACTCAGTGGATGTGCGTCTTCTCTACCTCAACCTTAATGCTGTCTGTAATCGACTATATGTAGATAGATGTGTTGACCGTGAAGCCGTTCCGGTTGATTGTGATGTGGTTGACGTCGTACGTTTGCGATGAGGTATAATATGAACAAACATTCCCTGCGTGGAGGGCAGCTTAGGGAGATTTGACCAGGTCTTGCTCAGCAAGTTGTTGATGATCTCGGAGAGCTTGGTCCTGCGGATAGATGTCGATGCGGCAATTACTCTTTATCTCGTCCGCGAGGATGGGGATTTTAGCTGCCATCTTCAGCTCGTTGGGGGTCTGAGCCCCCAGCGTCACTTCCATGGTGTAGTCCCTGCTGAACTCGTCTTCGATCGGGCTCTTCCCATGGACTCGCTTACAGATATCCTGTTCACGAGCGCCGGGCTGTTGCAACTCACCACGCTGGCATAGTCTTCGAGGACTTGGTCGAGTCGCTGATCATCTCATCCCATGAAGGCTATCTCCACCTTGTACCTGTTGTTGTAGTGCATCTCGATCACTTCTGCGAGCTACTCCGAGAACAGCTACGTCGCCATGCAGCCCTTGATGTCCTTGTCTCCCACCACCGGGCACGGGTTCACCAAAATGACGCCCTTCGCTGAGCAGATCGACGAGTTCCTCAGCATCGCGCCGAAATTCCAGGGGTACTCCAATCTGACGGCGAAATTGCTCTGGTTGAGATGTGGCCTCCATTGAGCACCACTTCACCACCCTCGACGTGTCCAAGCTGACTCTCGGCCTCGCTCCCAGAAAGCTTACCTTGAATCAGTGGCAGCCAATGATATCGATATCGCCCTCAAGCAAATCGACACCTTCATCATGCCTCCTTCGACCACCCCTGAGACACATTTAATTGTCTGATCGAGATGCTTACCCGCTCCAACGACCGAGCCGAATAAAGGGAGTCATCTGTGCTTTATTGGACTCAATGATAGCTAAGGTTAAAGACCTTTAAGAGGTAAATAAAATACTAAGCTAGCGCTATAAGGTAAAAAGAACTAGACAATAGAAAGTAGGGGTTATAATAGTAAACTAAGTCTTTAATTAATAAGTTAATTTATGGCTTATTTTATATATCTTTATAACTTTAAGACCTATTAACGTAAAAGCTGTTGTAAATACTATACTGTTATTAGCTAAATAGGGCTTAAATTTATACTTAAGTAACTTACCTGAATCTTAGTAGTAATATTATCCCCTTGTTTCCAGTTAAGTATACTTATTAAGTCTTGCTTCTTCTCTTGTATATCTAAAACATACTTAAGCCATATTTTAGCAAAATGTTAAGTGGACAAAACGAATCATTGGCTCACCTGCTCGATCGAGTTACGGATAATAAAGCGTATAGTTGTGACCGCTTGTGTTTGCCCAAGTCTATGGATTCTGGCAAGAGCTTGTTCCTCAATTGCTGGGTTCCATTGCGGCTCTAGAAGATATGCCCTTGATGCCGCAGTGAGGTTTAAGCCATGTTATGTTAGCTCTTGGTTTCACTCCTAAGGATCCGCTACACTCACCCGACTGCCCCGCAACCTAAAGACAAAAGGAGAACCTGCACCTCATTCTTGGTTGAGAAATCGTCGATGATAAGGTTTCTCTTCTTCGCAATTAGACTACCGTCAATCTGAACACAGTTGACACCGGCGGCTTTGAGTGCCCTATGTGCAACTTCAAGAGTTGACGTGCGATACGAGAACACAACGCTAAAGTCTCGTCAGTTGCTTTGACACTACCTTCATATTATCCGGGACTATACCTCTTTGTTCCAGTGGAGCACCGTTTTATGTCTTCAATTAGTGCTCGGGTCTTGGTAGGCCATTGTGTCGAGGTCAACGGCGAGCGATCTGCACAGTCCAAAAGGTCCGAATAATCAAGCTCTGAGGTCGTGGTGTGTGAAAAGACCTCTGTGCAAGGAGAATCCAGTTCTTTCAAATACTGTTCGCTTATAGTCCTTCTAGTTGTGCAATCCTCGTTGTCATCTGTTGTTGTGCTCGGCGTTGGAGTTGTGCAGTTTGAACCTGGGTAAGACATCAAGCCGCGAACTGCTCTCACCTCGGGCTTTGGCAAACATCCCAGTTCGCAAATATCCCTGAGAGCCCTTATCTTCTCCAGGGCATTTCGGTAGCCTTCCTGAGGGCTTGAGTCAAGACTGTCTTGGAGACACTTAATTGCTTTCAGCTTTAAACTGTCATACGCAACTTGTTCGTGCTGATCGAAACTGAGAAACCGTCTATGATCTTCTCGAGCAGGTAATTTCAAGGTGTTCTTTGGCCTCCTTAGCATAATGCATTGTAAAAGCTTTGTCAAGCCTTGAAGTCCTCGTTCTTCTCCACGTCGCCACGGGTTTGTAATACATTGATCAAAATCCAGCTTGTTGCAGTAGGGATCCAAACGAAGGAAGTGGATTAAGCTGAAGATGTCAGAAAGTCGATTCTGAATTGGCGTTCCGGTGACGACCCATCTAGAATCGGCTAGTAAACTGCACACAGCTTGAGCTTTGGCAGTTGATAGGTCTTTGATCTCATGTGCTACTCGAGTTAGTCTTTTGCACTACTGGGATTAATACTTTAGTGACTTGCCTTCGTCCAGAATTATGCGATGCCAATAATGAGAAAGAACTATGCTTCTCTGTCCCTGACACCGTCTTTCTTCAGCCAGTGTAGAGTAGGTTGTGAGCACAATATCATAGAACCCGATATCGTTGAACTGTTTGATTCTGTACAGTCGATGATGTCGATACCAGCTAAAATCGCTCTCAGCCAGGTGACTGAGAATGTTAGTGAGTACTTCTCTGAACATAGATTTTCTCAATGTACGGTGGGACACTCACAGTGAAAGCTCATTTTCCCAATTTTGAATCACTTGGTATTCCCTTTGTCAGCCGGTCGAATCTTATTCTTATAGGAGGGCTCACAAGAAGGTGGAAGCACTATAAGCGTGCCTCTTCCCAATACGTTGTCATCTGATGATCCTGTTCGTTGGTCTTTCGTCAGTATTCTGTCGTGCGCTATAAGCGAGATCATGCTGAGAGTCTTTCCAAGACCCATTGAATCAGCCAGGATCCCCCCTTTGAAGTTTTGAGGGCTCTTATAGTGAAAAGACGAGTCAATATTATTAATGTAACTAGGAAAAGTCAGTACTGTACCGCCTTCGGGTCGGGTAACCCACGCGGTATGCCCAAAATCATCCGTATACTGAGACCAAACGTCTTCATCTTGCTTATGTAGTCTCCAGCCCATCTCGCGCCGCAGCATGAACGTGAGTGCTTGCCTCTGATGACTTAACCAGGTTAGCTCCGATTACATTTCGCGATTGAGAGAAGTTTCACCTTTTTAGGTCAGTCTTAAGACATGTAGAGCCTGGTGTTTCATGCAGGATAGACTCAACAGTGAGGCTATCTAGCACGTCTGTAACAACAACCTTCTCATCGCTAAACTCTGTATGTAACTCAGGCTGTCTATAGCCGGCTGTAAAACACGTAGTTCGAGCGTCTGGGTATTTGAAGAATCGCTGAGGGTTGAAGTATGGGGTGTCTCTTAGGGCATATATTGGGTCTTGCAGGTAAAGTTCAAGTTCTTGCAGGGTTTCGCGAAGGTCCGAGGCTATATCACGGAGTCCGTATAATGTGACCCAGATGCCTACAGTATTTCCGACAGCGCCAGCATTCGGGGATTGCTCTGGCATCCACAGAAGCTCGAAATCGATACTCTCGTTAGTGAATAGCGTTAACAGCTCGGTTTCTTGTGTCCCCAGTACACCGCATACTAGCTCGGTATTCAACAAGCGGAGGGTGCCGTTGCTCCCAAGTCTCAATTGAGTCTTGAATGGACAAAGGTGCTTCTGGTTGTTCTCAAGGGTAATGGAAGAAGTAAAGGACGTCAACTACTTGCGTCAGTCTCATTCCAATATGAGGAATATGGTTGCTACATACCGTCCCAAAACACACAAGTTCAGCAGCGCTATCCGACGTGGTAAGAATCGTCACGTCTGGAGAGTCAAGAACGACACTCGTGGGAAATCCGAGCTCTGGTGCTGTGAAGGTTGTCTCTTCATGATACTCAAGCTTGTTCAGGACGTCAGATGAAGGGGACGAGGAATCCGGCTCCCTCAGTCGTCTTCTCTTCGCCGGGTTGGATTCCGATGACATTGCAGACGACGCTTACACGAGTTCCAGTTAGTGTTGTTGCTGCATCGACGTGAGTACCGTCTACTTATGATGTTCAATTCAAAGCAAAAAAGTTCCTTTCACTGGAGAAATAGTTGTAAGCATGGCAGCCTCGTTTGTGACAATTTGGTGTTGTAGCCAATTAACATTGGACTAAATAAGCGCTGCAAGCCATCTTTCATGCAATGAGGCTATGGCCAACGGAATTGTGGTGGTAAGTGGGCCATTTGCACTTTTTACCAATATTACACGGCACTGTGCCACTCCGCCTGGTGGCTATGCTCTCAATCGAGCAACTCTCATCAATGAATAGAAGCGGTGTGTACTGTGTGATAGAGGTGCACTCCCCCATGATTGGCTTAGCCAATGTGATGCCGCCCCTGGCATGAAAATGCCGTAGCAAGCGGCCTCAGCGCAGCGGCTATGCTTGCAAGTGGTCAATTGTGGAGGCTATGTAAGATGTGTAGGGCCTGATGATGGTGAGCGTCTCGAGCCGTCTTATATGTGACCTTGGTGCGGGGTCAGAGAAATCGTAGAGAACGGTGTTTCTCAATCCACAAGTTATTGAAGATGAGCCAAACAGTTATCGAGAGAGCATGCGAGCGGTTCCGGCGGCAGCTCTCTGGAGAAGACAACCGACAGATACTAGGGGTAGAGACCGTGAACGACGTTCGACATGCGATTCGGCAAATTGAGCAGCAGTTAGCTACACGCCAGAGCTTGCGAAATCTTGATCGACTGACTCCATTTTTGAATGCCATGGATCGCCTATCCAAACCCATAGATGTTCTCTGTAACGGAACACCATTTCTGCCATACATATGGGTAAGTTTATGTTTTTCTCGTGAATTCCTCCAAGGCCTTATCTAAAATCTACCAGGCGCCTCTCAAACTTATTCTCCAGGTCAGCAAAACTCCCCAGAATGGACAGCTGACTCTCAAGTACTGATGTTGTTTACTTTCAGACAGTCCAACATCACACGGGTGCGTTAGACAGATTAGTGTCTGCTTATGGGCGGATTGGGCAAGCACTGCCGCGCCTCACTCGACTGGGCGAGACTTTCTGCGAGTCGGATGATTTTCAACAACTTCTCTCCTATTTGTATAGCGACATTCTCGAGTTTCACAGCCGTGCATACCGTCTAATTCAGAAACCAGGTATGTTTGAGATACAGAGAAGCTCTGACATAACAATTCGTTGATATTCCAGATAGGCTGGAAGATATTCTTCTCCTCCGGCTGGGGTCGATTTGAACACCAATTTGAGGGACTCCTGCAAAATATTATCCAGAGCAGCGAATTCCTAGATAAAGAAGCAGTATCGCTTGACATCTCCCAGACTTGGGAATGGAGACGCAAGTCACTAGAAGATGCAACAAAATGGGAAGAAAGGTGGGATTCTGAACAGTATAACAGAGTGACAAGGTGGTTGGAAGCTGGCGATTGCAAGTTAGATCAGGAGCCGAAGCTCGAACGACTTCGCGATCACTGCCGTGAAGGCACATCTCAGTGGCTCACGAAATCAGGGCCTGTTCGATCATGGCTCCAATTCGGGAGGGGGCATCCAGTTCTGTGGCTTTACGGAAAGCCTGGCTCAGGTATAGCTCCGATGTTTCCACTCGCTATAAACAGTTGCTGAGATTGACAGGCAAATCTATTCTATGTTCTCAGCTTATCTACTTTCTACGGAGCGATCGCTCCAGGAACTGCTTATTTTTCTTTTGCGACTTCCATACGACAAGTCATAGCATTACTAGCCAGATCTTGAAGAGCCTTTGCGTCCAGATGGTTGACCTGAAACCCGATTTAGCTTCGTTTATATACGATGAGTGTATTGCTACAGGGAGTAGGCCGTCGATTTCATGCCTTAAACAGCTTACATCGAAGCTCTTGTCCGCATTTCAGGACATCCGAATCATTATTGACGGTATCGACGAAGTTGATAATACCCGGCATCGGGATCTGATCAAAACCCTGGCATCAATCAGTGAGGCACAAGACAATTGCAAACTCATTTTTTCCAGTCAAGACATCCCGAGCATTCGCGTACATTTGAAGAATAAGCCAACACTTTGTATGGCAGACCAGTCGGCATATGTTGCCAAGGATCTGGAAATAATTGTCAGCGCATCCCTCGAAGAACTGAACGATAGGCATGATGGGGTGATTTCCGACCAGGTTCTTGCTGGTGTCAAAGAAGCAATTCTCGAAAGAGCTCAAGGTAAGTGATTGATTCACCATGTCCAAACAGGTTTCGATGACTCATGACTGTAGGGATGTTTCTTTGGGTTTTCCTTGTCCTTAAGATCTTGGAGACGGCCTCGAGTAGAGAGGACCTCTATAACAGAGTGCACGGTCTGCCAAGAGACCTTGCTGATGCGTATGAGTCATTCAACGACGTATGTCACGATCGAACTAACACTATTGCAGGTATAATAAGATACTTACGAATATCACAAGAGGTTGCTCTGATAATGACATGTCAAAGCAGCGCCGAGTATTCAGCTGGATGCTCTTTTCCAAAGGCAAGCAGCCTCTTCGCAAACATGAATTGAGAATCGCGATGGAATTGCACTCCGAATCTTCCATCATGAACGAGAACACCAAGCCATTTCCAAATGCTTTGGATATATGCAAGCCTTTCATAGAAGACGGGCCTGAGGGATCGGTGGTTTTCATTCATTCCACAGTTCCACAGTAAGTGTGTTTTTCTCTTGGGTTTTCGACTGTTTTGCCAACAGGTCACAGGTTCCTCATCGCAAACTCCAGTGGGCCTTTTATAAACGAGCTGGATGCGCACAGCACCATCTCTCTCGCTTGCTTATCTCAGCTTCTACAGAGCCTTTGCTTCGCAGCAGAATCCTCAAACCTTCCAGGACATCAATATTCGATAGGCCAAAGCTTCCATGCATTACTCCCATACGCAGTCGAGTACTGGGTCGAACATGTTCTTGCCTATGCCAGCAGTTCCGCACTATCTGCATGTCTCGAGACATCCACAGTCGTGCAGAAACTACTTGAATTGTGTAACTTGCATAAAAAGCTACTACAAATGATTGGGAAGGACGAGCTCCCAGATATCTCGGTACCAGATACAATTAACCTTGATCGCCGCCTGGGCTGTTTCGAAACGTTTCCAGACGTATCGGCTCTTTTGGCCTCTTGCATCAGTTATAAGCACGCTGTCAAAGGCATGAATGGTAGGAGCTCAACCCTCTTCGACTTCTAGTTACTCTTGAGTCACACATCGCTAATAATAACCCGTGCAGAACCACCCTCATCTACACTAGACCCCACTCTTTTCTTGGCGATTCGTGAAACTTATCACCAAGGTGTCATCCATCTGGTAACCCAAGACGACTGCCAAGACTTGTCAAAAGAGGACTTGATGGTATTCAAAGAGGAGTTTGGGCCAACTGCATTCGTATGTCACGTCAGAGACTGTTATAGATCGCTGATAGGCTATTCTACTAGTGCAGGCTTGAAAGACCACGAGATACAACATCGAGGTTTACTCAAGTGTACTAAAGCAAAGTGCTCTTTCAACGACATCGGCTTTCCATCCTACCGAAAGCTCAAGGATCACCAAAGAAACCACCACCCTACTTATTCTCAGATTAAAGTTCCTCAGCAGATCCGTCGCGAACATTCAAGGGACTTTGAAGTGAACGGTGTAGTAGCTGGTAATCGAGCTGCTGCTACTGCTGGTGGAGAGCCTCAACAACCCCAGCAAAGACCTCCGCCCATGTATCAACCGACGGAAATTAGAAACTTGCCGATGCTTAGCAACGAAGAAAAGTCTAAGTATGAAGCCATCTTTCAAGCCTTCTGGAACCAGGTCAACAATTCGCCTCAGGATAGCCAGGAGCATAGTGCTGCGCGTCAAAGGATTAAAGTGCTTTCCAAAATGCTCATTGCTTTAAATTCAAGAACGAAGAATCCAGAAAATGCAGCAGAATAACTCTGGACAGACAACCCAAGGGCAACCGCAACAGCAAGCTGTCGCTCAAGCCAAAATCCCAGAACACATCCTGAAACATGTTAGCGAGATCAACTTACAAGCTCCAGACCAAATGGCTGAGGAAAATGGTGCCGATGCGAATAAATGGGTTGAAGAGGTAAAGGACCGTAATACAAGAGCTTTATGTACTATGGACAACACACTGCAGAGGGTTACCCAGATTGACAAAATTATCAATGACCGGGCTCTGGCTGGACAACCCTTCAAGGAAGAGGAGCTTAGACAACTACAACTCGAGAAGGACCAGCAGCTCAAAGTTCACTCGGATGCCCGTAAATTGGTTGACAGTGTCCGTGAACAACAGGGAAAGCTGCAGGGTACTGGTCAGGTGCAGTCACAGTCTCAAGGTCAAACGCAGAACGCTGCAGAAAGAGCCCAGTAAGAGCGCAATTAACGGATTTCCAAGCTGCGCGGTGGTGATGTTTTTAAGATTGATAGGTATTAAAAACATTATATATTCTCACCTCCTTAAGTGATTGGTAATTAATATTAAGCTTTGGGCTCTGGGTTATAGCCTTTATATTTAGGGAGTTTATAAGAGTCTCCTAGTCAGGATGTTATGTGGCTCTTGGCCAAACGCAATCGGCTCACGGCTTTTTGCAGTCAGTGAGCTTGATGGCCTTATCGCGTGTGGCTGTCTGGAGAGCAGCACTTCTTTACAAGTCCTCCTTATTTGTAAGACTCCTTTGGCTAAACACCCAAGTTAGAGGCAATTCCTCATGTAGTAAGATCGAGGCATCCGGGTCTGAGTGTGTCAGGCTTGGAATAATGAAATCAGTCTTCCCCGCACACCCCGGAAGTCGGTGCTATAGCGGAGGTCTGCTGGTTGAGCGTAAGGTAGCTTGCGAGAGAGGGTGTTGAGCGCAAGATAGTTGAGGAGAGGATTTAGATTGGTGAATTGAAGTGACAAAGGTAACTGTTTGTGGTTTAGGCAACCTTCATTATCATACCCCGTGCGGCGGAAATCTCCTCCAATGCATTCAAGTTATCCCTTCATTATCTTCCAGACCGTAACGCTGTCTCCTCGCTCTAAAGGCAATAGTTCTGTATATTACCACCTCCGACAGCGAGCTGTACACACCATCGCATTGCGTATCTCCTTGTTCCTAAGAGAATGACTGATCTTATCGGTCCCAGCCTCCATCTGCATCTATTTCACGATTCTCATCGGGCATACGGCGATTCACGAACGACTTGGTAAGATTCGCGGTTGTGAGCGCAGATGAAACAAGCAAGGAGGAATGTGAGCTCTGATTACAGATTGACCATCTTGGTCCTCTTTTTTAAGGACTGGAAGAGAGAGGGGGGAGGCTGGACGGCAGCGACTGGCTCCGCCCGTCAGCAGGTCATCGACAGCATTTTCGATGAAAGGCCAGCAGGCTGGACGGGTTGTGGCCTGCAGTTCTCTGCCATATCGGCGAGGTTGTCTGTCATTTCAATACCATTGAGGCTCTTTTACAACTCAAGACTACGGCTTTACTCTAGTGGAAGTAGTTCACAAGTGCAGGCTGGGATCTGCCAATCTCCAGCACCAAGGGCGGCATATATAATTCAGCCAGATAGATTAAGGAAGATACCATGTGTTCCAGTATGCCCTATATTTCCAGAGCCGTCAACTCGACTACGTTTCAGCAGCACCGCTTTTAAACCGCAGTCTGAGCTCCAAGTTGCATGGCGTATTCTGTTTGGCGTTCCCCTCAAAACCGCATGTTTCCCCTACCCAGTCGCTTTGTAGATATGTAAAGGCTGCATGTTTCCATAGGACTCCCAACGCTGAGCTATAAGGAAGTCTCCTTCTTAACATCTACTTTACATCGACTCTAGGAAGACAGTTCACGTCTAAGCCTCCATTAGCAATCATCTGGGGGCTGAAATACCCGCGGTACCGGGTAAGCCGAGTCCATTTCACCAGAAAAACCTTTCAGGAACTTGTTCTCGAGCCCAGTCACGAAAATCCGCGGCACGCTCGAGAAGATAAACAACTGAATGCCAAATGGAGTGAGCAAATTGGACGTGTACAAACCGGCGACTTTACGTCAGCCCTGACCCTCGAGAAGTAGGTTAGCTGTTCCATGGTGCAAGCTGAAAACAGCGTCCCTCTATTTCACTTGGTCACATTGCACTGTCGCATAAATGGTGCAGAGACCGAAAGCCATAGATCACAATGCAAGATATTGCGAGTCGAGACTGCCTTACAACTACCACCAGGTATTATTGAACTACCCAGGTACGGGCCGTGTGGGTTAGAGGCAAAGAGCACCGACAACGAAAGCCGGCAGTATGCATCTCAGCAGAGCAAGAGGAATACGCAGCCCAGGACGAAATCGAGAAGCGGCATTACGATCTTAACACAGCGCAAGGTGAGCGTCAGTTCAGTCCAGTAAGTACCAGTGGACCCGAAGATGGAAGCCGGCAGCATGCACGGGGGAGTGAAAGCTGAGCAAGCCCTGGTAGCCAAGCAAGGTGTTGACTCAATTCCCTCGGCACGGACAAGCATTCATTGATGGATGGAATTTGCAGAAGAAGCAGTATTATCCCAGATGCAGAGATCATTGCTTCTGTATGTGTGTCTCGAGGTCAATGGCTAAGCGTGCCTTGGAAACCGTCGTTACCGCTTCCTGTATCCGTCGGTCGGGGACTTGGTTCGATCGGGGGCTCGTGTTCGTTGTCGCGTAGGCTCGGGTTGCGGCGGTCGTTCGTAGTATGCATGTCCTGCTCAATGATCACGTAAGTTAGCGACATCTGCATCAATAGCACTCGCGCCAGCTGCGCATCGTCGCCGGCGTGGCTAGTTACTTGGTGATGGTGTCTGGTCGCGTTTCTGGCCGTCTGACGTGTGTCGCGGTGGTAAGACGCGTCGGACCCTCTACCTCTTGAGATGTACAGGCTTGATAAAATCTTAGCAGGTCTCGGATCCGAGCTGCGGCCATGTAGAGCGTTCGATGCAGTCGTGCAATTGATTGGGAGCGCGCGATTTGGAGGTGGTGATGGGGCATAATGTTGTCGAGCTGCGATGCTCTGGTTATGGCTGGTGACGTAGTGTTGATCTTTGCCGTTTGGGTCTAGTACCTAGAGCTCCCACCAATTAGTGTGGTGGGGTAGGTAATGGTGTGGAGACCGTACCTTACTCGTGGGTTTTTATGTGCTTGTTGACGAGTTGGTTGAGAATATTTGATACACTACCAATTGGCCAGAAGTTTCATATTAAGGCGACATTTCGACCATTAATACATTAAATTGATTACAAGATTAATTATGATCCGATCAAAGACCAAAGATCTACCGCTGATAGAGAGTTCCTTCTCATGGTGGTGAGCTTGGATGTTGAGCAAGTGTTCAGGACATGGGTCTGTGAGATCAGTGCCGGAATCTCTAAAGGCCTTCCTCTAATCTCTCCCCAACGACAAGACCTCATAACCTACAAAACGAAGTTGCAGGCTGGAGGGGTTTTACCTGCTGGGTTTGATATTTATTTTTTCTTTTTAGCTGGTGATCCTGATTGGGAGCCGTGTCAATCCAGATCATGAACGGATATTTTGCGGCATGGTAGGCCGAGCAGAAGCTCACCAGTACCACCGTCAGCAAGCTCTAATCCCTCCCTAAGCAAAAGCAGCCACCCCACCAAAGGTTACTCAGCGATGTGCCCAAGCCCAAGTTAGATTGACTTCCGAATTTCTACATCCCCATTTAACGATGAAATAATTGCTACTATCATCACGCATCCCATTGCAGACCGATTCTAACACAGGTATTGACGATAGAAAATCTTATGAGTGGGGTTGTGTCTACGTCTCTGCTTCGTGGTTCGTTTATTTGCCATTCTCCTCCCGAGAACAGGTTCATCGATGGTAGTTTGCCCATGTTGCCTCAAAGGTAATTTTTGTCTTTGAGCTATCAGCTGAATTCAATTGATATGGCGTTACATGAGGATATAAATACTCAAGCTTAGGTGGTCGGAATCGACAGATCCACGGGACTTATTGAGGCTTCTAATCTGTGGTCAATTGTCTTGTTGCCTTGCTCTGCATAAATCCTATCATGTGGTTCACTAAGAATTCCTGGGAGAGAAAATGCGGCATCTGAGGATACAGGGTAGCCAGCGCCAAAAGGGTTCGATGAACATGGGGAATGACATTTTCCTCTGGCAACTCAATGAGTGGTATGTTAGAGCCTGGGAAGGCAAGTGGAATCTGGACTTAATAATAGATAGCGTTTAAGGACTCGGTTTTCTTTTCTTGGTTGTGAGTATAAATGCAATTTTGGTGATCAGTTCATTCTGTACTTTTGTTCGGAGTCAGGTGGGTAACTTACAACATTCAGCAAAGAAGCGCTAAATGCACCGTGCACTATGAAAAAAATAAAAAACTGAATTACGAAGCAGAACTAGATTTTCAGGCATACAGGTCTTTTAATGTACAATGCATTCTATAGGTTGCGCCGGAGATCATGAAACTTCCACAGAGTGCCTACACCAGGTGATCTGGGGTGTCGTATCGATAAGTCGATAACGATGTTGGAGGCTACTTTCCATGCAGGCCTGGTTACATTGAACGATAAGGTACCCCTTAACAGATTAGGTTCGCCTAACCAACCAATCATGCGTTAAATGGTAGACCAGTCATAACAGAACATTGCTACACTGACAAACTGCTCTTGATTTCCACCTTCAACCTTGACCACCAACATCGTCATTGAGACTGATCACTGATCTCGACTCAATCTACTTGCCCGACAGACGCCTCAGACGCACCCCCGACATGCCCGCAATGAACCACACATACGAGCGACAAAGCAAACACGCCAGCGCACTGTAGCCATGGCATTCTTCTTGACAGCGGTTTGATGTTGATCAGCTCTGCTGTCGCTGCCGGACGATGTGATATGGCCTTGTGCGACAGACAGCTTCGCTACGGAGAGCGCCATCGCGCCCCGCTCAAGAAATGTGCATCGAGCCTCGCACTTCGCAACCTCGATCGATTCCACAACGAGCAATTTGAAACGGATGCGACCTAACCGAACATGGCTGCAACGACGACTTGTAGAGTCTCTCGACGATGCCATTATTAAGCGCGATGAAACCGATGTCGATCTGGAAGAGATTCCCAAGACGAAGAACGCGTGCCAGAACGCCATCGAGTCGCTTTTCTCCTGCCTGACGCAGAATAGTCACCAGGCAACATGGCCGCCTGCCAAGAAATCGGAGTTGCCATTGATCACCTCGATACCGAAGGAGGAAGCCTGTCTCTCAAAACTTGACAGCAAGGTTCTACAGCTGCAGGGAAGGAACCAGAGCGAACGAGTGCTTGCCGGCAACCGACAATCTTCTCGTCACCAACTTCATGGTCACTTTCCCGTCCATCTTCGACCAACCCAACCGGGACCCAATTCCCCCAAAAGCACCGAATGCACGAGAGTCCAGGGCCAGCAGAAAAAGCTCCCGTTTGTTTCCAACAAACAGTCCAGCCGCCATGCCCAACTCTTGCAGCTCAATCCTACAGCCTCGACACAAGAGCAAGCGAAGCGCCGAGAAGGTCATAATCCTCGAACCGTCCTGCGACTTTCGACTACCTCGATGCAGGAACCTGTCAGGCTACCTGCAAATCACATTTAATACAACAGGCCTGGCAAGGATGACGGTAGTATCGGGGAAAAGCAGAGTATCCCCTTTGTGGACTTTGGCCTCTGATTCGACTTGGAGGTGTAGATGATTGGAGACTCCTTATTTGGGTAACTGGGCTATGTGTCCAAGTGATGGCGCTGTCAGCCTGTGGTCTTTAGCAGCGCATCCGAGCTTCAAAGCTCCGGTATGATCGCGCTCTAGGTCATACGATACTGACTGCTGCATTTGTTACTGGTCTTTCAGCGGCTCCCATTTTGTCAGGGCAAAGCATCCTGTATCTACCAAGCGATATGGTTTTTCGACACCTGGTCTTTTAAAGCGCTGCCACGCACAACGCCGAGGCAGCGTCCTCCAGAGTGGGCGCTTTGCTGTCGCCACTAGATCTCGTTATATAGGATCATTCATCCAGAGGTGCTGGGTCCCCTTCCTATACCGACGACTTTTCTTGCAGCTCGCGCGACTCTTGACAACCTCGATCAACCGCAAGGCCACAACGAAATCATGCAATGCCATAGGGGAGAACCTTTGCACTAAAGAACACCGAACTCTTACGCATTTCTTTCTAAATACTGGGCCTTCTCTTAGAGGAAGCATCCTTCGGTCTGACAATGCCCTGCGCACACGGAAGAGAAAAGCATCTACACGGGTGAGATGCAATGTAGGTCCCGGCTACCATCCCGTCGATCACAACGGCTGCAGCACCTACACAGACAAGTACCAGCGCCAGTTGCTACTAAAAGCGCAATCACGGTATAGTACTAAGCCAGTACATGCAAGGCTAGGTCCTCACACGACACTATCCCCATCTCCATTCAATAAGGACCACGGAGTCTGGTGGCTGATGTCGCAAGGCGCTTCAGATTCAAGTCGCATACTTGGCCACAGATGGGACATTGTCTCCGACATGCTCGCGCCCGGCATACTTCTCCCCCAGCCACCAGTCCATGACTTTGGCCTCATCCCGCTCCCCGCTCGGTCTCAAGCCGCCAAGATCAGCTCGCCACTCTTTACCATGCTTACGTTCCATTAGCCTGGACCACCTTCCATACCAGGAAGCATAGCATATTCGCTTCAGCAGTGGCAGAAGTGTAGACAAGCCACGGGTTGGGATGAGCCCCTTGCCTTGAGTTTCTACAGCCCGTAATTTACTCCTTTGCAGAACCATATTGCATCGCAGACGCGCCTCCCGCGCTTCCGAGGAGTACGTCCACGAGTCAAACCCAGCCCCTGACGACTTCTTGTGTGAACACTCAAATGTTCAGACCCGCCGGAGGCAATTCTGTCCGGGACAGGCTCGTCCTGAACCTGCAACTCTGACTGTTCTTGTGCCCCATGCTGAAATGCGAAGAGCTGTCTTATAAGACTTTATATCGTCGTTGCTCACACGTAACCGAAAATCTCTGGTTCTGCATATATCGGTGATCTCTTGGGACCGGATCCTGTTGCGCTGGCTATTTGATACACAGGCTGAGGCCCTCCTCTTGGTCGTCATGTTATGCTTGTCGATGTGCATGATGATGTCCAGGCACACTGTGGTAACATCTACCACTTTGTGTGCTAGTGGAAATAGCTTGCGTTTCAGACTCATTGCTTCTTCTTCATGACAGCATCCAACTTAGTGTTCTTGGTGATGACGACATGGTCCTGGTTGACCACCTTTCTGGCCTCTATACCGACAGCCCGAGGGGTCATGGGCGCTGCGTGATCGATGAACCACCAGTCTCAATCTTATCACGACTTAACTTCTCAATAAGTGAATCATTGTAAAAGCCACCAGCAAACAGACATACAACAGCCTGAGTTCGTTGATCATTATCGACCGTGGGAGAGCGGATGTGACACCGTAAAGGCAGAGACGGCAATATGGCCATGCCGACGTAGGGACCGTGAGTGGCTTTGGAACCCAATTCCTGCTTGTCTTTGAGGGAGCGTACGCTCATGGAGGTGTGTCTTGGGGTCACGGCGGTAGAGGCGGCGGAGTTCCATCTAACGCCATAGGGAATGCCTTCAGGGGCACGAATATTGACATCCCTTGGGCAGATGAAGCATACCAGCAGGGGAGTCAACGAATCACACTTCCAGTATTATAAATACTTTTAATTACAGCTAAAGCTGGCAAGGAACTAAGTACTTCTGATACTACAGGTACTACATCCTCAAAAGATCCTCACCTTGCTACAAGTCCCCCGGGCGTATTGGAGCAGATTCTACTCAAGTACGGTTCATGTCTCAAGGATATTTACGGGATGCGCTTCATTTGCTCGCGTGACTTGCTCTCTTGAAACGTCTCGACCATCTCAGAAGAATTTACCATTGTGAATCATGGTTTGTCAGTGATGAAGGCCGCGCTGAGGAACACCAGTTCCACATTGATGAGAACACCGCCACACAAACCTGCTCTGACCAGCCTCTCACTTACAATCGCGATCAGCAGTGGAAAGCACCAAGATGTTACGGCCACGTGCCGAGACGTACATTGCGATGTGACGGGACTGATCAGGACAGCCGCTGCTTCGCCAATCATCAGCTTCGGGGCTCGAATAGCGGTGTATTGGTTGCCTGCGCAGAAAATGCCGAAGAGGTTGATCCAAAGCGCAAAGTCCGGAACCGATATCGCTGGCGACATCAAGATCATGGAGGTCGGGGGGAGGAGTGCATTTCTCGCGATGAATCCCCGGGTACTCCCTGGCTGTCACTTGCGCCTCGCTCCGTTTGTCTGGGTCCCATGGGAATGTTGGGCGACGGGGGAGGGGGGTATGATTAGAATGGTGTGACGGGACGAAAGTGCGGTCTGGCTTTTTCGTTTGGATGGTAAATTTAGAGACGGAATTTCCCATGACATTGCAAAGCCCATCTCTTACACTTTGACCGCGATGCGATTTGTATGTAAGATCCCGTCTGTTGGGTTTCAGCCCGCCAGTGTGCGCCAAGGGGCCCAGATTTTCAGGCGCTTTGGCAAGGCATAACTCAAGCGAATCATGATTAGGTATCACCAAACAACCACGCGAAGGCTACCTGCGGAATGAAGGGGTTGACGTGTCGCATATTTTACCGTTGGATGCCGACAATTTTGATCAGGCACGGACTTTCACAGGCGCTGTCTGTATCAGACACACAGCGGGCTTTGTCGGTTGCTGGCCCGGCTGCGGGTGAGGTACGACATGCAACGGAGTCTCGCACAGCCGATGATGCCCTTAAATTTCGGGCGGTGATCCTGGCAGGCGTTTTTCGTACATCCTTCTGATATGTTGCGCTGACGAGCCAACACATCCCAACCAGTCTCATGCAGACGTGTTCGACGAGAATGCTTTTCATCACGAATTCATACATTGGTTTAGCAATTCATGCCGACTAAGATACCAGAGAGTGTAAGAGAAAAGTCAATTCAATTCATCGGCCTATTCCTGCAGCACGCAAATGCTCTATGAGTGTAAGCGAGTGTCGCATCAGAGAGAGACCAAGCCATCAACAAACCCAAAACTTCTCAACCCCAGTCTTCCTCCTCTGACCGCCAACCGCTGCATGACGTGTCAGTGTCTGCTGTACCGTGAAAACAGTCCATCAACGACACGGATCGCGCGTGTCAAGCTAATACTGATGCCGACGAGCCAGTCCTTCAGAATGACAGGTCAACCAACAACAAGTGTTGAGGAGGCAAGAAGACGGGACTTTTACTCCCCGGATAGCCACTACCAGCCAAACGGAGGCTTCCCATCTGCGATTGAGTCGGGAGTCGTCTAGCGGTCTGGTGCGTTGGCTTCGTTGTGCGGCTGTAGCTCCGGACGGTGTACCACTGTGCGACATGGCTAGAGTCTCTCTCCGAGATTGCGCACCTTATTTTCTGTGCCTTGGCGTTTGCGTTTCACGGTTCACCCTAAACACTGCAGCTACTGTTGCCTGCGATGACATGGTCTTTTGCTGGTGATGCTGCAGTTAACATGATTCAGGCCTCGGCGCTGGAAATTTGGTTGAGTCTTGGGCCAGCCGTCTGTCAGTATAACTGGGCGCACGTTGTGATCTCTGATGCAATTACGCAAAGACATGATTTGAGTTGATGTCGTAAAATTGAGAGCGACGTACAGTTCACAAGATCATAAATGTCTGAATTATACTTAGCATCTCCAGATTTCTATTTATAGCACTGTGATCTGCGCTGGGGTAATGACGATGGCGGGGTAGCCCAAATGTCATGACCTGCAAACAACAATTTTTTTTAATTCACATCGAAAGTCAGAAATTGCCTATTATTATCACGCAAACAATATTTTCGCTGGTACTCCAATCAAGATGCAGAAAATGCGATCGTTTGGCATCTTCTCGTCGTCGCAGCTCGCCGAAAGCGTGGTGTATACCCCCGCAATGTGGAGGAGATTCACGGTTACATCTGTCTGCCAGGCACCAGATCTTTAGATCGGCGATTAATGTTAGGGGTGCACACCCTGGCTGGACCCCTGTGTCTTAGTCGCCACGTTAGCGGGGTATAACGGCGGCCAACGTTTAAACTCGGTTTGATGCAGCGCAATGTTGAGATTCAGGGGACATTTTAGACATCAAGGTATCGTGGGACGGCATTTGGTGAGACATCTCAGGCATTCACACCCCGGAGACTCTGGTCCCAGCCAAACGGAAGAATCCTACATACATCCCCAGACCAAACACCGCTTCTGGGCTTGCTCAACGTTATTCTGATCACAACCTTCCCGTCCAGCCATTACCACGGGAAGCGAGATGATACAGGGCCATGTAAATGTGACACGCCCGGACCGCGAAGTGATTCATCAGAATGAGGGATGTGACACGAGATGCCGAATGGGGAGAAGTCCTCCAGTGCACGGCGGGAATACCTTGACTCTCTGCGTAAATACGTGGCAATTCATGTACCACTGGCCAAAGAAACACCAACCTTTAAAATTTCTTCAAGTCCCAACTCGCACGTGATGAGGAGAGCAGACCTCTTGTTCAAATTCCCAAGACATCCCCCTCCTCCTCTTTTTCCTTCCTCATCATGCTCGACAATTCCTTGCGACTTACACATTCAGACTTCATTTGTTGGCACTTGTTGTCTTCATCTTTTCACTCTTGCCCTTCAACGTTGACTTTTACCTTTTACTTCACTCAGTTCTCCCTTTTCTGGGTTCGACACTTGTGTCTTTGACAGAGGTTTTGGCAAGTGTTCAGTCTGGACACATTCCTCTTGTCTTTGACCTCACCTTGCCAGCCTCACCTGCTGAGGGTCTGACATCTCCGCCTTGTCTTCCCTCTACTCTGTGCTCCACGAAGCATCACTCCAAGCGTCCAACTCTGGGTCTTGACAGTTGGACATCTGCGGTAGGTAAGCTCCATCTACATGCTCAAGTCATACAATGCTAACATCTACCTCTCCTCAGAAACTTATCTCTTGTCATTGACCTCTTCCCTCTTCGAGGATCTGGCAGGACTTTTACCACTGCGGTCTTCTCCCACTGTCAAGTCCTCTCTTTGCAGTCTTCTACCAATGCGCTCTAGAGCACAAGACGAAAGTCTGGTCCGTCGCGCGCAAAGTTTTGCTAGCGTAGAAGACCTCTCTGCACTCTTCACGCCCCCATCATCTTGTCATCTTGTCATCAGCACCTATCTGTCTATTGCTAGTGACCCTGCGGGCCTTTTACCCTAGCGGTTGTCTCCCAGTGCAATCCTCTCTTCGCAATCTTCTCCCTCCGCGGTCTTGTTCAACTGCGCTCTGAAGCACAAGAAGAAAGTCTAGTCCATCACGCGCAAAATTTTGCTAGTGTAGAAGACTCCTGCACTCTACACACCCTCATCCTCCACTGTTCTACTCGTGGCCCTCCCTGAGTCTACAGTTCCGACAAACTCTAAGTCTCGTCAAGAGCGCTTCCTTTACTTAACTTCAGCTGCCTTTGTCGCTCCTCTCAAGGCGCTTTGTCATTCTTAGTCGATTTCCCCGAGCGTTTTTTTCTCTACAACTTGTGCCTGTTATTCTTACAAGTCGATGTTTTCCCCTCTGAGACTTTCAGTGTTTGAGACGATTGAGCAGCAAGCGCTCTTATTTGTCCACCACTGGACGAAATCATCAACACTTCTGGCTTTTCACCTAAAAGCTAAGTATTAATTGCCAAGGAGGACAACGAGTATATTACCCAAATGAGATGTCGGTGTTCTTTACCCCTATGTTGGGGTTGGAGGATCTTTATCATCTCAAACTTTTCAAAGAGTCGTTGATCGATCAACGGACTTTTCAATGTCTTCGCCGACTAAGCGACGTGTCTCGACTCGCAACCAAGACGCCTTTGGCTCAACAAGCCACCTTCAAGACACGATCAACACATCTCAACACCAACCCTGGCACCTCAGCTCCAGTATTAGGAGATGCTATCGGTTTCATCTATGCTTCCGATCCTAGCTTCTGGTGGGATAAAGGCCAGGTTGGAGCTTGGTCTTCACTTGCGAGGAGCCCTTCGAGCTCTTCGACTTCGACCTTTTCTAACGCTTTGTGGAAGAATCCTGAGCAAGAGAGCGAACTGGAGAGAATCTGCGGTGAAGGTTCAGACTACGCCCGACCCCTATGTCACCTTACATGGCCTTGTCCCAAGTTCCTCTTCTTCGGCGCGAGGCACTGGCGCGATATCCCTCGACATACGCAGTCCTGAGCTGGGTGATAGGGTGTGCAGCAAGTAGCGACAGCGCGCTCAGCTGCCATTGAACAATCTTGCTCGGTCGGATGCTCCCTGTAACCCTAATGCGAGCCCCATAATGCAGTCCCTCGGCAAGTCCCCCACGGCCTCTCGAAAGGTTACCCCGAACGAAGCTCCCCTCCCGATTCCCTCGAGCACGCTCGTACTGTCGCTAGGGGTCTGCCACATGTCTTCCGCTCTCAAAATGGACTTTTATAAGACTGTCCCTCTTAGCTGGGAAGACTTCAAGAGCGCTCGCAAGGAGATTGAAGCGACGTTTAGTCGATTTGACTACGATCCCTTCAAAGGCGAGATAAAGATCCGAATGCCCACTTCAATCCATGATAGTTTCGCCGGATCAGTCCAAGAACAGAGCCTGACAACCAAGAACGTTGATTTGAGATCTCAGACCTGACACCTGATTCACATCACGCGCCTTACTCGAGCTTGGCAATCAACATGTCATTTCATTTCGCGCTTGAGATATAAACTACTTGATAGTGGTCAAGCTGCCCCTTCAAGGCCGTCACATCAACCAGCCTTGCAACAGCGATGCTGAACTTGTTGCAGGTGGCATAGCTCTCCACGCAGCCACCAATCACCCTCAACCGCTGGACACGTCAACAACCAGTCAACCAGCCCATCTAGATCAAAGATGAGGACATTCATATGACGAAGGTGGCCATTCGGCGATTCAAACTTGAATCCCGACAGATGGAAGAAGCGACCAGCTGGAGTGCCATCCACTCGGCATCGTATTGTTCTCGGTCATCAAGTTGGTCGGTCGGGGTGATCGTGATTCTGGCATCATCCACCATCTCACATCACGACACTTGGCCGCGAGATGGATATTCGGAACGTAGCTGCGAGACGAAGCAACTGGCGACAACTTGTCATTACTGACGATCATGATGAAAAGATCGACATTGAGGGGAGTTCCGTTTGCTCTGGATGGATATGTCGAGCTCTTCATTGTCAATCTGCCACAACACTGGATCTGACAGAGTACATATTACTCTATTAATATCTTGACACTAGCCCAACTCAACATGGCTCCTTCTACAAGCCTGCGCTTCACTCACATCCTACATAGTGCCGGGTTTGCTACCCAATCTTCTGAGACATTTCCTGAGATTCCTTCACCAACCAAGACAAGGCTCAAGGCAACCAAGCCTTCGCGGAACTTTGGGACTTTGACTTCGAAATGCCTCTATCACGGCCTCGCAGATGATGAAATACTATATATCTCGCTTCATTGTCAATTTTGCGTTGATGTGCAAAGCAAGAGCGTCGAGAACCTCTTCCATGCATCAGAGCCAAGCCGCATACTGGATTTACAGTTGCGACACGGGGCACGATGACTATTTGGCCGTCCTATTCATTCCTTCTAGAATACGAGACACTCATGGCTGATAATTTTGAACCACGAATAAAGTGCAACTTTGATGTCTGTAGTCAGAAGCCGCAGCAGATAGAGATACCCATCCCCGGGCTTCGAGAAGACCGCAACTCGGGCTTTCATCGTGGCCATCTTGTTGTCACTGTGTATGAAGAATGATTGGACCTCGATTCTATTGGTTCTAAGTGTCGCTTGTTGAGCCCAGGGGTTCATCTTCTCCGATCAAGCGTTCACGTCAAAGTGTTCCTGAAAGAAGCCCTACGGGAGGTCGCCTGGGTCACCGAAAGGCGCACCGCCGAAGTGGGGTGTACTCACTCGCCCCGACACTTCGAGCTTCTCAAGGAACGACGCAAGAGGCGGCCAGTCTGTTCAGGGGTCTCTCGGTGGTCAAGATGTTTGAACCGGAAACCGTTGGACTACAACCAAACAGTCAATCTTGCCTACTGACACACCTACCCATCAAAGGCTTTATCGCGGAGTTCCCGCCCAAGCAATAACGCTCTCGCCATGAAGACAATTGCCGCATCAAGGATCGCTGAGTACATCCAGCAGACAGAGAAATGACCATTTACAAGCACCATGCTAGAGAGGTCCCCAGCTTCAAACAAACTCACAAGAAGTTATGGTGGCTACTTCGCAACCAGTTCTGACAACGGCGACATCACAACCATCTGTGGCAGCAAAAGCACCATTCCGCTCTGACCGAAGATACAAGCCTTCGTGCCCCAGAAGCCGTGATGGCACCTGGAACCCAAAATCCTCCTGCTAGACCCAGAACTTCAGCGCTGTGGGCACACATGGATGGTCATGCTTTCCTCGTCAAAGAAATGGCGGTCTCGCCAAGAGACATGCCGCTGCATCAAGGGTCGCTGAGTACATCCAGCAGATAAGGAGGTGACCATGGATAAGCACCATGCTGGAGAGCCACGGGAGAACCAATCCATCTGGATCAAGGCGACTAGCCCTCGTGCGCTAAAAGCCGTAATGACGCCTGGAGACCAGTATCTTGCCAGCTGCGTCAGTTCCATTCGCACGCATGAACGATCATGCTGGTTCACGCCAAAGGAATAGCGGTCTCGCCATCAAGACATGATCGCCTACACAACAGTCACCGACACAACGGTCACCGACTTGACGGCGCCCGCTTCATTTAGAACCAGATTGTGCGAGACCCAAGTGTACGGCAACGCTGTCTCCTTTCCCGCACAATGGGACTCTGCAAAACGATTAATAACAGAGTCATTCCGCTTGGTGATTCCCTAATATAATTATACAAGCCGCCATGCCATCGTTCGCACATAACCCTTGAACGCAACCGTGTCGCAAGACGAATGGCGCCGACATGGGGCATCGATATGACAACCATCGAAGCTAGGTGTGCTCATTGGGGAGTGCAAGCGGCTCGTGAAGAACTGCCAAAGCATCACTCCCCATAAAGTGCGCAGCACCATCAACCTCAACGGCTGGATGAGCCGAGAACCAAGCGCGATGAGAAGGCCCATAACTTGTCCTGCATAAGGGAGTTGCCTGCCGAATCACTCGTGGAACGAGAGCAGCCGAGGAGAAGACTGCCAGCGAAAAGCTCGAGGAAATCACTCTACGAGAAATTTAAACTTCCCCATCCAACAGGCGCTGCCCGAGGCAAACATACAACTGCCATAGAGGCAGAGGCACGAGCAGTTGGGCATAAGGAAGCGCACGGCGGTTCCAAAGCCCAAAGTCCAGGGTCAAGCGTAACGAGGATGAGGGGAACAAAACCAAGACCTTCACTTCTGTCGCCCGACGCTCCTGATGAGTATGCCGTGGCGGCACAGCCTTTGACTATCACAAGCCACGGGTGTATCTTCTGTGCAGAGGATAGTCGTCCACTTGCATCAGCAAAGTACAATGGTGTTGCAAAGCCACAAGGTCGTCCTTGCAATAGCTCCGACCAAACTTTGGACTTAATAACTGTGTTTCCGCACAGCTATCAGGAAGGAGTCAAATGCATTGGCTTCGCAAGGACACAAGGTTGTCCCTACAACAGGATGATCGGGTTCGCCAAAGTGAGGGAACATGAGCACCTGATGATGGCTGAACAGTGTTCCCTTGGAGCAGCGGGCTGATCACCCACGCCTCTTTCCCACGTCAGACTTTTGCAAGCGTCCTATTAACTATAACGGACGTTGAGCTGGTCAAGCAGAGCGTCGAATGTGCCATCCTTTCGGAGGCTGTACGGTAACAGATCACGCAGAGAGGCTGCCAACGGTCCCACTGTCAAGTGGACTGAGCACTATCAGCCTGGTGGCAAGTACCACCACAAGCGAAAGTATCCAATCATGTATTTCGATACAGCTGATATTCCAGGCAAGTGTCAGACGCAAATACTTGTGGACGATGCCAGTCTTGCCCCGAAGAACAACCTTGTGTGGTCCAAGGGAGTAAATGCAAGCGATGCATCAAGCTGAAACGTCCCTATGGTCAATTTGAGTGATCAGACGACTCAGAAGCGCCAAAGAAGTTTGTGCAGGGAACTAGTCCGGCATGGAGATCGTCTAGAAGAGGTCCAAAAGCAGCATGAGGCAATTTGTGACGACTGTGGTGTTATTGGATGGTTTGCCGTTAATGAGTTTCATCCTATGATCCTCTTGATACACACATTCCTTTAAAAACAAGGTCGATAACTCTATCCGAAGAATGAGAGAGCGTTACAAGCTCTCGACACGACAAAGCTCTTGGTGGTGGGCAGGTGTCATCATCTCCCCGTACCCTCTAAGGCGCCATAAAAAGACAGTTCGCAACAGTCTTGCACCGCATGGCCCGTTACTGCAACGCCCCCTGTTAGAATTGGGAGTCCTCCAGTTTCATCACGCGTCGCTCCCATACAGAAACTACTCCAGCAATGGACGTCTCTTCTACATCCGACAAAGTCAACTGAAGAGGAGTAAGTCCAGATTACGTAAACGATAACGCTGAGAACTGGATGGAACATGAAAACCTTCTGAAACCCGGCATGAATGTGTCACCCTACCCGTCAATCATCCAGGACCTCCAGGAATGATACTCGGAAGGGTTGGGAACGTCCATCCTATGATCGACAGGACATCTTCGGAACCCAAACGCCTGCGACAGGAACAAAGCGCAGACGCACTGATTCGGCCGGACCTGTGGCACCTGTGTTCGCTCCGCCCTACTCAAATTATTGCGCCTGGCCACGATTCTGATGATGACGGTTCTATCCTCAATGAGCCCCAGAGAAACAGGCATTAGGCCTGAGCTCATTATTACTCGGCCAGTCCTCATCACACACGTCATACTCAGCAAACTGTCAGTATGCGTCGAGGCTCGGCTTTTCCTATATTGGTCTGGCAGATATATTCAGTCAACACTTGTGTCTTTGACCATGAAGGCCGGATTGGCGGCATGAACACTTCTGGATTGGAGGCTGTTGTTTGAGACGTTGCACTCAAATCGAAGAGGCGTGCTCAGCGGCATTCAAATAATCCGACTACCACTGCGCTAAAGAATGTGTGCAGCTATTTGACAACATCCGAGACGCAATTCAGCAACTCAACGACTATCTTGCCCGACTGCAACGCGCTTCACCCCCAAATTGACCGCGGTCTCGCAATCGCTAAGACCGCAGGATCCCGCCCCGCAAAAAGCTGGGATTGAGATCGCTACAGCATCTTCTACTTCTGGACGCCTGAAGGATGAAGAGGCTCCTACCACCAATAAAAGTTTCTTTATGCTAATACAAGCTTTGGCTATACGGCCTTAATCAAGACCTCCCCCACAGGATCTTGCTATTAAGAGGTTCTCGTCTACTGAAAACTACAAACTTTACGAATCATGGATCTTCTCCCTCCTAGCTGCACCTGCGAGGTGAAGGTGACTCGCCTCAAAGCCCGTGTCACTATTCATGGTGAAGGCTCAAGCTCTGTATCTTAGTGCAAGCCTTGGACCTTGAGCGGTATTGCCTTGAGTACAAGCGCCAGAAAGTTGACAAACTGCTCTTGCACCTCGACAGCGGGAGCAGTTCTAACTCTTCAATACCAGGTCCTAAGCCTAAAGGACAAGCATATAGACCTCGACAAACAAGAGGTTCTCAATCCAAGAACCTGCAACTGCGCTTCAACTTCTAGCGCGTGATCAACTCTACCGCATCGTAGAGCTCGTTTGGGAAGAAGCCGAGTCCTTTCCAACGCTTTGCCACTGCTCTACCCAAGCAAGACAGCAAGCAGCACGATTGGGAAGCGATACCGCACCAATCTGAAAGACAAGATCGCATGTTTAGGTTTACGAACGCCCGCGGCTCTAACTACATGCCTGGCGATACCTTCGAGCCACTAAGCACTCCACCGCGCGGTCAAGTCAAGAACAAATTAATCAGTGACAAGGCCAAATGGGTTAGCTCCTTAGTCATGCAGACAGTCAATTTCTTTATCCCACCAAGCTGTCATGATATATCTGAGCGCCCATATGACAGCCTCTCAGAAGATGAGAAATTAGCCGTGGCAGTCCTCGGCAATGGCATCGCAGGCTCTCGAGATCAAGGCGGAACTCACACTATCAGACAAGCAGATCAAATACTTCTACTTGCTTATCGAAGCCTCAAAAGTGTGAAATGTCTTCGTCTCCCGCTACTTTGAGATTTGAAGACTCCACGAAGAGACCAGTAGCGTTTGGAAGAGCGGTGCCAAATATCTTCCTCTCCCACTACCTAGATAAGGAACACCTTATCATTAACAAATCAGCAACATATCTCCGCCTTCTACCCTACCTTTTATTACCTATCGACGCCATCATGCCATCATGCCGTCAGGAAAGAACTCGGATTTCATATCAATGACAGAAGACCAGCTTGAAGCATCACTTAAAGCAGATACCTGGAGACAATTTCCGATGACAGAAGGCCAGCTTTGTTGGAAGAGCAGTGTCAGAAAAATGTCCTCCTCTCGCGCTACTTTGAGATTTGGGGACTCCGTAAAGAGACAAGGAGGCTTTGGAAGAGAAGTGCCAAATGTCTTCAGCTCCCGCGACTTCAAGCAGGTACCGACCGAAGTGATATACCCGTTAGATCCACATTTTCGCGACTGCGACGCCCTGATACGTTCTCGCAACGATTCGGAATTCCAACTTACGGTGGATAATAAGCAAGAAAGCAAGACTGATAGTATCGATAATGATCTCGCGCTTCTCAACGCGCGTGAGGCTGTGAAGAGATCAAGAGTGTTTCAAATAATCCTGGCACGGTGCCTCTTGAGCCCTGGGATTACACTGAAGATACCCAAAGTCCTGTCCAATACAGGCTTTCTGTCGATGGTGGTCACAGCGACCCGTTCAATGCTGCCACGTCTTGAGACGTCATTGAATGCCGAAAGACGTACGAAGAGAATGCTCACGAGGCCAAGAGTCCAAGTACAAACTTGTTGCGCTGTTCTTTGAAAAGTCCACATGGATCAACGCCTTCATCAACCATTCTGTCCCATCAAAACAGCTGGAATCGTTGAGCTTGTCTTTAAATCAGACTTTCCAGACATGCTGTCAACTGATCATCTCTTCGTTCAGGCCAATGGCGTCAATTTCAAGCGCCAGCTGGTCAAGAGGATCCAAGATACGACATACCGGTCTCATGCAACATTTGACGACGGCCATACATACAACGGTTGGGATCATTGTCAGATGCCAAAAACCGAACAGACTCCCCCTTTTCAGTTCAGCTGTCATACCCATGTTGGGGCACACAGCTGAGTTTTTCAATGACGAACAGCACTTGTGACATCATTACAAGGCGATAATGAGGTTCTACCCGAAGAATTTCGGCTGAACGACCTGCGAATCACTTGCCAAATGATGGCGGATGTGGGTATGGACGTTGAGAAAATGGTCCTGTCAACCACCTGACACGAACTATGGCATAAGTGTTGGCGTCGAATATTGACGGCATTTGACAAGTCGAACGGTCCAAACAGAGTTGCAAGCTGTGGTGTTCACTGTGATAAGCCATTCGCTTACTATGGCATCATCGTCAACGCCATCCACGGACAGTACCAATATGTCCCCTTCAAGATCGATCTTGAGCTCTTTGTCAAGATCGCTGTCATAGCGGATTACTTGGAGTGTGGCGAGGCACTGACTATGGCAGCTAGGGTTTGGTGCTCCAACCTTGACGATCACAAGGCCATTAATAACTTGGATAGCACATCCGTGGGTATTTCCGTTGGATAAATTATTCGATTCAATGACAAGGCTGGTCATAATGGGTTATCAAGGCCCGGGGATCATTGAGCTGAGTGGCCATACTTTCACGAGAAGCATGCAGGACAGCCGACAATTGCGAGTTTCCAAACCTCGAACAAACACTACACAGAAGCAATACAATGGATTTCGAAGTAGCAACCTCCAGTCAGACCATCGAGGGACTGGGGACCTCAACACGACAAGACACCATACAGGAAAAGGGAGTGATTAGTTCTCGTCTAGATCGCCCGAAGATCAGAGCAGAGTTGAATGTGACTCTCACGACACTACAGGAAAAGGGAGTGATTGGTTCTCATCTAGATCCGATCATAGACTTTATGACATATTTCTTGGGTCATGTTCAGTCTGAGCTGTCTGCCAACTATGATGACAGCTGGCGACGGGAGATCGCTCTGTGCGTACCACGGCAACGACGACGAGCGCAGGGTGAGGAAATGGCTCTCAGAATTTCTCAAGAACCTGAACTTCGCCATACAGTCCACGTATACCCTTTGAAGTGGGTATACCCTCTGAAAGACGACCCTTCAATCCAGGGTTTACTCCCTAGAGAACTCAAGAATGGCTTCAAGATATTAGAGACCGGGCAGTTTGCATTTTCGAAATCAGCAAGTTCCGGCGCCTTTATCATGAGATCAACACAGGCATTTTATCATGCATCTGCGACTTGAGCCCAAATGATGCTGGTGGACCGACATCACAAACAAGAATGATACCTTCGACCTTCACCAACAACAACCGAACCTCAAATCTCATCAATATGGAGACTTTTACACACCAACACACCAACAGTTGGAAATCATGCGCACAGCGATCATCTTCTTATTGGACTGACATCACAAACAAGAATGATACTTTCGGCCTTCGTTTGATATCACCAAGTGATCTTCATTAATGCCACAGCGCAACCTTTTACCAGCAACATGTTATTTTCAGAGCTCTTCGCATCTACTATCACGATGTATTACATATCTTTGCCCACCTCAGCAATGATTACGTGGTGATCGCTGAAACATCGATCTGAGAGTATCTGTACCTGTTGCCCTTGTTATCTCTTCTCTTGTCTATGGTACTATTACAATTAGTTCTGGAAGCTACGTCCTGTATTGGCGACCGCCGCTGGTACTTGGATCTCCCCTCGCTCCTCTAACCAGTCTATCGGTTTGCTTCGAGAGCTGTTACCAAGAATCACTCAGAGATCGGCCACCCTAGCGTTCCCAATCTCGACTCTGTCAGAAGGAAGACAAGCGGGATATTCCTCAGCATCTCAGGCTCTCCTCCAAATTGTCCTAAAAAACCCACAGTCGACGAGAAGAAGAACAAAGTCGCCAGGGTCAAGGGGATGAAAGTGTGTCTCTGGCCGGCAACGCAGAGGTGAAACACATTGCACCAACCATACTTTGCTCAACAAAAAAGCAAGTAAAGATGAACTCTTATCAATTATAGTGAAGAAGAGTATCAAAGGAGCATTCGAATCACATTTTGATAATCGCTTCATGAATAGACTTACCAGTCTTGAATGCGGACATCATACATCTCGTGCGTGTACCCTATCCCCTGGACGAAATCATCACCATGGGCATCAAACCCGGCCCAACCCTTACGGAAAGAGTTGGGATGAACTCTCATCAATTAAAATATCAAAATATGTCCTACCAACTTACCCACTGGCCCTTACAATCCCCGCTCCGAACCTGTGTTTCCGCACAGCTATAAACCCAGCAGGCAGAAACCCAATCGAGGCGCCCTGGCATAGTCGTCGAAGTCGCGTATACTCAGCAAGGCAAGAAGCTTGACAAGCTTGCCGAGGCCTCGTTGTCGGCTTTGACATAAACACCGACAAGGAGTCTACCATCTAGGTCTAGAAGACCAGACTCACTCTACAGCAGGATAGAACTGCATACATGCTAGAAGCCCACCAGGATCTCAAGGAAGTTGTCCAAAGTGCATGAAAGGCACACCCCTTCTTGTCATTTTGCTTCGACGTGAGGCACCGGCCAGACATTTCCCATACTTCAACTTCAATATGCCCGTGATTGGGGCTACGACTCTACAAAGGAGTCACACAATGAGGAATTGCTTGAACTTCAGCCTTTGCTTATCATCAACAAGTGCCTATCGGTGTTGCTACTTATTCCGTTGCGAAGCACGCTCCTGTCAACAACTTCAAGGAACAAGCTTGTCCTGGCTGCCCTTTAAGCTCCCGTGCAAATTGCGAGTCGTCCAAGTACTCCACCGTTTCGCAAAGCGGTATGCTCTATCTCGTCAACTACGCACTAGAAGACGCCGTCGATTTAGTGGTTCCATATAACAGATTAAGAATTGCCCTTGACTTTGGAACGACATACTCTTCAGTGTCGTGGGTTCCAATACCCGGAGACATCCCCTCGGATTCTATCGTCCTGGCTGCCCTCGCTAGGTTCAAGCTTCAAGCTTGTCCTGGAGCAGTGTTCATCAGATAGGGAATAGGATATCTCTCACGGTGAATCTGCTCCATCTTCCGCCGGAGACTATCGAAAAAATATGCAAAGTCCTCTGCAATCACTGTCAAACTGGGCCGCTTGCACACGTCCCCCACAAGCAAGCCCTTGCCACACCTTGTCCAAGTCAAGTCTGGGAACCGTCTTTTCCTCTGCCAATCCACGGAAGCGGACATTGCATTCATCATCCACAAACAGCGTGAAAGGATGACCAACGAGTCAAAGCCCTTGACTTATCTACACCTCGTAGGTTGTGCCATCCACAACCTTTTCCCGCAGACACCTGATCGAAGTCCCTAAGAGGCACGAGATAGGCTCAAAGAAGAGAGGCAAGGAGAAACAAAGGAAAGGAGTAGGGCATACCACATGGAGGAGTTCATTTCTACGTGATTCCATGACGGACGAGTGTGCAAGTGGTACATCCTCTCAGCCAATCAGAAGACCCGGGGAATTGGCGTTGCTTTCGCCGTTATCGAGGATCTGTCATTTCGAACCATTACGGGCAGTCAGCAGCCCGGACGTGTGATGATCCAGACACCATATAGTATCTCCATGCGTCAGTACGCACACATGGTCAAAGGTCTCGTCGTCAGATGCAATCAATGCCTTCCGTTTCGCTAAGAAGAATGCTAAGAACTGGATGCCAATCTCTTGAAGCCAGGCAGAGCGCCGTGATATCACGACTGCAACTCAGATGGATGAAGAATTCACCAACCAGATGATTACAAAGACGCCAGCAGGAAGCGGCGGATGGTACGTGTTCCAGTGTCTCGAATATGATTTGCCTTTCGATGACTTGAAGCTGCGAATGGTATGTCTATGAGCTATCAAGACGTCATAGCGGATTACTTGCACTACTTTCTAGATCAATGTCGAGTCCGAGCTATGACGACAGCTGGCGAAGAGAAGACAGCCAATGAGTCGGAAACTCGAGGGAAACGAAGAGCCACCAGGAAAGAATACAGTTAAGCAGCCGAAGACTCCACGTCAATTGAGCATCTCTTCTATTATATGGAAACTGAAGACCTGTGGAGGAATGCACCTCAATAGTGTGACTCCTCCGGAGGTGTCTACCACGCCTCTCCTTGGAGGCTGCAGCACAGGATATACTATCGCCGAGGCCAAGAACTACGCCGATGATGCATGGACGACGGATACGTACCAACTATGCGAGGCGAAGTGTCAGTTGGCTATAGCCATCCCAGCAAGGCGAACGGGCCTGAGCGTATAGCTCAGTGTAGTTACGATATTTTGGCAGAGGGGTGTATATCCGGGACAAATTCCCGGGGCATCAAGGCCAAGAATACTCAACAGATCCATACGATGGAGAGGACTGGCTTATGGCCTTGGTATGCTTCCAGAATAAAGGCTCGACTTAGTCTTGTTATTGAGAGGTTCTCGTCTACTAAACACTATAAACTTTACAAGTTATAGATCGTCTCACTCCCAGCTATATCTGCAGAGAAAGAGGTATACTCGCCCAAATCCAAACAACAAAGTCGTCCGACGCGGTGTCGCACGGCCTACGGGATCACCGTGTACTGAGGGTCCTTGAAAGCAAGGAGTCTAGGACCGACACAAGGACAGTCAGTCATTCCTATGTCAATGGATTGAACTCCCAGCAAGTGATTATTACAATCAGGTCCTTGGACCACTTATTATCGTTGTTACGAACAACTTCTTCTTCCAATCCTCAAGGAAGATACTTTGCAACTCTGCACGGCGAAAACGGAGGAATTGGAACGGGAGGAACTTTCCACTGTCTGATCTCGATTACAATAGGATGACGACAATCCCCTCGAACGATGAATACATCCCACAGGAGAGCCACTGTCAGCTGATGTCATCGATGTGATGGTTGGCATATTCGAGGCTCTCCTGTGCTCATCTCCGCCTGGAGCTTGCCTCCTACGATCCATTACTGACGATTGCCACTTCGGTGTGTCTGGCGGAGAATCTTGACTTTCACTGTCGGATAAACGAGGGGTTTCAGCACAATTCCATCAATCTCTCGTAATCGGATCTTCCCTCCTGAAGGAGAGCCCCCAACTTCTCACGTATTCCAGGACGTTAATGATCGACATGGCATCTTCCGGACATGGACACTTATGACAGGAACCCGAATCGCAGACGAATTAATCCGACTAATTATGCGACGTTTAATATAAAGCACATATTAGATATGGCAATCTCATTCATCTCGGAGCTGAAACTTCCTCCAGTGGCAGCTCTTCAGAAAGAGGTCGACGATCGCTGCAAGGAGCGCAATGACGAGTCTTGGGATAGAGAGGGATATATCTCGATTTAAGGAGTATTGTTGAGTTTTGTGGGCAGACATTACACCAAATGGTATTGTTCAGGCTCATCAATACTCCTCAGATTGAGATACACCTATCTCCATCCCAAGAGAACAGGTTCAGCAGATCCGATCACTGTTCAGGGACATCCGGTCGTGGCTGGGCTCGGTATATCAGGAACCACTTCACTTTTTCCAAAGCTGATCGTCGACCATGCTGTGGACAGGTAGATCTCACACTGTCGAGACTACCCAAGACCCATCCTCCCGCATCTGATTCATCTTTGACGATACAATCAAGGGCAATTTCGCTGCATATGGCATCAGCGATGAACCTGGAGTCCGCTTCACAGCTAGACTTGCAAGGGAGAGGGATCTGCAGACGAAACCGACTTACATATCGGAAGAACGCTTCTTTATATAATAGCCAGAGCGCTCTACATCTGGGAAAGTCACAAGATCTTCATTCCAATCACCCTTCTATCTTCCATTGCGAATGAAGAATACTTCCGGTAATTGACAGACAGAATCGAGAGCAAGTTCAAGTTTTACCGTTACGAAAAAACAAGAATCTTGGCTGCATCATGGCAGAGAAGAAGACAATGACACCTCGGCCTACCTTACTTCTTGTATGCTTTCTTGAGTATGCTTCCGACAGCTACTATGCAACACCCACCGGCCGTCCGGCTCAGATTACAGCAAATCTGCCAGTCCAAACTCTATGAGCACACCGTCGACAACAAGTTCTTAGACTTCCCAGGCGATAACACCTGCAAGCTAAAAAGTGGCGCCCCAACTACTCTGACCACTGCGCTTTTCAAGCTAGTGGCAGATTAATTACGACTCGACTTGAGGCTAATCCCCAATGTGCTGATATCTGAGGCTACTGGCGAGGAATATCACCTAGATATCTGCGACGCCATCCATTTTCTCTACAGAAAGGGTCTGAACGACGGTGAAAACGGAAAGTTGAGCAAATCTCAGAGACCGATGATGTTATCGAAAATATACACGACTGACTCTGTGACAACCTCACCCCCCGCCAGATTTATCTCCTGGATCAGAGGATTACAATGAGACCAAAAGTTCACGCAGTTTACAACATACGTTTCTTCGGCAAAAAGCATCCCTTTTCGCATCAAGGATGATCCTGAGGCGTTCGACCTGAACCTCCTCAGGATGGGAATGTCAATGAACTCTTCTCCCCCAGCGAAGAATATTATTTACTTCCGTAAAGAGGACCCTCAAGGGGACGACAAGATCTCTTCTTCTTCGGATTTTCATCCTAGAGAACCGAGAAGGCATCCATATTATGAAACCCCGCTCATGATTGGGCTCGCTATATCGAGAATCAGTTCACTGTTCCAGAGGAACTATGCGGTGAGCGCTAGGTTTTATCAACAACATTACCACAAAAGAACAAGCTATCTGACGCCAAATTCATACTACATGTAGGTCTTAATCTCAAACGACAATTCCCAGCTGTCAAGACCCTCTATGTTATGTACGCTGGCTCTTGTGTAAGACCACACAACACGTAGTCAAGGCAGTCCAGTCCTTGTGGTTGTACTTGACCTCAACACACCACCAGCCGAACCATCAGCCGGGAGATGCAGACCTGTCTTGCTATAGTCATGAAACGAGCCAAGTTTCAAGGCGTAAACGTGCTGAACAACAGCATAGAAACCTTTTACTTGTGTCGGCGCCACAGAACCCAACAGAGAAGGTTTCATGGACTTGAACAGATCCCGGATCTGCGATAGAAGGCCAAAATCAGAGTAGCTGCGACTCGTATCCCAGTCAACGTCCCGAGCGGCTTTGTATCAACAGCAAACTTAAATACATCGACGCCGATGGCGTTCATGTTCATTGACCACTATATTGGTCGGACAAAGACACCTGAAAAGAAACTCCGGAGGAAGTACAAGGAAGCACAAGCACGTTTCGAGGTGGCGGCGGCCTCAGCATGCGGCCAATCCGATACAGCTAGGCTGGATGATGCTCAAACCTGTAGGCGAATGATCAAGTTTCGGTAAGTTCTTATTCCAACCCCTTTATCAATAATGTATATAGCTAACCTCTTTTCATAGATCAACTCAATTCTCAAAGGCTCATATGATGCATGCCTTGGACTTCTACCTGGAGGACGATATCAATGTGCTTGACTTTGAGCTGCCTGAAGAACACACATACGATCATCCCAAGTCTCGCGAGTGCTCCCAAACTGGCCACGTCACCACGACAGGCTGATGATCGAAATTCGATCAGATTTTATATAAACCAAGGCGGAGACATAGATAGACCATCAATTACAAGTACCAATTGACTGATTGCCATGACAATAGACGCTCAGCATCAAGTACTTGTGGGCATGGACTTTGGAACTGCGTGAGTTTGATGAGTACTCTCCTGAGTTATTCACTTCTTAGAGGCTTCTCTTACTTACGCAGTTACAGGTACTCCTACGCTTTCCCCGAAAGTCACGGGCGTCAAGTTCACAGCGTGGAATACGAGTCTTGATCGTTTCATCCATATAACGAGCTTAGGGACCAGTCCAGACATTACTCCCGAATCAACCGGCCAAGCCTCGATGCATATCGTATGTATTGGAAACACCGTCTCAAGGTGAAAGCCAATGTACGACGGCTCAAAATAGCCTTACGGGCTCCAATATACGAGCAGCAGCTGAACCATGAGCGATGCCTGCTTAAGAATCAATACGACGGGATGAAGATGCTGCTTTTAACCTAACACAGTGGATAGCCCAACTTAGGGAGTCCAGAAGTCAGCTTCACGGTGGTGGCCTTGCCCTTGTGGACTGCTCTGAGTTTATGATGGAGGACCAATTTGCAGACGATGAGGGTGAAGGGTCCCAGCTTCAGCCTTGTTCCCGCGCTCGTTCTCGTTCGCCACCTTCTCTTCGTCGGAGCAGCCGCCTCAAGCGGAGAAGAATCGACTATACTGAAGTGTCCGATATCGACATAGACTTGCGAGCCAAGAGCATTAATACTGTGGAAGATGCCAATGGATTCTGGATCAATTTTGGTCAGCATGCGCTAATGGCTTGACGAGCTGAGTAGATGGATTGACGATGAATCTAAGGTCTCAAGAAGTCGCCAAGCGACAATGTTGCCCCTGGGCGGTTCTGCTCCCTAAATTGCCCCCGAGGAATAAACGGATGAGGAGTTCGAGACCAGCAAACTCTTCACTTCCAGTCGCCATGTCTAACAACGACTACTGGGAAGTCAAGCTATTCTTACTATTCGGTCACACTTAGATCTCACTCTTTGACGGTTTGATCGAGGCCAACTTCGACGGTCTTCATACGAGCATGCGGAGTCCGAAGCTGAGTTCCGGCGCATTGCATCGTGGTTTGGGCCAGGCGACCACAAGACGCTCACAATATACATCACAAATCCGCTCTCAAAATGCCCAGAATGGCTTCTATAGCATCAATATTCGGAACCAGGTGTGTAGTAAGCACTTATTCTCACGAGATCGTCTTTGACATAGAGCACTATACTTCGACTCGGTGCTTCTGATCTCCTTGAAGGTCCTGCTTCCGAAAGGTCTATGGATAAGTATAGGCACCACAACAAAAAGAAGAAGAAAAAATAAAATACGGAACACAAGTCAACAAATTTCAAGATGCCCTGGCGATCCAAGTATCAAGGTGTTCGTCTAGCACCATTATGACTTGCAAGATAACGGCGGATCTGGTCATCGGGATGGGAGTCAGCACATTCCTTGCTCCTTTGCGTGCTTATTACTGGAAGCTGCATTTAACTGATTCCTTCCAGCATACATGTTCAATGTTAAGGGTCTGGCACCGAGCTTACTCACCTTGAAGGAACAAACTGATGCATTGCTCTTGCTGTGCTACCTGGAACTTACAGAGCCAAGGATGGGGAAGGATTGCAACCAACATCTGCATCTTCCACCACAAATGCCAATACTCGGCAGCAACAGACTGAGGCGCCAGGCAGTGTCGGTGGTAGTGCAAAGCGTATTTTCGCCTGTTCCACCTTGCTCACGGACCCATGTATCGGGGAGGGGATCAACATGGACAGCAACCTATAATCTTGTTCGAGGAGCACGGCGACACAAGCTCGCATCCCCAGACTTGGCCCGCTCGTACTGGAGATCCCATCTCAAGAGACTAGCACACCTTCACGAGTTAGTTTGACTCGCCTGGCCAAGCGCTCCCGACCAAACGGAACTCAGAACCCGAAAGAAATGCAATTACTCCTGGTGATATCAAGGAGGCTGAAGAAAGTTACCCGCCGCCTCCCCAGAGAAGCGCAGAAGAACCCCATTACGTTTGCTGATATCAAGCTATATATTAATGGGTTTATGGCGCTGACTGAGCAGGCTATGGAGATCATGCTCATGTATTACGACAGCGAGAGGGAACAATCCACAGCGAACCTGTCGCCTACTAGGAGGGAATGCACCGAGTCCAAGGAAGTCATGAAGAAGAATATCAAAGGGCAGTCGACGAGGACGAGGATGACGATATCTACGACCGCCCTCCTGTCGCGCCAGAATGGAAAACGTCTCTTGATCACTTGCGCTTATCTTCATCAAGGAACAGCAAGTTACTGATCACAGGGATTGAGGGGAGTCAGATCGGGAAATGCGCCCGTAAGATCACCGGTACCCTCTCCGAAAGCAAAAGACGCCGATAAACCTACGGGTACGAATAATGCGGCGGACTTGAAGACTGTCTGCCTACACTCCTATTAGAGTATAAAGTCAACATGACTGAAAATACTTTTGGTGTTCTCATGGAAGGGTGATGATTATGACTTCTTGATCAATCGGATCGAAAGGATGTCGAATCTGCCTCTCGATGCACAGCAACTGACTCGCAGGCCAGCTGATATCTGTGGATGTCTTCTTCTGTAACGCAACGCACCCGACTCATACAGCCTGATACCTTCACCAGCTTTTCCAAACTACCAGAGAACAACTGATATTACGTTGACTCTGCAGAGGCCGGTTACTGGGCATTTTCGGAAACCACTCGATCACCCCCATTTTTCTCCAGTACCTTCTAGGTCAAGAAGACTGGACGGTTGAGTCTTTTGACGAGCTGAGCCCAAATCTAAACTTTGATAAGTCAACATCAAAGTTTCGGATATCTTGCTGCGAAAAAAAAGAGCATTGATATAGGCCACCTGGACGGCGGCTACCAATGGGGTTGGTGTACAATGAGTTCCCCTATCTCTTGGCTTCGAACGACTGTCCTCTTGAAACGACTGCCGACGTCGAACTCATTGCCGCTTCGTCCATCATTATATAGACACGTGTGTCTTTGTGCTTCTCTTCCCTCATGGTCGATATTCCCGCCTGCTATAGGCTCAATGGGAGCACTGGTGAATACGACTGGGTTGAGGGATATGAGGATCATGGCAAGCATGTAAATAACAGGGTTTAACCAATTTTGTGCGTCGCTGGAGAAATCCCGCAGGTAGATTGTCTCCCAGTCCGTCACTTCCGAAAGCTCGATCTCGAAGACGAGGACCTCGATGACAATAGCAGGTGATAGTGTCGACAACGATCTCACCCTTCTCAACGCACGACGCAATGAAGAAGACGCGCCGCCTGTTATGGATATCCCAGATGACTTCTCCTGGGGCTACGATGTTCATCGCTGAAGACTGTTCCTTTGGCAGGATCCAATTGCCCAAACATGATGATGACTCCGCTGCAAGTTAACTGCCCTCCATCCATCCTTGGGCTCTTCTTGAGGCAAGAAAAGGTTGAGGATCTCACCGTCCTGCTCAACATTGGAGTCTTTCGGTTGAAGACTTGCGCCTGGTATCTCTCAACCATCTATAGAATGTCTCGGGCGGACCACAGTTCCATCGACACCGAGATTCTGAGAAACAAGGTCGGAAGGACGACTGAGGTAAAACGGCAGAACAAAAAGATCCTGCACAAGATAAAACAGCTATTGCACCTTTACGAAAGGATAATAGGTACAAAGGACGGAAGATCTGGATCGTTATTCTATCAACTGCAGTTGATGGTACCATCGGCGCAAATCCATGGTCAACCGTCAGGTTCAAAAGATTGTCAGGGCTGACACGACTCAAAAGCCTGACTTTTCAAAGCTGCCCCTTCCTGTTTGCGATGAGGTGACACACATCAGGACAAGTTCATAGAGAAGTACAATACTGCGTCTGATGAAGCCTTGCGCCAAACCTTGGAACATGTCGGCAAGCGATGAGACCTGAACTGTCAAGATTGTACTCAAGACGTTAAAGCCGAGTTACAAGCAGATCAACCAGAAAACCCGCTTGGCCGCAAGGACAAATGCTCACAGTTCATGCAGCATATCCTGGTACCAAACTCCTTCATGACAGCTAGTGATCGGGTGATGCTCAACCATGTACAACCCCTGGCGCCAAACTCGTCCTTCATGACAGCCCAGCAACAGCGAAGATCAGCGTCAACAGCAACAGGAACGGAAGGGAGTCTTGGCAAGCAAAACCCCAATTCGCTTCGCCCCCAGCGGCACGAAGAGCTCTATTACCGACGATGTCCCCATCCTTGACCTGCATATCGCCTAGCAGTGGCAGCTAAACGTGGCCTTAGCCTAGGTAGAGGGTACCACCAACAAGCTCGAGGCTCACCACTCTTGAGCTCGACCAACAAGCGAAATTCTTGCCAAGTCCAGGCTACGACAACATGCCACTACTTGCTTAAAGCTATTACAAGGTTAACAGAGCTTCGGCCGCAACACATGGGCAAGGAGGACAAATCAACACATATGGGCAATATACTCGTTGCCCTCCCTGGTGTTGGGTGAGTTTGATCGTGGACCTTTCTGACCCAGTGTGAGGGGAGGCAAGGAGTATATGCCCATGTGTGTTGATCTGTCTTCCTTGCTTTTGTGTTGGGGCTGAACTCACTTCTATACTCTCAAGCTCATCCACAGCCTCATCACTCATCCTCATCACATTCTGACCCATTACATGCAAATACGAACCAGGCCTTCCCGAGGGCGTTTACATGGTTACTCCTCGTGTTCAGGGGATGCGGCAATATTACCCAAACCGCAGGCTCCACCTATACCAGAAGCTAACTCGGACGCTTGCAAATTCATTGTATCGACATCTGCACTATTACCCACGTACTACCGAAGAACTTCTCAACAGGACACAGCTTAGCATATCATGGATGCAGCAGAGGACATCAAGAAGGAGATATATGCCTCGGGATCAACAGCCTGGATATTTAGTTGGCGATGGAGGGCGATGTCAAATATGACGGGATTTACATATATGAAGAAGTGTTGGTGGTTGGATTAGGCTTGGATGACGATCATAAATTGACCTAACGAAAGCCGAGAAATAGGGTAGGGAATAATCTTGCACTGGCACGCATTGTAACTGATTCTTGTGTCCAACTCTCCGCTTCAATTTGCATGTGTTACTGATGTGATCTCTGTCGGCTTGTTCCAATATGATACCAAGTTTCAAGTCGGACGAGAATTATGTTCAGGCCATTTCAACACAGCGAAGCGATTGCCAAAGAACTCTATCAACTCCTTGACTGCGACGGTCTCCATACCCTCCGGCCGTTCACCTCCACGGAGCAGAGCAAATGTAGTCTCACCCAGAACTCGTTCTCGTCATTGCACCTCACGATCCCCCCTCATCATCTGCCTCTTTGTCTCGTCTTTGACCATTATTAGCCGCCCGATACCGTCTCCAGCTTCATCACTGATGACCTGCTGAGGCCGAACGAGATCTTGGCTGAATAATAACTTGCGTTGAACCAAAGTTACTGCGAGAATTCCCCTGCAGTTCAGCCCTAGAGCACTTTGCAGACTGATGCGAACTCCACTGCGAAGAACTCTGCATCGTCATCGTCGTCTGGCCTGCCTATCGCGAATAATCTTGGCGGAATATCCCCGACACCCATTGGTTTGCGGTCGCAGCAGTTTAGGCCCGATTATCTTCTATATTGAACCTCTGACTTGAGCTGTCCTTTAACAGGGAAAACCCAAATATAAGCTGGTGACTCCCCCTCCGTGTGTGTACTTCTGCGACGTCCCGCCGCTCAGGGGAGGACTGCATGGTGCATGAACTGACAGCCTGTACGGAATACGGCTATGTGGGACCGCCGATTTGTCGGCTTTGCGAGAGAAAAGGAGTTCACCATGACATGACCTGAATCACAAAGGCCAACGCGACCGCCACTGGGCTGTCCAAATTCCAGTGTTGCGTATTATACTAGATTAACTTCTTGACAGTATTATGGAGAAGAAAGAGAAATAGAGAGTCAACGTATTGCAAGATATCGACCATAGGGAGAATCCAGAGGCTTGGTTTATTGTGAGCTTGGTGGCTTGTATCCTGCTTCATGCTCAAGAAATCGACGCCGGACGCCTTCACTATTGGAATCGCAATCTAGATGAAGTATAAGCACCACTGAGTATCTTTTCTTTCACCAGGTCGATAATTATCAACGCAGTACAATTTTCAGAGTCATCCATGGAAGAATCGCAAGTTCTTCTCTGTGTATTCAACATCACCCCTTATGGCCTAAAACAAGCATGTCTATGATCTATACCGAAATGCAGCCAAATGCTTCCTGTTTGTTAGATCCGCGGGAACTACATCCCGTAGAGAACCCCTAATCGCACGTTGCCACGGCTTGTGCATGTGACTCGTAGCACAGGAAGGTTCTAAACTCTCTCTAAAGGTATCTCCATCGCGCAGATGCATATCACCCCCGAGCCCTTTGTACCTGGTATTATTCAAGAAACCATACATAAATATTGGGAAACTTCAGGAAAAGGACTTTGAACGTCTTTCCATTATATCGCATTGCTAGTAGAGGAAGGCTACGGGTGCTCTGAACCGGATGGTGACATCTTTTGCACGAGGCGGCCCTTGTGCATTTTTTGTCTTGAAGTAAAGAAGCAGACTTGGAGCAGGAGATGGTCCTTAGGAGGGAAAAGAAGTATAACCTTATTGATCTGGTGGGTGTGATACTTGCAGATGCTGGTAAGATCATCGAGAGTTTGATGTACCGTATTCGGTGCCCTGGAAGGGTCTGGTTTAGCGAAGAGGCTCATCCCCGGAATGCTAAAAGTGCCCTTCGCCAACCTTGATAAGCAACCGTGGCATGCAAGCAGAGGCAATATATCTTAGGCTTCTCGACCCTAAGCGGCGAAAGGATTTGAGGAATTTAGGCCAAGCTTAGCGTACTCTTTACTGAGTTTATTATGGCATTCTCTTCTAATGTCTGAGTTGGCTTGCTACCCGTAGGTATAACACCACCAAAGACCTTATCGCGAGTATCAAGCCCTCAATTTGAGCCTGGAAAGTACCGACGGATCTACAAGACGCAGCGACTCCCACCCTCGACCTCGCACCCAGCGACAAAATCTTCTGGTCCTATCTTGGTCTCCTTGTGCGATCACGGCGGTAGACGGACTTCTTGTACTCTATCACCATCATCGCGTTCATCTACTCGTAGGCACCAGCGTCTCCATCTACTCGTAGGCCATATCCTTGTTCATGGCGTACACCATCACATGAGAAGCAAGTCATCGTCCACGGTGTGGTATCCACATGGCGCAAAGCGTCAATTATTCGACCTATATCCTCTATTTCAGCCTTTGCGCCCTCCATGCTATAGTATCCCCCCCACTCTTCCGGACCCGTAAGCGGACTGAGTTCCAGTCTCGCTGTCCCACTAGTGATACTGTTGAGTGTTGGTGTTACTGGACGCTGAGAATCGCTCGTTTTACCACCCATTTCCTGCATGGCGCCTGTCGTTGCGGCATGGTGAATATGGCGAGGGCGCTCTCGGTTGGAACTAGAGTTCCAAGGTGTTTTCTTCCGTTGGATGTTGTGTTGAGATTTTCCTACCCGAGCGGGTTCTAATTTTGTTGAATGTTTCGTTTAGACCTGGTCAAGGAACCCGCTCGGGTAGCCTGTCGGCCCCCGGTGTCGCTCTGTCGTGGTTGGGGAACCGACATGTTGGTGGTAGGACTTGTAGCTTGCTGTGCTTTCTCGATGACCGGTCGCGTGGCAGGCTTAGGGTGTATTCATGGTCTCGGTGTCGATGGCTCTTGTGGAATTGTGGAGTTGAAGGATGGAGTCGAGACGATGAATACACCCCAAGCAGTCTATCCCAGGCAATGCCCGCCAATGGGTGTTGGGGAGTTGAAGGTGGATGGGTTCGATGGTGTTTGCGGGCTGTGCCTGAGATAGACTGGGCGCCTCGAATGTTGTCGGCGAGTATCTGTCAAGACACAGTCAGTGGCCTGCAGATGTGTATCCTGATCCAAAGACCTGTCTTACATCCTGGATTCCCCGACGACGAGCGACGATGATCGAGCCCGGGGTTTTTGTGTCGTCTCTTCTTGCCGCGAGATCCCGAGACCTGCGAGAAGATCGATTCGTTCCTTACATTGCAATTCGAGCTGTTTCAGGCACTTTTGTAGATCGTCCTCGGTGTTTGTACGTGGGCTGCAAGTGGGCACGGCCCGAGACCCATGGTGATCATAGATCTGATCAAGGGCAGCGCCCTGGTATCATACGTTGGAGTAAGATGCCGTGGGGAATTTAGAGGGGAAACTGGATTGCCTGTAGGCTCCAGGAATGGGAATGATTGGGCCTGGTATGTGTTTGAGAGGATCGTTGGCGGACCGTCCTCATCTTCTGAGAGTTCGACTTGGAGAGATGTTGGGACTCGGGGGATAAGGTAAGATCAAAGCTCTGTTCGGATCTTGGAGCTCAAGTGAGCGGTAGTCCTTCCCGAACAATATGTATAGATGTAGGAGGCGTTCTGACCGTTTGAGTTGGGCCATCTGCCGAGGTTGGCTTCACCGCTGGTCGAGGTCTTGTGGTTGTGGTGGACGGGGCATGTCAAGTTTCTCTTTCGAAGGTTCGGATGCGGCTGGTCTGGCGTCCCTCAATCGTCGCGCGCTGTGTCTGCAGCTTTGGCGCTTGAGCAAGGCATGGTTCAATCAATTCGACAAGCTGCTTCTTTGCTTCTTGAGTTAGCGTCGCGGCCACATCTCACAGTCGGCTCGGTGGAATTTTGATGGCTATAGCGGGGACGATGATTAGGAGGGAACTTGGTGCCGTCATCCACACTGCGTGGAGAACGAGGCTTGGGAGTTCGAAAGAGAGAATTCCCAGGAGTGATGTGGGTAACCGAGGGGAGAATGAGATGAAATTCGATGGAAGGGGAAATAGATTGATGGAGGTGCGTCGTTGGTGAGATGAAAGAGGGAAAGCTTGGTGTCGAAGGAGTAGAATGGAGTTTGGTACGGTCACCAACATTGGGCGGAGAATTTCCAAGATTGCCGTGGATGAACGAGGGGCAAATGAGCCGAGATTTGATGAAAGTGAGGACAGGCTGACTGATGGAAGTGCGTTGTTGATGAGATGAATGAGGGAAAACTCAGCGTTGATGAAGGATGAGGATGATGAAGGAGGACGAAGACGAGGCAATGGAAGGAAGCCCAGGCCAGAGACAAGCCCGTTGACCCGGAAGGCTTGGTTGCTGAGGTGCCTTCCATATCACACCTCCCGCGATTGCTCGTGATTCATCTACAGGGGATCCCAGTCCCACCAAGCGCCCTGTAAGCCCCATCTCAATTGCTCCCGCGACAGTGTCCTCACTAAAGATCCCCTGTAATTTAGCCGCTTTCATTTGTGGTCAGTGCCCTCCACTGACTCTGCCAGAAAGTGCCTTGAGCCTGCACATCAGACTGACTGACTCGGGAACTAAAGCAGTGGCTAATCGCAATTATACCGGTTGTGAAAGCCCCAACCATGCATGCGCAATGGAAGTGTCTATGGGAAAAGAAACGAGCTATTTGAAGCAATTATGAAGACAATTATGTTTGCCCCTTGGATTCTTGACCGTTGCTGTGACACGCCACAACCGTCAACGGCTCATCCAAGATCCCTATCAAACCCGAATGACTCAAGATCACAACCGCCGAACCTCGACAAAGACTTTCGATCGCCAAATGCTGTGCAGCGGCCTGTCGATATTTCAGCAAAAGATCTTGTTCAAAGACAGATTGGTAGTATCTCACATAAAGGCGAGAAAAAGAAAGGTCCCGAGATTCATCAAGCTCACGCTCTGTGAAAACGGGCCGTTACTCATGCGAGCACGGTCCCCATCTGGCAATCACTCGTGAATACATACTAAGTAGTTTCTTTGCACAGGTTTCCCTCTCCTCTTGACAGCTTGAGAACAATGACTGATGTCCGAATGCCCGAGGAGGTGTGCGTCGTTTCATCAACTGCTTATGAGTCTGGACCTGCCTTGGCTCTTAATATCACTTCTGCTATGCCACTTGGACCGAATTAGTCATTGAGGTTGGTGCAGTGCCAACCTGATTGCCCATCGTCAACTCCACAGTGAACTTGGTCAACGATGTCGATGCCGTTGCGTTGCATCTCCCCACCTCTGTGCTGTCTTTGTTCTCGAGCAAGTCTGTCAACACTGTTGCTGCCAAGTTAACCCCCATATCCCTCCATCATTTGTACGTCGCGGTATATACAGTCTGCCCTGCATGTCCCAGCCTTGCAAGAGCGGCAAGAATCATTGCATAGTAAAAGCGATAGATATTCTAAATTCTCAGTTGCCACTGTCACTTGTAGCAAGCCCTAATTGGCCGGCCCTAACCTTGCGGAGATTTCGGCGGTAAGTGGACTAGACACTGCGCCGTTTAATTCTCAACAGTCCAAGTGGGGACGGTTTCTCACCAAGGTTAGTCTTTCGTCGCTTTATCCAATGACCATTGAGCAGAGAGACAAAAAGGGCAATTCCTGTAGAGCATGATGCGACGATGGCAGGGGAGGTCACTGAAAAACCTCATTACAGCGACGGCTGCACAGGCAGCATCAAGGATTTGGTCATATTGCGAAAAGTCATTTTAGATAGAACGTTGGGGTGCCACTTCATTGCTTCGAATACACGAGACGGCGGCTGATGGAGTGCCTGGTCTTTCGTAAATTCGATTGTACCAGATTCAGCAGCAGCTGGGATGGCAGGAAAACGGTGCGCCAAGTAACCACCAGCCCATAGTCATCGCGTTAGAGCACAAGCCAACCGCTTGGTAGTGAGAATGCGCGTATCATTGCAAGATGTCAGCTTCTAGTGAGGCCGTTGCGTCCATAAATTTATGTGCGCTCTCGTCATTAAATTACGCTGGAGGGGCCTTTGTCGTGAGGTATTGATGTACTTGAAGACAACGCCAATGGCATCACTGTATGGATAGATGATACAGCAATAACGTCAAGGCCTTCTAGGAACACTGTAAGACTTGGCGTGAATATACTTTTCGTCGCAGAAGTCAGGTTACCGTGTATTAGTTGTAAAGGGTGTCTTTTCTCCTCTTCAGATCGGCCATGCGTATCATTGTACCTACTCATGACAGGAATGTCGAGTTTGAGGGGCCAGTGTAACCTCCCAATTTTACGTCATCTTCAGCGCGAATCCCTGCAGAAACGAGACGCACGCAGAACAAACACCATGTCCTCCAACATATCAGCTCCGAAATCTCATAGCTAAGCCAGCACACCCATACCCAATGTCTTATTGGCACGCTAGTCGCTTCCCTTTCGCGATTAACATTGATAGTGGTTGCCAACGTCGTCCCATTCGTAGTGCTCGGCGACGCGTTGTCGGTCCCTCATCCTTCAACTTAGTGGTCCCTACCGCAAATCTTGAAAAATCTAGTCTTTTCTAATTCTTTTACTAACCTATTCTTGCGAGATAGATAAATTGCTATCGATATATCCGCTCCACGTCGCCCGCTCGGCCGATCACGAGAATAAAAAACCCCGCCGAGAGCACGAATCTATTACAATAGAGGAGCCATGCGCTACATCGCACGTTGGCATTGCCACTGTTCACCATTGTATCAACGACTACACTCAGGACAATTAGTGTGAGGGCAATCCGGGGTGGGGTCCAGTGGCTGAAGCATCAGGCGCCTTGCTTTCGTGGACCAGCGCGTTCTCATTTGAGGCCTTGATAGCCTGCCTCGGCAAACAGAAGACCAAGGCTGCGCTGACACAGATACAACAATCATCGTGTTTGTGTAGTCGACCATAGCATGTATTGGTGCACACGATTGCAATCAGCATGCACGACAACTCACACCCTATTGAAGATCACATGGCAAAGAGCGACCGTGCCTCGTCAACTTCCGAAGTAGTTGATACTCCTAATAACGCTTTGGAGCCAGCCATCTTCCATGGTGCACTGAGAACCGCAGCACCGCACCGAGAGCATCTCGTGAAACCGCGAAACATTTGAACCAATTGTCACGATAAGCAACATACCGAGGCTGTTCCCTTATGTCCTCGCCATCGGGGGTCCTGGATGTCATACTGATCACATCCTACAATGTAGTGCAAGTGAAGCTTTCCTCCCTCGAAGCCATCAACTCCGCCTACAGTTTATAACTCAGAGGTGAACGCAGCTTGAGAAGTGTCTCGTTCGCGTAGCATTGAACGGCCGAGCCCTAGATATACTGATCAGGGAGGAGTGAGGTTCGGGAATCTTGGTCGCAGGAACGGTAAACTTGCGAGGACGGCCAGTGGCTGCATTGACAGAGGCTTGTAGTGGCAGCGTTTGTGACGTGGAAATCATGCGAAATTCTCACGTCTTTGCTACTAGTCACCATGATCTTGGCCTCTGCGTTGCCAGCCAAGATCAAATGTGAGTCAATATACACCACGGCGAGCTTTTCCCATGCCTTTAGTAGTATCGCAGCCAGTCTCTCCCTTTTATGCGCTTTCTCTGGTCAAGTGGATGTTGTCGAATCACTCAAGCCACATAGAGTTGACCGTGTCCGGCAGGCACTGTTTATCTGATTCGTGATTTCTTGGTGCATTGCTGACCTTTGGGTATTGTACAAGGCTGCCGTGTCTCAGCGGCTGGGGAGGCAGCGCGATGTCGTATTCAACAGATTGAACCCGCGAGGACGAAATCTCAGCTTGAGGCTCAGAAATGAACTCTGTTACATGGTGCTATCTCTATTTCTTGCAATATTACCAGTCTACATATCGCTTCCAAATCACCCCTCATTGGCGGGATGCTCATACGTGCCCGATTCGCTCTGTATCCGCGCCGCCCCAAAGACAGCACTGTAGCAGTACCATTTCTAGCTGTTATGACTCGAATCGCTTCCGCTACACACCAACTGCTTGCTTCTACCTCTCCTGAAGCTTCAGATCAGGGCCTGAGTCAGTGGAGAGCCAAAAGTGTCAACAGCGACGCCATCCATCTACTAACTCCCCCTTGATGAGTCCCGCTGTCAATATCGCTCACTGTTCGTTTACCGACCTCGTCTCTTGCTTTTGTACTCTTTCTTCGTCCCAGCACTAGTGAAGTCCTCATGTCTCTGCCTAAAACTGAGGGCCGCCACTCTGTACTTAGTGCTGAGGCAGGCGTGTCTTGTCTTAACATGCCGATGACCTCACATCAGGGACATTCAATGACTTTTGTCACTGAGGATGCTATATCGAAGGACTTGAGATGCGGCGTTGAAATCGGCGTGAGGGTCGTCGTCGTCGTCCACAATAACAAACGCGAACCAGTGGATGAGTTTGCAACCAGGCAGCTAGATAACATGGTTGTCAATGAGCCGCTGTTGCCGCGACCTGTCCGCTTACTAGGCTTCTTGAGTTGAAATCTCAAAATCCACCACCATATCTTCATTATGCTAGGACTTGACTTGCAGTTCTTCCTGGCCGTCGATGCCGGGGTCGCGCGAGGTGGTGGTCGTAAAGATCTAAATGGCGCTGATAAAGTAGCATACCTCAGAGACGAAAGTAACCTTGTTGATGCCGGCTGACTTGCCATGGAGGAGATTGTCGTCCTCATTGCGCCTCGTTGGCTTGACCGTTTAGGTTGTTACAGTAGACGATGGCTTTGACGCAGAACTGATGCGATCCGCCATTCTCCGCCGCAGAGTCAAGCTCCGGCTGAGTATCCCTCCTCCACAAGAACCCTTTGGTCACCACTTCTGCCGCTTTACGTGGCGCTTCGCGGCCTTCGAGTCCGAGAATGAAGGTGCACGTGAGCGGGAGATGCGAGACGGAGAAACTCACTGGCGCCGGATTGCTTGCCCGAATCCTTGAGGGTGCCACGGTAGTGCATCTACGCCTTATCTCCTTTATGCATCTTGCGATCACAGATAACGGGAAGAGTAATGTCAATCTCGAGGTCCTCAGTGATACCGCCAACGACGGCAGAGGCAAGGGCGGAGATGAAGATCATGTTCGACTAGGGCTATCGCTTTCAAGTGTCGACCACCATCCAATAGATGAATGAAGTATTATTAAGTAGCCTTTGTTCATTCTTCGGTTCTTTTTGTGCTCCTTTATACAGCGATTGTAGTTTCTCCAAGTCAAGATCGCTACCGTCCGTGCCGAAGCCGTTTCATGTTCTCTGGTAAACGCCAACAGCTTGGTCAGTCTCTCATCTAGAATGTCCTTCTCATCGACGATCTTTTGCGCAGTCCATTCCCGATCAATTCCTTCGAAGTTCGGTGATTCGAACACTGCCGTGTCCCCAGTCTCCGTACTCTTGATGTGTGCGATGCCAGGTCGACCATCAACTGGCACCACCTTTGTCTCGTGGACAACATGCTCGTCCTCAACCTTGCAATCAGATTTAATCCATTTATCGAATTCTTTTTAATCTTATTGATCTCCTTATTATCGTCTTGTAAGGTACTACATCCCCTGAAATTCAGGTCCTTCTAGAAACCTTCTGTTGCAGGAGGCAGCTCACGAAAAGTGGCGGGGCGGTCGATTTGGAAATTCTCTTTTTTCGCCAAATCTTCGCCAGTGCCATGACGATTTGTCATTGGGAACAAAATGGGCACCCGGGGAGAAATGCAATACCACTTTGTCGCGCATCAGCCAGCTTTCCAGCCTTAAGAACAAGACGGTCGCGCGCATCCAGCGTCATGGAAGTGTCGGAGATACGCGCGGTTCATTTGTGTCCGGTACCTGCAAATGCAACATATAAATGGTCAATCATCAGACTTATTGTTAAGTGCGCTCTTCATATGTAATATTGAATGCTGAATTTGACTCGTTGCGAAAAACGGCTTGGAGACGTGCTGGTAGAGCAAATGATTTGGTATCGGGGTCATGGGCGTCCACGCCGCTCATTCGAGGCAGGCGAGGCACCCTTGTGATTCCAGTAGATCAGCTTGGCCGCCGCCCTGAGGAGACTGAGGAACACTATGGCTCCAGCCGCAAAGGTACCGAAACCCCAGGGTAGGGTCAACGAGGTCGGTCCCTGTTTTGACGGCGCCTCGTTAAAGACTTGGGTTGCTGTAGGCACCGACAGTTTCTGAGGAGCAGATCGACCACCAGCGTTCTCGAGCACAAGCTGTGCAAAAGCGAGACTATTACCAAATCCGCTATCTATAAGCATTCTACGAACTCGCCCGACGATCCGAATGTTCTCAAGATCGATATCATCAGCGGTCTTCACATTGATGGTCGCATTCACCGCCATCGGTCCAAGCAAGTTCGACTATCGAGATACAATCTTGGTTGGGTCCTCTGTAACGACGAGACTTTTCTTTAAGTCCGAAGGAAAGACCAGATACAGAAGATAACAACACACTGCACAAGACATGTGTGAGAGAAAAGTATGGTCAACAAAGAACCATGGCTATGTAGTGGGCAAATACTTACTAATAACGCGTGGCAGCCGGAACAGACGAACAAGTTCTCTTCGCGCGCATAAAAAGGGCGACTTGTTTAACAACAGCGCAAGCTCCACCGCTGGCTTTTCTACGAAGCCTGCGAGGTGGCAGAAGATTGGCCGATCAAGGATGATAGTAAACATCATGAACAGCCAAAATCTCGCGTTGCACGCGCAGACAAAGTCAGAACACATTGATGCTGCTCTGTGTAGTCCCTAGGTCCTCGATTTTGGCTGTCCAAATGATGGGAGCTCCTCTTCTCAAACTCATTCCGCTCATCATCAACCTCTTGCTCACAAGCTCCTCGTCGCAACCCCCCAAAAAGACATCATAATCACCACCAACGACAACGACAACGACAACAAAACCTATGCCCCCGGGCAGGCTAACCGAACAACCGCATTTCACTGAGCTTGTTTCGCAAACGGTCCAAGACTCGAACTTCTACTTCCATCGTCTCAGCCCGTCCCGCCCCCTTGCTGGCCGCGGCGTTACTTGAAACAGTCGACACAAACTCGAGTGTCCAACAAGATCGGTTTTGCCCTCGTTCTTGGAAACTCTATGCAAGTGCCAGGACAAATAAGAGAAGAGTTTCGTCTATACAGGTGCATAGCGATAGGATAGAGAAGGGGATTTAAAAGAGATGGAAGTATGGCAGGGGAAGGGTACACAATCCCGACATCATGTAGTTCTCGAGGTTTTTTTCGACGGTGGTCGGACTTGCTGCCTCGACTCTGCTCATCTCGGGCTTTGGACACAGATTTTTTTCATGTCAAGACCGAGGGGCCTTGTTCCGCATTGGCCCTTCATAGGCAGCGGCTAGCACATTTTCTCAGCAGAGTTTTGTTTCTGCCCCAGTTTTGCGGTCTCTTCGTCGAGGCCTGGCTCTCCTCTAAATTTCACCCTCGACCGATCCCTTCTTTAGCGCAATAATGATACCCTCAAAGCTCAACTGACCTTCGCCTCTATCTATAAAGCCACCGATGATGAACGCAACATGATCGCCAAGTCTGAAGCGACTGCTTCACAGGAGCTTAACGACTCCAAAACCAAGACCAACAAAACAAACCGACCACTGAGGGAAGGCTAGGCTAGCACTTGGCGTTTTCACGAGTCCCAGCGGATCGACTTTTGGGTTGAACTTGACCAAGTTCATCAGCGGAGGTCATGTGCTGGCTCATCTTTATGTGCTCGATTATCTATCTGTCTCTTCGAGGTTGCTATACGCTCCGTGTCCAATGTTGTTAACGAAGAAATCTGCGTCGGTCTCTGGTATAGGTGCATCCTTTCCGGTAGTAACGCTTTCCATCACTTGGACCAGACATGATACCTTTGCTTTCCGAATGTAGTCGATGCCAGAGTCGGGTTTGCTCGAGAAGAGTTGAGTACTTTGGTCGCATTGGATTCTGGTACCGGAATCCTAACAGGTTCAGCTGCCTTTGCGACTTCGACCGGTTTCGCTGGTTCCACGGCCTCGACTAGTTAGGCCAGTTCAGCTGCTTCTAAAGCTTCAGCTGGTTGGGCATCACTGTCCTCTACAACATCTGCGCCATTCTCTTGGGCCACCACCTTTGAAGTAAGTTCCATCGCCCTCGAGGTTTATACTACCAGAAGTCAGCGTAAGCTTCCCATGCTGGCGGGGTTCCAGGGATATTACATGCGAATGGTGACAGGATGGTAGACATCCTCAGAACCCGCAAAGGCGAACGGGCGTATAGGCCAAAGAAGAACGGGTCCGTACGCCCGTCATCAGACATCATCTTATTGAGAGGAGACTTGTATCACTCATAGCTTGATGTGACCTCTCGATGTCCGCTCGTGTAGCAGGCTCACGATTATATCACTGAGGTCCTTCCTAAGGTCGCTGATGTCGTCGAACACGGTGTTGTTCTTCGTACTCTCAAAGCTGATGGACTTGATGCCTTCAAGGCCTCCGGCGAGATGCCAAAGCCCGCGGCGACAACCTGGGGCCGGCTCCTGTAGTCGACGGTCTTTCTGTGGAACGGTTTATGCAACTTGACGCTGAACTCGCAGACCTCGCCCACGAGCGTGCCCCTTAGGGGGATCGAGATCGCCACCGCCCCTTCCCGAGCGAGCTCTTACCCTTGAACAGCCGGATGACTTCTTCTGGATCCTCTCGAGGTTGCCGTTAGACCCCTTGAAGTTGAGTGACGAGGCTCGAGCTCACGCCCCAGGACGTTTTCATCTAGGGTACCCAGCTGTGTTGTTAGATGCGAGTATTTGCCTCGGGTACTTGTTCCACATGGTCTCGATGACCGAGCCGCACGATATCTTGGGGAGGTCGATCTTTACCAAGTAGTGGATGATCTTGCGGTCGCTAAGCTCCCCCTTGGAGTACTCGAGGCCCTTGTCCAGGACGCTGCGGTCCATGCCCTTGAGCACGACCTCCGAGCACGCCCATTGCTTCATGATGAACTTGTTTTTTGATCTCCCTGAGGATAATAGCGTAGAGCCTCGACCTCCCGGTCTTGCTTTCGCCCGTCGTTCTCCTCATGCTCATCATGTATCAGTTCGCCCACAAATTGTCGAAGCACCCGAGCGACTGGGTTGAGACGATCCGGTCTGACATCACCACGATGTAGTACTCGTCCTTGTCGGGGATGATGCGGTGGGCGTCCGTCACCGACATGATCGGGAGCCTGACTGCATGGCCGCCTTGATCTGCTTGAGCTGGGTCGGGGTCCAGTCCGAGTCTGTTCTCTGTTCGCTGCTCCTCCCACCACAGCGCCGGGCGTCTTCGCCGGATTTTGGCGCAGTAGGTAGCTGAGTTGGCAGTTTTAGACACCTGCGTTGCGCTAGGAGAATATGCCACAGATGAAGATGTCAGCCAGGTGTCATGCCTCGCTTCCAGCTCATGGCACATCAGCATGCTACCCACGATCCGGGTTTTGTCTTCCATCTTCTCAAGGCTGCGTCCAAGAATACGGTATGGTATGGGCTGATATGTTGTCCTTGTAGAAATCAAATCTTTACAGTTCCTTGTGCTGGAGAGCATCATCAGTGTCTGCAATGATGTACTTGGCGGCATCAGCAGTATCGACAATAGCCTGAGCAACCTTACCAGCAACAATCTTGGTGGCAAATGTGGCAGACTCCACGGCACTCCACTCCATCAAATAAACTCTCTTGATCTGCCGGGCCGGGCCGTGCCGCGTGGAGAAGGCACAGCAGCTAAATAAGCGTTGTCCAGTAGCGCAAGTTCAACTCAATATGTCGTTGTCGAAAAAGCAGGGCATGAAATAAAGATCTCTCAGTATATCGGAAGCATGGGCGAAAAAGCGGGTGCGAGCAGGTATTGACATCGGAGCTCAACGTTCGAGGCGAGATAACCGAAAATGGCGGTGCGCCTTGTTGAGTGCGCATAGTTGTTCTGGCCACTGGAGCGATTCCCTCTCTGTCTATAAACTTGAACTCGTTCGGTATCGTTACTACGCTGCGGCGACCGGGCTGGTGGAGAAAAGGGTTTCGTATTTATCGTAAATGTCGGCAGGTGATGGACGTGGCCTCCAGAAACAAATTCCAACGAACAGCCCTCTGTATTTAGCTAAGATTTTGTTGGCGAGTTTTGACTCGGGGACCAAAGCAGTACCAAGAATGGTCTTGTAACTCGATGCGCGCCAACGTGTAGACCAAAAAGATATCTTCCGCGCTGGAAATTCTTGGCTAACCGAGCTAGATAGGTGTCTTTGACTGCACGGCATCTTCAATTCGCAGTCCGCGCTCCAGCTTGAGGATATTGTACATGGTTCTCGCCGCGGCGACGCTTTTCGATCGTCCGTAGTGGTTGTAGGTTTGCTACTTTGGCGTTTTCGACTCAGAAGGGCAACCCTATGGAGGTCTCGGGTCGCTGTCTCAGATCTCAACGGCCTGGTCTAGCGAAAAGCGCCGAAGATCGAAGGTTGCGTTATTCACGGTGGGATCGTGCACGACAGTAGACAGATGTCGCATAGGTGTGCATAGTGAGGCATTTCGAGTATGTATCGCGGGTGGGATATTGCGGCAGGGAACTCGTCATCGCCTGGCTGTAAAGCAAATGCAAGGTGCAGGCAGGAAGTCATCAAAACTTAAAGTGTCGTGATGCTAACTGAGCGTGTGACAGGATGAGTTTTAGCCGTTCTGTAAGCAGCGCTGACCTGAAGCGAATCGTTAAGGCATTGCAGCGATTGGGTCAAAAGAAGTAGGCATGTTGAGGATTCTGAATGTCATAGGGCTTGGTGTTGATGAATGAGGTGCTGCCGCGCATTCATGCCGTGGGATCTGAGAGAGCACCTTGGGAATTTTGTGGAGCTCAACCAATGGGCTGCTTTGTATCAAATGTACTTCTCAGAAGGTTGAGCTTACACCTTGTCTCATGTATCTCTGATACAGCAACCGACCTCCACTATTCAGCCTCCTTGAGGCTGGTAGATGTGGCGCATCAATCGACAGCCAATCGACGCTGGTCAATGCCGCATTCGTGGTTTGGATTGATTTGATTTTCCGTCTGACGATTGCAATGACCACCAACTTCCAGATGTCAGTGGGTGTAGGGTAGGGGAACTGACACTACGACAGGCCAGTCTCGACGAAATTCACTTGATGACTGGAGTAAAACACGTTTCTCAATTGAATGTAATAAACAAATACATAAATAATCAGACCCTATAATATTCCAAAACCACGATGATTGCCAAATCTCCTCAATTCATCACGGTTGTCATCACCAGAAGTCATCACCATCTCATTCAGCTGATTACAGACACTCGCGCGTTTATTTGAGGACCCCACCAAATTGATCGTGTTGCATCAAGTCAGAGCACGTTGATACTATCACTGCTTTTCTAGACACACTCACCCAGAAATATGCGTATTTCGTTTGGCCTCACAAATGCGAAGGACGAGCTGGCAAGCCCAAGTGGCATTTTGTAGTGAATGAGTTAGGGACTTGAATCACAAGAAGCTGAGGGGTGCGTCTCGGTCCGACAAGATGGGGCCAATTTGATCCTCTATTGATGACATGGGCATTGCTACAACCTCCTTCGGTAACCCATGTGCCATGCAACTGCAACAGCTATCCCGCCCATCGGCTTAACCAAGAAGAACGACATGACGATATTGTCCTGCTGTTTTTGCTCAAAAACCCCGGCCAGCCACGAGACAATAAGACAGACGTGGATAATGAACACGGTGAACCAGGAGAATAAGAAGTAAAATTGGCACGAGACCGAGAAGGACAGCGACGTAGACGACGGAGGACAAGAGGAACGAGACCCAGGTGCTCCCCTGAACGCGTCGCGGGGCATGTACCAGGCTCCCAGTGCCCATGATGTAATGGCAATGGAATTCGCTCCAACGTTTTTGCGTTGGATTCGCGTGAGTCTGTAGATGCGGCCGTTTTCTAGTTATCTTACACCATAAACTATTAAAACGTCAATTAATACATAAAGTAATTAACACTAGAGGATTAAAAGTTACCTTACGGATTTAATATTTACATTTGGAGCTCCCAGGTTGCGAAGCTAACGGCGGCTCCGGGGGATACTGTGGGGCTTAGCTACAGTGGAGCCAACGACCCCTCTATCTCCATGTTTAATCCAAGCAGCTGCCATCTCTATTCATGATGGCTTTAACTCGAGCCCGTTATCCAACACTCGCGACGCGTCGCCGTCACCAATTCAACCGCGGAAACGCCATGGCTGCTACAAAATCTGCGCGCAAGTCAAGTCAAAGACTGCAGATTAACCCACCCCACGATCCAATGTTCGCCCTTCAGATATTCAGCCCGAAACATTCGCACCTTTTCCACCATCGCGTACGCGCCCGAGCCGAGGAGATACAAACACGATTGCTGCAGCTGTCCTATAATGAGAGAACCGATCTATTTTCTGGCTGACGAGCCTTGCTCGTCAATCCATCCATCGTCTATATCCTACCGCTATCCTCGATCTCGTCCACGTTCCTCAATTGGTCCTCGAAGCTTTGCCCAGCAACGCCTGCTCTTTCGCTAGCGACTTCATTTGCTGGGATGTCACCCGCTCGGCCGATAATACACACACCTTCGTTCCGATGGTACAACAATCTGGCTCTGACCTGGCCTGTTTTCTAGACGCCTCGCTGGGGCAAGTAGCTAACCTAGTCCTGCCAACATTTGCCACCGATATGGATGCTCTTGAAGCGCCGGAAATCGCGTATCTCAGGATCACCAAGCCTGATGAGAAGAAGCGAGGAACGAGATACAGTCTCTCACCAGGCAAGGCATTTTAATGAAAAGTGTCAAGGCGCTCGAGAGTTGCCTGTTCTCCCTTTCTTCCCCATACGTCAAAGCCTGACTATCGCTAGCCATGGGACTGACCGAGGTGCGTGTGTCGCAGAGTAGAGTAGATGAGGCAACTTCTGAAGCTATCAATCTGAGGTAAGCAATCGAAATAGAGTCACCATCCTCTGTATCACAAAGGAGCAGCTTGTCCGCGATTGAGCTTCGCCTTGTTTTGAGGTCGCGAAGGAGACGGGCTGCTAAACAAAACTAATTCGTCTCGTAATAGATTCGGGAATCATCTGTCATTAATGAATCTTCACAAGCGATGCGTCCACAGCTGGAATCCCAAACGCCGCGTTCAATATCGGTACCAACAGAACACATTTGACGATCATCCTTCACTTTCCCAAGACCCGAATCGAATGGCCGCATGGTTTCTCACCACCTGCCCAGTCAAATCCCTCCAAGGCTTTGCGACCAGCGTTGCTGCCGACAATGCAGGTCCGGATCGCAATGATTGCTGCATCATCAACCCAAGGTCTTCCAATTCATTCGTCTCTTGCTCCAGCTACTCATGCGTCAGTTGCATCGCCCTCTTCAACGACCGAGTCAGGATCTGGCTGTCCTTGCAAGCACTGTATTCCGTCTCGGTCAGCATAACTACACCTGAAGCGCTCTGTTCAACATCAGAGGAAGAGCGGGAGTCAACGCAGAATTATCCAATGAGCAAAGCAAGCATGCCAGCTCATCAGACTAGTAGATACCTCGGTCCTTGCTAAGCCTTTTGTACCCTCGAAGATGCTTGATGCTGAGCGACCTGCTCTCAACAAGGACAAACTCGTCGACGAAGTTGAGTTTCCTCAAGCTCCGATCGACGCTCCTGTTGAGGACCGCAATAGAAGGGTCAAACACTGCACGGCCCCTCATCCCACGATCTCTTCTCGTTGGCGTTCTTGCCCCCTCCGCAAACATTGTGTCTCCTACGACCGACCACGAGCCAGTCAAGGACCCCCGGGTAAGGAGAGCGAAGCGCCATCGACGGAGACGGCTATGACGAAGACGATGGGGATATCAGGTTGCAGTGGACTTAGTCGCATCGTTCAGATCACATATTCTCTCGGTGATGGTATGGTACCGGTGCGTACCCTGCCCATTTCCATGATCCGCAGGAAACTCCCGACTGAATGATGGTCACCTTCTCTGTCGTTCCTTTCCTCAAGATCTCCGACACGCTGAGCCTTACAACACCACTCCCTCCGTCTATCAGGCCGATAGTCCTGTCAAGATCTTCTATGTTGATAACGAGGATCTTGACAATGCCCGAATGCGCTACCAAATCCATCATCCCCTAGTACGGTAACACCACCGCCTCGTTTTATGTACGATGCCACTATATGTCCCCACGAGAAGCATGTTGCAAGAAGACCTATCGAATTCTCACAAAAAACACTGAGAACATAGTCTCTAGCCAGGCACCAACGAACTCTGTGGCACTCTCTCCCTCAAATACTCAATCAGCGTTTCCCAATGTGAGGTAAATCTCGTTGATGTCGACCTTCGGATCATAATATGGAAGCCTTTCATGCCAGACGGGGCGGCTGACGGTGCTCTGTTGAACTGTGTGGAAATGGCACCGAGGCCTGGTGATCTCCGTGGACCTCTGCCAACTCGCCTGGATGATGGATTTTCGTCCAGATGACAGGATTTTATACTCCGAGGAGCAACTGCCATCCCTCGGCAAACGTCTCACCGGTTTGCCTTCGTGGACCCCGTCAAGATCGACCTTGCACGCCGCATCGACCGCGACTCTCTGAACAAATGCGCCGTCACCACCAAAGCTCCTGCAGCATACCAAGAATTATCAACCTACCTTCTATTAATTTGCAAATCAACCGAGCATCGCCAACCGAATTCATTGCCGCCCTTATACTACAATACGCACCATTCTCGACAGCGTTACCCCATCAGAACCATTGCCACGCACCATCACGGTCGCCGCCCATATTAAGAACCGGAGACTGGAAACCCTTTGGCCATGCTTCTTGTTTTGGCCACTCTCATTCACGTAGAGTCACGGTTGTTAGATCCGTCACTGGCGAGTCGAGGCTCGTCAGCAACAAGGGCAGGGGCACTCACTGCCTTGACATCTCCTTTCTCTCGTCTTTCTCGCCTGCTTTCGGGCTCCCTCTCGCAACCATGTCAAGCCACCGAAACAATCCTCGATATCCGTACACCCCAAGCCCATCCCAATCCACCTTAACCATCTCCTGGGTCTTGCGCACCGTTATACACTATCGAGCTTTCCGTTAAACCGCCCGCCTCCAACATCATTTCACTAAAGCGACTCCCCGCAACCATCTACCAATTGGTATAATCGGCATTTCGAAGCGCCGCGAGACCCAAGTGTGGCTGTGTTCCTGGCTTATTGTCGTATGCCCAAGCTGAACAGATTATCGCCTTGGAACCTTCGTACCGGATCAGCCACGGATCGCTTCGAATGTATAAAGACATGCCCAGGCCTCGCCTTACTGATGGAAGTCACCTCTGCCAACATGGGCGATGTCAACTCTCTTGGCAGCGAAGGGAACCACCGCCTGGTTTCTCAGCCATTCTGCCCTCATGGAGACCCGTCTCTGTCGCAACTTGACCACTTCTTTTGAGGAGAAATGCGCGTTCGAGCGAGTCTGCGGACACGGCCATTCTATTGCAGCCCATCAATCACGCGCCTGTCGCACTGATGGCGGGCGACAAGCTCAAATTTGAGGATAGCTCGACAAACCTCGTCACCGCCCATTCAATCACCAGCAAGAGCATGACTGGTGCAACAATCAGCAACGGGAACCTCGAGGTCACCTTACTGTTTGACTCCTGCCGGCGAGGTTATTGTTTTTAGTCCCTCAGCTGGCCATCTCAGGGCTAGAGGCAGGGTGACTGGCGCGCACAACGTCCTGTCAACGAACCCTGTATCAGCTCCTTCGCCGACAGTTCTGCTGGCATGGCGATGACTCCTGCAACCACGCTTACCCCTTCTGCCGTAAAAACTACGACAACTACCGCAACATCAATCTCCAACACGCGCATGTCGTTCTACCTCCGCGAGCTTTGACGGTAGCCATCTCATGTCATGCAGCCAATTCCACACCCTGACGTCGTGAAATGAATGCATTGCACAATGCCACTTCCCCTAGCTTTCCTCCAAGACAACAATCCGAACTCCTGTGTATTCTCGATATTAGATGCTCCCCTGTGAAGTAAACGTGGCCTTTCTGATCCGCTGGTTTGGTTGACAACGGGCAGCGAACTTGATGCTGCGGAATAGGGACCCGACAGCTCTACTGCGGTCGCGCAAGGGGAACATGCTACAAGAACATACTGAGACACTCAAAGTCCAGGTAAGCTCCGAGCCAGCCTCAAGACCCTTCAGTAGACAAGGCTCCGATGAAGACGAGATGCTTTTGAGCACTACAGATTGGACTTAGTAAACGCCGGTATACCTGGAACCCATGGGAATTCGCTCAGCTGCGATGACACCCAGACAAGCTGGATGCCCCTGACTTGGAGAGGCACTGGTCTTTCAGGAGGCCTGTTAGTATATGCCTTTGGCGATGTCTGTCTCGCTTCTAAGATTCCTGCGCGCGCTTGCAATGTCTGCTGGCAGCCGTCTGTGTTGGAATTGAGCAAATTACGACGTCAAGGCCATACATCGCCTACTCGTGCTGTGACACCTCGTCTTGATCTCTTGATCTTGCAGTTAGTATTAGATCAGATCTCTATTTCTACACGATGATAACTTTTCATCATTCGCCATCTGTGATTCGTGTATCTCTGCCTCTCACCAACTATCATCATGTTTCTCATCTCAGCCGTCGCAATGGTGAATGGCTGGCAGCATCCAACAGCGGTTGGCTTGGCTGGACTAAACTCCCGTTGCTTATGGAAAGCTTCATGGTCCGACTTGGCTGTGGGTATGGTTGGTGCGACTAAGTTTGCCTGCAAATCATCCACCAACGTCAAACCATGCCTCCTGAGTGCAAGGCTCACGGTTCGCTCCCTGCTTCTCTGAACCATCTAATCATTCGTTGCTAATATATTTATTTCCCTTTCATCATTCTCGTTTCATCTATTGTCACGGTGCCAATATGCATGGTTCGAAAGGACGGTACAAGCGACTGAAGCTGGTTCTTGTTGTCGCTTTTCTACAACACAAAGCCACTACGGGACCATGTCTTTGACTTTATGGAGCGCACTCACTTCAGACCCTAGCTGGACCTGCCTCCATGACGATATCTCACTTTGCAATCATGAGCAAGAAGCTGATGAGCGTTCATCTTGATGGCCCGGAACGCTCTCGCTCAGCATGACCATCCGCGGGGTCAATTGGCTGCTCCTATCCCGTGGAAATTCTTCGTCAACTACTTGTTCAAGTGTACACAGCGTCACCACCGTTGTCTCCAGCATCTCCAGCCAACTATAACCCCATTTACAGTAAGCGCCTCCGTCAAAACTCGGCTCTTGGCCACCCTACAGATTCTCACTCCATTTCCTCTGACCGGATAGAAAGTCAATAGACCTCCTACAAGTGCATCAACTCGACACATATCGAGTTCGAGATCATCTCCTTGGCTCACTTGATGCTCAAGGAGATCCGGATGCTATTAACTCAAGCGAGAGCGTTGGATGCCGCGTTGGTACGAGAAATGTAGGTGCCTTTTGTAGCTGCGCAGCTTGTGTAATGTTATCTGCGCAGACTGTCAGGCATGGGGCTAAGAAACCCGAGAACGGAGTCGAAAGTCCGGCCATACCTTTGCCGTCTTAATACCAAGGGTTCAAAATCCTAAGATAATGACCCAGGATCTGGCGATCGTATCATAATGTATCTGAGGAAGACCTCAATCCATGAGGTAAGTCTGGAGAGCGGATCGCCTGGTTGAAGTTGGCAACGAGGCCCATCTCTGGGCATGGAGGAAGCAAAGCAAGTGGCTGCTATTCAGTCCAGGGGCAGTTCCTAGCGACGGATTCTTTAGCCCTACTCTTATTAAGACCTTGACGACGGTGATGGCCTCTGGAGATGAATGGAGGTGCCTGAAGTTGACTTGGTCTAGCGACAGAAGTCCTTCCTCTGAAACCCCTCTATACTTCTTGTACATTCACTGCCCGCACGAGGCCTTGGGCGAAAGGCTGAGCGTTTAGCATTGCCAGCTACAAGACGGAATGATCTGTATGCTCGTCGGCTATCCTGCACCTTTTCTCAGCAACCGCCTCTGCTCCAACAGGACATCTTCCTCTCTTCAGGCAACCCTTCTCGCCTTGATGCAGCAACTTCTGATGCCGTGTGCAACATAGGATCGGATCCGAGATTGGACTGAGCACGAAGGCTGTCATGAGGAGTTCCTTCATGACACTTTGCGACCTCACTCACATTCTTCCCTCCAACACAACACTTGCCAGCTCGCTGGTCTAATCCCCATAGACGTGAACATCATGCCCTGCAGTATTGCATTTGACGCCATGACTGACATCGGTATCTCCAGGCTGTGTTTCGGCGCTTCTGTTCTCCTTCTCGGCTCTGGCAATGGTCCCTGTAGTGGCATTGTACCTGCAATCGTCCACCTGGTCGCGCAGAGTCCCTCCTCGTTAATCTCTTCAAGGCACAGCCGCAAGTCCCGCTGCTACTCTCGCGCTCCAGCTTCTTCAACTTCTTGTCCCTAGCCTTGAAGCGTGTAATCTTCTTCCTTGCTCTGCCTGACTTCTTCTTGGCCGTACAAACCAGCTTTTCCACCTTCAGGATTATCTTGTCAATGTGACCCATGACCGTGGCGCTCTTCTCTGCCATACTGTTACACGAATAAGGCCAAATCACAGCGGGCAGCACGTTCTCAAACGGGCCAGAAACTTGGGCCTGGCGCTGGGAGAGGTCGATAAGATCAGCCTGAAACAGTCGCGTTCTGATATCGGGAAGAACTGGGACGGCGAGTGCTCTGACCTTTCAAGATGAATCGTTGCTTGTTGAGTTTGTGCTGGATATGAACGGTGCACTGATGCTACTTCTTGACTGAGGCGATACACAGGATTGAGAATTGGTCTTGTAGCGAGGGGCATCTTCCGACCTAGAAAGTAGGGAGAGTAGCACATTTGGGCGGCTACCGAGGCACATTCGAGGGTTATTGAAATAGCTCGGCTTGGGTGCTGAGGACGCGTTACCCCCGGCCAACGATCCATGAGGCAGAGGAAAGTGTATCTAATGACAGGCATGGTTTGGCCACGAGTGGCTGTATCTAGGCTATTGCACTTTTGCCAACAATGCAGTATTTGGCGCTAAACTTGCGTGCTCTGTCTCTGCATAAATCAACATGTCCAACTCTCCTTTCATGCTGGCGTACTTGGGATAGACTTTTCTCATGCAAGGCAAGCCGCAATCCCTGCTGCAGTATCTCCGGCTTACGATGGCTCAGGGTGATGAATTCTCCAATGGCAGATGGCTGATCGTTGCATTCTTATGGAGGCTTTGCAGCTGGTTTGGAGTAGCCCTCGATTATTACAGATTCTACGCCAAGGCCAAAGACTAAGATTTCGTCACGTATGAAGAAAGAAGCCGCGGCAGTTTCTCTTGGAGGAGGGAGCTGGTCAACGATAATTGCGATGGACGGCGTGTTTGGAGGGAGATGGAGTACGAAATGACAGGGTAACGAGGAGCAGTACGAGGTGGCGCTGTGAGGTGATCTCGAGCAGTACGTGAAAGGCGGTCGTAGAAGGCCTGCCTGCAAGCTTGGCCTTGATGCCGACTGTGCCCGTGGTCCTCTTTCACCTCAGGGTATATCCGGTTACCCCAGATCACAAGAAAGAATATCTAAACGGCCGCGAGTCAACAATCGCACTGAGCTGTGGCGCTCTGACCTTGGACAAACGACTAGAGCGCAGAGTTGCAGAACATAGGGCGAGGCGTTAATGTCAGCACGGGACTACAGCTCTATGAACTGCCGATCAGCAGTGTTAGATTTAGGCGAGAGTCCAGGTGATCACCGAGACCAAGCGTGGAGCATGAGATGTAGTATTCGAATCAGAGATCGGCGCGCGCTGTTGCGAGAGTTATGCGAAAGGATGATCTGCTGGAAGGGAAGAAGCATGTTGGTCAGACCAAGAGTAGTGGCGAGAGGTTCAGATGGGAATAGTTATCTGAGATGCTGGCAGAGTCAAGATGTGCTGGAGTATCGTAGATGCCGGTGGGTGTTGTTGCAGGTTTAGTTGGAGCCCGAGAGAATGTGTTGCTATACATATGCTTTAGCCTGCTCTTGTGTTGATGCCGAAGTGGCATCCGTTTCTTCACATAGCCACTCAAGGTCCCCCAGTGTCTGTCGCTTTGTCATCATTCTCAGCTCACTGGCCCGACCGCTTCTGTTTGGATCTGATACTCTTTCTCCTTCCTTGACAGGCACTCGCGTGCATAACAACTGTGGTTGTTTTCGGGGGCGTCATATCCTTGGAACAAGAGGCCTGCTGGCCAGCGGCAGCCCTACGGGTAAATGGTAAAAAGGCAGATCGTGGGCCAGTCTCAGACATCGACATCGGAAAAGGGGTAGGGCGAGGGTACGTCAGGTAACAAAGCAATGGAGGCATCAAGGAATAGGGCAATGGTACTGGCACACGGGAGAAAATGCGCTGAACGTTGAACATCCTGTCGTCAGTGTCCCAGGCCGTGCTGGCAAAGCTCAGTTGGACGGGTCACGTTGGGCGTTGAGGTATGATGTAGTGTCGAGAGAGAGGCGGCGACGGATGAGCTTCTCGTACAAGCCTTCAAGTTAGCATAATTGGCGATTAGGAGAGAATGGCTGAGCAGGGGTGAAAGCCCATGCAGCTTGGCAGTGTCTTGAATGGGAACTGACCATTGCTGGGGAGAGACCTGGCGATCTAGGTCAAGTAGCAATAGACCTCGGGTGTCTTACGCGAGCCTTTTTTGACGGATAACTTAGCTCTTGAGCATTGACAACCCAAAGATTGAAGAGTTGACAGCGGACTCGGTCCATGGGAGGCGTGTTGGCAAGGTGCGTTGGGGCTGGGTATATCTTGACACCGGTTTTCGGCGAGGCAATCTTCCACCTCGACGATCAAACTGCAAGGGACCAGTGTGATGGGGAGGTCTGGTGCGCATACTGAGGACCAAATGGGAGAAGTTTAGGCCCCGTTGTGAGTTCGGTTGTACTCAATTAACAGATCTAACCTCTCCTTTGTTCTTCCTGCCGACGACTCAACTCGTAGAGTTTCCCGAGGTTGTGGCGAATAGAGCGCCGAACTCTGTGAACGGAGGGCGAGGATATCGGACTCGAAAGCATTCGTTATCGATTTCAGAGGCGCGGTCTTGGCTGATTGAATCTTTCTTGAACAGCAGAGCTGCCTGTGACTCTGTCTTTGATCTTTTGCGGTTTGCACAGACCATCGGCGGCTTTTGTAGCATCTTGGTAGTGGCGATCTGGTTGTCGTCTTGTTGAGAATCTTCGTAGATGTCGATGATTGCTCTGAAGACGAGGTTCGTCGAAAGTGGGCAGGAAGGGCAGCATGACCCTACAAAGATTAGCAAACTTTGCATAGGTAAGGATAAAATAAGCGACGATGGCGCTGCCCGTAACGCCGTATAACAGATAAGGCTTATGGATGGTCTAACTTACAAGAATTGCCTGCGCTTTATCCTCGACGTCTGTCTGGGGAATGGCAGTGTCTCAACTGGTCCTCAGCGTGATTCCCTTGAGCCATGATCGCGACCCGCACGTAGGCATTCGAAGCGATTGTGGATGTGAGTGTCGAGTTATTGGGACGATGGAGTCCTCAGATTCGAGAATTGAATTTCCAATCAATGGACGTAACGCCCGCGTGTTGACCAAGGTTTGAGAGTAAAGTCAACGGCTGTTGGTCAATCGCGAACCAGCGCCTATGTTAGCTCGTCTTGCGGCCCGTGTTAGCGTATCTTAGCGCGTTTCTTATCGCGATCCGCTTATCTCAACCCCGCGCTTGAGCTATTTCGTCTTAGCCAATACAACGCCTCTTGAAGATTGAAGTCTCATCCTCGTGCTCACTTCGCTGCGATTAGCTGGTCGTCACACCTGAGATGAAGTGCTAGCACCACGGTTTGCTTGCGGGTCGAGAAATAAATAAAGAATAATAATACCCCTTGACTGTATCCGCTATGCCAAGTAAAGAACACACCGACCTCTCTGCCTCTTATTTCTTCGGGACGCTCTATGGCAGAGAGCGATTGCCGTCTCAACCCACAAACAGGTAGGCAGGCCACGCGATGGAGCAGATCTTTCCGTCTTGACCCTATAGATCGAGGCAAATGACGCGGCTTACCTGTTTCTGATCGCCTCTTCAGCTCCCGAGGCCCATGCTACAGCCTGCTCGTACACTTACCACAGTAACACTTGCAATGTGATAGACAGAAGTGGTCTCCAGTTGCTTGAACGGGGCGAGGCTAGCTTTCTGTATCTATTTACGCTTGTTGACGAGATATAGAATGTATCGCACTATTCTGGCTACTCCTCATCGTCGAAACTGACAGGGCTGAGGCTCTTGAGGTAGGGGAAGGTGACTTTATGATTTAAATTGTATTCATTTTCAAAATATAATAAATTGTAATGTCTATTCTATATAAAATAAAAAAAAACTTATATTAAAAATCTTTTTAAGTACTTCACTTTCAGACTGTAGGTAACTAAGTATTATTAATACTACTATCGATATAGAGTGTAAAGTCTAAGTCAATATTATAGTATAAAAAGCTATTACTGTTTAGCTTTTAGGTCCTCCACAATTGCAGCCCAACCCTTAACAACTTCTAGCTGCTTTAAATGAAAATTAGCCACTATTAAATTATATTCCTGGAAGTTCATACCTGAGGTCTATCTTTATAGATCTTTGCCGCTTTTGCGAGTTTTCCCTCAGCGCAATCAAGTTCCTCCTTACTCAGCTTCTCCCACTGAACTTGGCTGAGTCGAGCCGTAGTTTTCTTGCCTGCCGCTCCCTGCTGATTGTTGGGAGCAACATCCAGGTAGTAACCACCAAGTCCATCAGGAAAAGGCCCTTATTGAAAGAATTAGTGAAGCACTTAGTGTAACTCATCATTCTGTTGAACCATGTACCTGAGATATCCACCTCCTGGTCCGAAAATGTTGCATCTGAAGTCGCAGTGAAGGGACCGGCTGCCAGTGGATTTCCATCAAGATACATAGTAGAGACGTCTGGAGCATTGACGCTATCATTTTCTCCAGGATTTAACATAATTTCTCCCTCGTCAACCATACGGAGATCAGTGCAAGAACAAACGACATTAACGACGCAGTCCTGAAATGTGACTCCGTTAGCACCCATGGCAAATGCTAGTAAGCTGTGATGGAATGTTGATGAAAAGACGAAATGGCGAAGTTCTTGGTTGAATGTATCAGTACCAGATCTTAGGCGATTGCCTACAGTAAAGGGAGTTTATGAGTAGTCTTCAGAAGGTGACTCTGGTATATATAGTCATTAGTTTGAATCTGTGCCAAGACCCCATGATGCAGAGAGAAGCCACGGCGGCCGCTCATTGCCAGCAACCTCCAATTGGATGAGATAAGGAAAACTAGCTATATGCAGACACGTCACTTCTGCTCAAAAGGCAAAGCCACTTCAGCTGTATGTAGGTAAGCCGCTTTAGGTTTGTGAATAAAGTACGGAAGGGGGCATGGTTATCTAGGTATTCAGCTGTACTCAGGTAAGCCACTTTAACTGTATTCGAAGCATGGGCGGCATGGTTGTCATGTGTCTACCCCGCCCTCCCTGTCTTCAGAAAGTTAAAAGACAAGAATTCCGGTTCAGACGGGTACATTAGACCAATTCAGCAGCACATAACCACTTCAAGTAAACTTTAATCGTCATGGGGCCTTATCGATTTCTGATCTCGGCTGCTTTTCGTTAGGAATAAAACTCCACGGTCCCTCCGGCTAGGTCTACATAATCAAGCTCAGATTAAGGAGTCATAAAAGTTTGAGAATACCATAAGACTAAAGGCAGAGAGGACCCTTTAAGAGTCATAGTGGATAACTTAGTTGTGTACAGAGTCGGCCTGCACCTTTCAACACTAAGTAATGCCCTCATAACAGTACATTGAAAATGATGTTTTATTTCAAGCTATTGCTTTGACCCGCATACAGACATAGTAGCAGACTTTCTACGGCGGGCAAGGATTGGGTTTAGGCTAACCGAAAAAAACGAACATTGATAAGAGTTACGGAGTAGTCTAACAACAGAAAGCTGGAAAGAAGTGAAATCGGGCTGGCAGATGGTCAATGCTGGAAATAACTTAACTGGATTTAAGGGAGAGATAGGGCGCGGGATCTAGAATGGGTTGATCTGAAGAGTGATTGGTTGAATAAGTTTTCGTGGTTTAATAAGTGAATCGGGCTTGAAATGAGTTGTAAGGCTCGAATTATGGCGAGCCGTTGCTCGGGCCACCACGAGTGGCTTCTGGGGTAAGTTCGACTAGGACGAACTAGTCTAAAAAGTATGCGTCCATAGACGTGATATCTAACATATCACATTCCTTTCTTCAGCTCAGCCCGCCACTCGTACGAGTGTACAGAAGCCACAAGGTCATTCCATCAGCTTTCAGCCACAGATATATCCTACATTTCTTGCGCAGAGATAAGCCAATAAGGCCAGGGCAACGTGAGGGGTTGGATATCGACGGATAGGTGGTTCAACGTATAGATAAAGACGCGTAAGATCACCTTATCACATACCATCTATACAGCACACTTACCATGCATAGAGTAATTACGGTTAGCCATCAGTCGAGACCCTTAAATGATAGCAGTTCGGCTCCAGGGTGACCAAGATCACTTGTGAGGCTACTACTGTCTTTCCTCATGGGAAATTCTAATGATGCCACGAAGATTGAAGTTTAGTGGTACCTGACTATTCAATACAAAGCTTGTTGCAGACTTGGCTTTCAAGATGAAGACAGCGAGTGAAGCGTATCGTTGAGCCTGTTTCCCCGCCTGATGCATGGGATAGATAGGCGTAGGGGAGTACAACGACTGCAGCGGATTAAAGTCTAACCGGGGCAAAGAGAGTTTGGCCCAATGAGATAAAAGTAACCTGTTTTAAGGCCACCAGTAAACCACAACTGGAAGACGATAGATACAGTACAGCAAAAACTGCCATTGAGTATGTTGGCCGCTTCCTGAATAAAAGGAAAATCCGAAGCAAATCAAGCATGAATGACTCATCACGATACTACCCCTTCTGCCGTGGTAGAACTGCGCGAGCGTTGAAAGATGAATTGCATAACTGAGGCCGAGAAAGGAGGAAACAAAGACCGCATAGATAGCCTAAGAGGAAGGGAGACAGAAGGAGGATTATTCATTAGAGGCAGTTGGTGATGCTGACCGTTAAGCCTATAGCGCTGCACAAGTTGTAAGAGGTTTGTGAGTTGGGTACATCTGAGGAGAAGAACCTGGCAACAGGAGTTCTGCACCGGGCAGTTGTGAAGAGGCGAGACGCCCAGTTCGGCTAGTGCTATCTGTGGATGTACATACAGAGGCATTTGGAATATCACGTAATGTCTCGTCCCTTCTTGTGCGGTAGTTAAACTTACCATGTATTTTCTCGCCGCTCCAGTGATGATTCTTGTGAGATAATGGGGTGGAATAAACGTATCCTAATCATAAGAGACATTTATCGTAGATGATAGCTACTTACATATATTGTTCTTATACCTTAATACGTAGCCAGGATATTAATTATCCGGGTAAGACTACTGGGGCCAAGGTAGAGAAGACTACTCTTGAAGCCAAGTTGGCCCACGGTCTGTTTTGGGAGGCGAAGGGAAGAGGTATTTTCTGAGAGTTCTACTCTTTTGCTAGGAGTGTTCGCTTGTTGCCGTGTAGCTGGATCCATCTGTCCGGGCATCACATTCAGACTTTGGTTCGGGCTCGCTTTGCTAACAGCCAGAGATATTTTGTTGATTGGACAACTTCTTCTCTGTTACGATTATCTGTGTCAGTACTTACGTGTGGCTTGATGAACTTCCCATACCTCTTCGTCTTCGTAGAGGCCGTATTGTCGATGGAGCCATTTCGCTTCTACTAAAGCTTCAATACATTCTCGCGGGAGCAGCAGAAACATCAGATACCCACTAAAGTGCAGCTCCCACCCCTTTTCGCAGGAGCATATAAAGATCTACTAGGCGCCCTTCCCATCAGTTCAAGGGATTTCCCTCTTCGAGACACAGAAGGGAGAGACATACTAATGATCAAAGTCGCGGGGAGAAATGTTCAATTTAATCCGCCACTGCCCTCGTTTCTGGCGTCTCTCAGGGCATCTCCAGTAGCCGCGTTATCACAGGAGCAATATTTTACCACGGGAGCAATATATCTAATATACCTACAACTGCAGGAAAAGGATACCTACTGCAGTAGCCCCCATGGCTTGTCGCAGGAGCAGCTAAAGTACAGGGCCTCCAGTAGCGGCATTGTCGCAGGAGCCATAGAACTTGCCAGTGGAGCAGCGAACATGCAGGGGGTAAAGTTCCAGCCTAGCCCGATCTGGAATGGTGAGCATAGCGGGGTGAATCAGAATCTAACGGGCTCTGCCGTTTCCAGATTTCATAGTGGAGATATGCACCAGTGCACAGTAGGAAGCCGAAGTTATACAGCAGGATTATGAATTACCTACTCCATATTCAATTACATATTATTACTATCTAGCTATTTACTCCTTTATATAGCTATACTTCAGATATATATTCCTTGACTCTTTCTTCCCGAGCTGTCTGTCTCCACTTTACCCTATCTCTACCATGAAGCCAAGATCCGATTATATTTTCTTCCGCTTTCTCAACTCCACCATCTTCTATCCCCGAGGTAGTCGAGAACCACGTCTCCGCTCTCATTCCTCGCTTCTTAGAATCGGGATGCTTCTGGAGTTTGACTCTCCTCGAACTAAATGCAAGAGATATACAATCTTGGATCTCGTCTCCCTTGTAGCCGTAAATGAAGGCAAGAGCCAGGACACCGGCAGTTATAGGGATGCTCACAGTCCAGAATATGCGCTGGTCATTTTCTGTATCTCGGATATCAGTTGTGTTCATGCCAAAGAAACTGGACGTGAAAGACCTATGATACCTGTGTAAGTACCGAATTAGACACATTAGTTATATAGTGGTGACTTACAATGGCAAGAAGAACAGCGTTACGATGGTAAATACCCTGATTGCTTTTCCATGTCCTTCCTCAAGGATCTCAATTATCTGCTTTACTTGATCCTTTAAGATAGTCGCCTGGTCTCGTAGTGCTTGAATCTCCTGGGACCGAAGACGGAGTCTTGTTAATTGTGCATTGATATACCGTGACTCACTGTCAAAGAGCGCATGACGTGTCGTACTTGTAATTCGATATGAGTAGGGCGATAATAGGTCTCGATAATTATCCAGGACCGTCTCTTGCGAAGTAATGAGTTTGGCCAGCGCCTCAAGTTCGTCCTCAAGGCTGTGTATGTCAAGGAAAATTCGACGCTGAGGCCGTCGACCTGCTTGATAGCGAAGCTTCGACATGTACTGTTGGTAGACTTCGAGGGCCCCAGTAGATGTCCCAGGCAGTAAGGGTCTGTTCTGCGTACTTACCGCCAATGCGCCGGCGAGGAATTCAGGGCCTATGGCATTGAGGCTCAGAATATCAACGTTGCGAGGCGTAGTGCCCAGCAGGATAATATCTGCCCTAGACTCTTCCAGGAAACGGCGCGCGTTCTGAAACGCATTGTCCCTGCGATGCTGGATATTCTCGATCTTGCGGTAGCGCGTCGGGTGACTCCCAACCCTGTTCATCATTGACATCTCCTTCGCCATCATCATGTACATGGCTAGTATCTCTTCAAAAGAAAAAACAAGGTTCGTTGGGAGAGACAACTTGTCATCGACAACTCCTTGCTTGTGTGAAGGCGTTGCCACAAGACAGTGTAACTCATGGGTTAGCTTTTTAAGTTCAAGCAAATTGTCGATAAAGGTCTCAACCTCTGGTATGAATGAAGACCAGTCCCCGCTATCACCTATCAGGCTTGAAGTCTCAAGCCACACAAAACAAGGATCATCGAACGGCCTCTCCGTCGTATTCGAGCTCGAGCATCGCATATGATGTGAATGAAAATGCTCCAGAGCCGCCTCACATGAGGTATACTGAACATTGTTTCGGCAGTGGTTGCAGTCCTGGAATGCCAGAGAGGTTGAGGTGTCGGAAGAAACGGATGGAGGTGGAAAGGAACGAAAGGTCCAACGTGTTGTCTCTCTGCTATCGACAACAGACCACTTGAGTTGCTATTGAATGCAAGTGTTCGTTAGCTAAACTGCCCGACTTGCGGCCATAGAATCATGACAAGACTCACTCTCAGAATGTTATCCAGCGAGGCCCAGAACCTTTTAGTCACTAGATGGACCAAAGCACTACCATCGCTTGGGAGAAACTCCCAAACCAAATCCCGGGAGACCTCTACTAGTCGTTTCATAACGTGGTTATGTCGCTGAAACATCTCTACAGAACGTTTTGTGTTCAACTGATCTGCTTCTTCATCGGGTTCCCCTCCTTCTCTGGCACTTGTTGGTACGTCGTTGTTGGGTGGTTCTTCATCCTTGGTGTCAACGGTTTCGACAGGTGTTGACTGGTGATCCTTGCCGCTTCCATTACTTCCCCTGCGCTCGGTGATGCTGCCTTGTGGCTGGGATATTCTTGGCGGTGTGGATGAATCGGTGGAAAGTTTAGTGGGATTATCGTCCTGATGACTCTGGTGACCATCTCTACTCCCAGTAACCCGCCCCTCCAGAACCAATTCTTCTTCAGCTGGCAATTCTGCATTCTCCTCTCCCTTGTCAGACTGTGTCTGAAAAGATTTCTTTGTGTCAACATCCTCCATGACTGGCTGTACAATGTCTTTCGCTTCTGGTGTGGCAGGTTCCAGACAGTCATGCCTAATTATGAGATCTTCCATAGTTAAGGACAAGGTCTGAGCATAGATCTGTCTCATTTTCCCATCTGACACAAGTTTGTGTAAACGGCCCAAGACTCGAATCACTGTGGAATCTGAGTCCAGAATATTTGTATCTAGGTGATCAATCTTTGGTTTCCAGGTGAAGAAAGGTCTTTTGCTGGCGCTTATCGAGGAAAGGTCCAAGTCTGCCATGGTCAGTCTCATGATTATAGGCTTAATTGGATGCGTTGGTAATGTACTGTTTTTGTAAGTGTCACTCAATTGGAGGACTTCATCAATCAACGCTTGATTTAATGCCTGCCGCAGCACAATTTTGTCACCCTGGATGGTCAGTCCAATGGAGTTCCCAAGACATGCGACTCTTACTTCAATTTTGAACGGATATTCCAGATCCTGGATTGCCTTGATAGAGACCAGCCTCGCCGGAAAGCGAGTCGTTCCTGGCCGAGGGTATTCATCTTCTGATGAGTTTTCCCCGTCACTGCTAGATAAATCATCGTCAGATGAGGAATAGGAATAGGAATAGGAATAGCTAGACGCTCTTGATCTGGTACGTCTTCTGCTATCTCTTCTTGAGCTAGATGATCTGGTGGTATCTGTTGACACTCGTGATCTTCTAGTAGAATTGCCGCCCGGGACATGTTCAGGTTGGGCATCGATAGCAGGAAATTTCTGCTTTCACCACTGTTTTAGCTTGAACAAATCCTTTAATCCATGCAAAGATTCTTACCATATCGGTTGGATCATCTCGCAATCGTGTTACTTCATCTGTCGAATCTTCAATCTTGAATATGATGGAACCTCTTGCGACACGTGGCCCATCATTCACAATCTGTTTGTTCATACAAACACTCCTAGAATGACGGGTCCTGTCTCGTCTCGGAACTAATCCTCTTTCACCGCGTAGTATCAATGCTCTTGAAGACCTCGGAGATCTTCTCCTTCGAGTATATTCCTTGGATTGCGAGATATCGCTTCTTGTCGTTTGCCTTTTGGGTCCTTCATCCTTGTTCGAAGCTTCAGATCTTTCGGAATCCCTACGCCGAGCAAGGGAAACCAGAGGTAGTGGCCGGGGCGGAAGATTCTGTCTCCAGGAAGATGCGTGCGAAGACTTGTCTAGCCATATGGGGTCTATGGAGAAACCCTCGATGGGCCTGATACCTTGTACAGGTGTGTCTATTCTCTTGATGAGCTGCATGCTCTCCGGTCTCATTTCCGATTCGGTTAAATCATTCTCCTCTGTGTGATTGGTCCGATGGATCTCTGTTTCTGGACTTTGTTCTCCGCGACGTCTACGGGTTAAAACTCCTTTGCCTTGAGGTGATCCTGACGTTGTGGTTCGACGTCTATGATGGGTATCACGCGCAGTGGGATTGGCTCTCGAACCTGCGTCTCTGCCAAATCCTTCCGTTGGATGCCTTACTATGCGGTTGTCTCCTCCTCTACCGTGTGTTTCGGAAGGTCTGCCCCGATAAGGATGCCGGTGAGTGAATCGGTGTAAAGTCTTCGGCATAACACATACTGTAGTCTCTTCAATCTGTCCTGTTTTTACCAGCCTCAGCCATTTTTGCGGAGTGATAGTATTCATAGACTCGTCAAAAAGCTCGTAGTCAGTGGCATCAGATCCAGCTCGCTTCGCCACTGCTATCGCATCTCTTAGGAAATCCTATCTCTCTCTGTAATCAGTATTTGTTCTTTTAGTTGGTGTGAGACGTTCTAACGGACCACATAATTGGAGTTGGAGTCGATTACAATGTTGTATCGATGCGAGTTTTCGTCCATTACCCGGATGGTCATAGGCCGCTCAAGTAGTGAGGCTTTTAAATCTATCTCGACCAGGTTCCCAAAGAGATCGCTCAATGGAAGCTCCGAAAAGGTAATAAGGAGGTCTAATAGAATTAGCATGACATCGATTGGAAAATGGAAAGCCTCACCTGAGCCAACTAGCAAACACCATAACTGAGGTATATGGAGTGTATCCTTAGATGACCCAACACCCATCTTTCTGACAACCTCGCTACCATCCCGGCCACTGCCAATATCAAATCCATAGAGGCTCTGGACCAGTCCTAGCATATCATGACCTTTGTCCAGGCCACCAAAATTAGTTTTCTCACTCAAGACAAGATACGGGCTTGAGATGAAGATGACTGGCTCGGTTTCTGGGTTATCCGCGTTATCCGCATCATCGCGTCTTCCAATGTGGCGGGAGACAAATGGAGCTTGGAGACAGCGGCTATTGCCATTTTCTGGCAGCGTCGAGGTTTCTTGAATATCCCTAAGGATCGTCCCCGCGACCTGCCTGAGCTCTTGCGAGATGAAGGGAACTTTGAGAACGAGTTTCTGTGAAGGTGTAAGCAACGTGTGTGGTGCCTCAGTGCTCTGGAGCAGACCTTGAGTATGTCAATTCTAAGACAGGACCTCTGTAGATGACTTTGAAGTTGCTTCTATCAGAAAATATTCGATATCAAGTTTGGCGAAACAGTACTCACACCCATTTCATTTGTATCGCGGACGACTCAGCTGGGATATTATCGGTTCTGGCAGGACAGACGAGATTGATCTTCTCACTGGCATCTTTGCGCATGCTGTATTCCGACATATGAACCACATTCAAAGCGACAACTCCATCATCCCAAGTCATTGTGAACCTTTCCCATTCCGTGCTTACCATACCTTGGTGGGCAACGTCGGCCTGTTGCAAGGTATTTGAGATGGGGTAAGTTTTGGAGAGCCCATTGGATTCAAGCACATGATAGGTGAATTCGTCACCTATTATTACTGCTGGCCTTTCGATTCCTCGCGAGGGAACTCTGAACCTTGGCTCCGGTGGGGGAGTTATTTCCCGGATTATTTCCCGAATTCGTACCTTTGGAGATGACGAACGACTTCGGCTGTACTTAGATCGCCTAACCCTAGAACGGTCTCGGTATCCTCTGGTGCCATAGTAGTCACGCCTTAGTACTGAGGGTGAACGGGGTCGTTGTCTCGTTTCAAGTATTCTGGGATCGTCGTGTCTCTCATGAAAGAATTCAGGTAATCTGCTGCTATTATCACTCTCGGAATAGTTATTCATTTTAACTTTGCAGTTCAGGCTGTCTGCTATTATTGAATATCAGCGGAGAATGAAAAACACCTCAAGTCATTTTCAGATAAGAGGGGAAAATAATTAAGTAGACCTATATTTCTTGTCAGCCTGATTTTTTCTCGTTCACCTGATACCTTAGGCCGCCACGCGGAGGTACTAACACCTAAGTGCATACTGACGCTAATTGCTTACTGCAGCAATAACTTATGTGGCTTTTATGGCGTCAATCAAATAATCTGACCAGGATATCGCCCTGCATAAGCCACATATAATCCCGAATCTAGCTAAAGGGCAGGGAGCTTCTTTTGCTAAATATAGGACGCTTACTACCTGATTTTTTTGACAGGTAACTCCAACCAGCTATAAACATATTCTTACTATAACCTTGAACTGCCTATTGGTGATAAAGCGATTTGACGGGCTTATTTTGTTCGAGGCTCTATGAGTGTAATGGTTGTTCAGCTTGAAGCCACCTTTATGTAGCCAATTGGAATCTGGTCTGATCCAGCCTTAGCAGTGGAGCTTCACTGGTCTAGAACGTAGAATCCTGTCTGTTGGGTTCTCATTCAGCCCCCCATGGATTGCCATTCTACTGCAGTTGAAGAGTCATTTGTGGCCAGGTTGTCCAGCCGCACTCATTTCCCTTTTGGGGTCGAGTTCATTGAGCGGCGGGATGATTGCAACCTGCTACTTATAGCACTTGTCTCTAGTGGGTGAAAAAAGGCCGAGGCGGCGATCCTTTAGCTTCTGTGGAAAGAATTGTAGAAATTATTATTTATATTCTATCAGTACTATACTACTATATACTCTCTAAGAAATCGTCCTCGTGAGCACTCCTATCTATTCTAGTCCTTATATAGTTGCTTCTTGGTACCTCTCTTAGGCAAAATAATCCAGTTAAAAACTTCTATTGGAGATGGGGTTACCAGTTAGCTATAGTAGATTAGAAGCTATATATCGATAGTAGTTTAATTAACTATAAAGATATAATAAATAACCTGATTAATTAGTAACTTTACCTGTTAATTTAGGAGCGCATTAATATAATCGCAGATACATTTCTCTCCTTCAATCATCTTAACGCAATGTACAGGGCTTCTAGTAGCTGCATTGTTGCATGAGCAATGATTTTATTAGAGGAGCGGTGCAGAGACAGGGGGTCAAGTTTCACAGAATGTAGCCCGATCTGGAATGGGAAGCGAGGCGGGGTGAATCTGAACCTGGGTTCAACTGCTATCTCTAGGGTTCATAGTGGAGATATGCAGTATTATATAGTAGTAAAGCTGAAGTTATGCAGCAGGATTATGAATTATTCAACTCTACATCTTGTCAGCGGATCCTATCGTCGCCAATGCGCTTCTGGCCGGATCCAACAAAAAGAGCATTAACTCTAACTCTAACTCCAATATCAATAACAAAAATATTGCACACAACTCTGGCCCTCTTGCATCAGCCCTCAATAATGAAGTAATGCCCGCATCGATGGTATGATCAAGTCGGAAGGGATGAAGCGCTAAATGGCGCTGGATTGGCACTGCGCAACCTACCCTACAAGCTGAGGGAAACAGTTTAGTCTGTTCATCTCCAAACCGACGACCTGGCCCAAGACATCATCAGACACCCACCAATGTAGCAGTGGTGAGGGCAAGTTTTTATGATCGGGTTGAGAGGTGAAGGCATCATGGCCTTGTGTACAACTGACAGATTCACTTCGTGCTGCAAGCCGGCATTCTACGTCTTCGCCATCCTGAAAACTGCTTCAACAACGATAACTCAAAACATGGATAAGATTCTGCAAAAAGGCTTGTACCACCATAAACATGCAAGTTGCCTGCTCCTGCGAAAATGCATGAGGCCTACACTTTAATTGCTCCTACGATTAATTCATTGCTCCTGCGAAAAAGACCACCACCTAAGATACTCTGGATATTCGCCGCGTAGCAATAACTCGGTTAGAGATATCATCCATAATTGCTTAGGCTCTTTCGTCCGATCAACGTTTTCGCTGACGCGAGTGCTCTTGACATATCATATTCCGCTTGCCTGGCCATCAACAGCACTGAGTGCCCTTGCCTGTAGGCCTCGGCTCGGAATAATTTCTTCCGGGCTTCCATCAGCAGCTTCAGCCTCACTTTCTCCGTAAGGCAGCTGAAAAGCAAGTCTGACAGTGTTTTAATCCCTCTTACCCCTCCAAAGTTGGCCTCAACATCAGAGACGCAATGGACCTCGTGCAATCCTCACAAGCGGTTACATCTATACCGAAAAAGGGGGATCAGATTTTGCAAAATGCCATCAATTCATTTCGGACCGTCCTTACACCCGAGCAGCTTGCCGAGTTCGAGAATATTCAATCTGTACCCGATACAGATGCAGTTCTTGTATTCACGGCTGAGTTAGATCTTCGACGACAAAACCAAAAAGGCAAAAGTATTGCGAGTCGTCTATTTCCCGTCCTTCAAGCAGTGCATAGCTTTACATCTATCATCGATACTTTCGTTTCATCAAACCCTACTGTTGCAGCTCTTGTTTGGGGAAGTGTAAAAATGACAATGACGGTAAGTGTGCGACTAACGACCTACAATGCCATAAAAGTTGATTATCATCAGATCATGCTCAATGCTGCGTCTTATTATGAAGCCTTTGTTGAGTTATGTATGGAGCTTGGCAAAATTTGTCCCAGGTTTGAACAATATCAGGCTCTGTTCCCCGCCTCAGAGCGCCTACAGGAAGCCTTGTGCACTTTCAACGCCTGTATCATCCAATGTTGTCGGCGCGTCATTGCAATGCCCAAAAGCTCGACTGGGTGGACTTCTCCACTCAATCCACTCAACCCTTCGTTCTGGCAGTCATTTCAGCAGGTCTTTGAGTCTGACTTACAAAAGCTCCGCGATCACAGTAAGAATGTCAACAAGGAGATTAGACTTGCAGTAGATCAGTCTCAGAATCGGAATAATGAGCTCCAAAGGCTAGAGAATGAACAAGCCGACCGGTCCAGGCGGTCGCTGAGTCGCTTTATATCCCGCACACGCGATGATTTTGACACAATGCACAAGTTGCAGGTTATAAGAAGTGAGGAATTAGAGAGTGAGTATCAATCAATCTTGAAAAGAAGAACTTACTCAACATATAAAAGGAGAAAATAATCAAAAGCTTCTAGACTCTTTGTCTTCTTATGATTATATCAAGCCTCTGAAACAGGCCCGTCAGAAGCGATACCCCAAATCATCAGAATGGATCTTTGTCACAGACGAGTTCAAACGCTGGGTCGATGGGACTACGCCAGGTTTGTTCTGGTGTTCTGGAAAAAGTGAGTCTTGTCTGTTCCTGTGAAACTTCCTAGTTTCTCTAACACTTTGCAGTGGGGTCGGGAAAGTCCATCATCTGGTAAGTGTATAAACGCGAAATTGAGTTTCCACTGACAGCTATAGTGCGAGTGTAATCGACTACCTTTTGACTCAACGATCTAGCCCTCGGAGCCATGTGACGTTCTTTTTCTCACGATTTGACGACTCAGAGTCAATGAGAGCTGAAACTATTCTACGAGCTCTAGCGAGGCAGTTGGTCACCACCCAGGATGTTTCAGGTGATACTAAGCGGGCTTTGGAGATCATACAAAACGCCCCAGAAGACATCTCATCGGAACTTTCTCGGCTCTTGACCCGTCTACTATCAAGAAAAGGACCACCGTCATGGGTTATAGTGGACGGTATAGATGAATGTCAAAGAGAAGAGCGCCAAATACTCATCAAGGTGTTGAGATCAATGCTGGATGATGGCGTTAACGCCAGGCTGTTTATTACCAGCAGAGATCATGCGAATTCTATCTTCAAAAGAGTCTATGTTAACCAAGAGCAAGTTTCTATGAATTGCTCTCTTGCCCAAGATGGCATGGCACAACTAGTTGACCAGGCTGTGCAAAAGTGTCTTGATGCTGAAGAGCTACTGGTCAGCGATCAGACACTCATAACTGAGATCAAGAACACTCTTACACAGCACGCCGATGGCATGTATGTTTCTCAGATCTTGATGTAACTGGGAGAAGCTAATTTCATCCTAGGATTCTCTGGGTAACTCTTATCCTTAGACACCTCTGCACCCAGCCAAACAACGAAAGGATCCGTGAAGCAATTGCTTTGAAAAATCTACCTAGGAGCCTGACGGAGATCTTCAACAGGATTTTAGATCGTACTATCTCTGATGAGAAAGATAGCATCGTTCAAGCACTTCTTCCATGGATAGTGGCAGCAAAGCAGCCTCTAACACTTTTTCAACTCGAGGAATGCTGTCTGATTAGTCCACTTCAAGAGTATACTATCCGAGATCGATTTGTGAATGGAATTCATCTTATCGACACTTGGTTCCAAGGACTCGTTGAAGTTGACTATGAGACAAAAACAGTTCATTTTATCCATGCCTGTGTTCAACAATTCTTTCTCACCGCATCAGATAAACCAGCCTTTTCAAATTTCCATGTTCGCATCCAAGATGCTGACCGCCACATTGGAGATATTTGTGTTACATACTTGAGCTTCAATGACTTCAAGACAACTTTGGCCCAAGCTCGTCCATCTCTACCACCTTTACCACTGATAGCTCCTGATGAGATCTGCCAGAAGGCCCTTAGCAATGAGTGGAGTTGGCCTAGGTTCCTGAGACTTTCTCAGAGGATTCACGGTCACAAGCGACGGGTTGCTGATATTGGTGGAACTATTGCTTTGTGTAAAAGAGTGCCTGATGCGACAGTTCAAGAAACGATAATCCTTGATCATCCATTTCTTGCATATGCCTCGGCCCATTGGCTCTCACACTCGGTTAACTTCGACCAGGAGCATTGTCAAACATGGAGTCTATGGAAGAATATGTTGATGTATGGGAATCAACTAGCTGCATCGCCAGTATCTGAAGAACATCATCGGGCTATAGATGCAGCCCTTGTTCTTTGGGCTACTCATAACAGGCACTCCGCACTTTTCCATGTTGTCGCTACGTCAACGGAGCTGATCGAACAATATCACGAGGCCCTGTTCGACTATATGTTGGAGGAGAGTGATATCAACCTTCTGCATTGCGTGTTGAATACGAACAGATGGGGGCCGGAGCTCCATTCACTATGCTCTAGAGCGGCGATTGATGGTCGTCTTGAGATTGTCAAGGCGCTATGTGAAGCAGGCGCGAACATCAATATGCTGGGATTTACGGAAGCCTCCGAAAGTTGGCCCCGTTCTCTGCCTCTTATAAATGCTGTTGTGAAAGGCCACATCAAAGTTATAGAGTATCTTCTACAGCAGGGGGCCGACCCTAACTTGCAGACTGATCCATATCAGAGTGCGTTGGAACCAGCGGCAATGTTGGGTGGCTTGAAAGGCCTCCAGGCTTGCAGGTTGCTTGTCGACGCCGGGGCTAACGTGAGAAATACTAACGCCCTGCTGAGGTCTTGTGCTCGTGGCGATACGGAAATCATAAAATTCCTCCTCAGCGCGGGTGTTGATGTCAACGCCTCATGTCCTGTGACACCATGGGAACTCCCATCTGTAGGAATTTAGATCCATGATCGATTACTTTCACCATGCGCTAACGTCAACACACAGGAAAACGGTTTTTTGGTGTACTCAGACAGCACAGCCCTACTAGAGGCTTTCTACGTTCCAGAGCCAGAAGTTGATATTATTCAGCTTCTGATTAAAGCTGGAGCGAAAGTAAATATAGGAAGTTCACAGGACAGTGGCTATAGACTATTGCGAGAAGCGATCAGAAGTCGGGATTGTAATTTGGTAAAAATACTAATACGGGAAGGCGTTGTTCCTAGTGGGAGGCCCGGTCTTTATGCTAATGATACTCCCTTGGTGCTAGCAGCAAATGAAGGCTTGTTTGAAATTATGCACTATCTACTGGATAATGGTGCTCGGGCTATTGGTTTCGACTGCATAGCTGCAAGAATACCGGCTCATTTGAAAAATGGAAAGGACTATGAGGAACTATTAACTAAATTGAAACAAGCAGACCAACAATAGGTAGGTTTGCTTCATCCTATCTCTCTGAGATAACTCAGGCTAACTTATTAAAAGAGATTTCTAATTATTTTATATACAAACTATTGCCTAACCTTACCTATAACTTGGGACCTCGGAGTAAACAATCTGGTATACGTGATTGCGATACTTGTTAAGTGGATAAAGGCTTACCTCACAGCTAATCAACTGGAGCTCGCTTGCTACACAGACGTCATGGAGATATCCCAAGCGCGGGCTGATGCCAAATCCGGAATACAAGGCCAAGCTCAGGCCTGGGTCTGCAAATCAGGATTCTGCACATGACTTCTGAGACTGAGGAGGGCTTACAGGGCTTACCATCTTACAGTGCGATACGCAACACTGAAACCACAGCCATGTTATCCCGATAACACAACTCGTAGCTCTCTGTCATATTCATCCTCCTCGGAATCATACTCCGCCAACAGGGTATACTCGCACCCACGCCACTCTATGTCTCTATGGTGATCTGGCGCTTGCTGTGACGGAAAACACGCTGTCTTGGACTTTACAGCGAACGAAGACAAGTTTATACTCTATGCGGAGTAAAAAATGTAGTTACTACAACTTTTGCTTTTGCCGCTGCCTGATGAGCATGACGTTGCTCCGTCCAGCCGCATCACAGCTCATGGCGTCAGATAGCCCAACGTTCACCGACTGGATCATATACAACAGCACAAAGAGTATCTTCGTGGGCGGGAAGCTGGTTGAAGACAGTCTGACTAAGAGAAATCAGATCTCGGGAACCTTGTGCCATGCAATGATTTGAGATTGCGGGAATGTAGGGGCCGCTACTTATGTTAGAGGATTGATGCGTGTCGTTGTCGCCTCTTGACCCCGTCCTACAATACTTATCGGCACCTAGAAAGATCAAACTCAACCGACATCGACACGAATATCGATATCTGCATAACACTTCTGACATTCGATCAAACCTCTTTACAGAGTTCAAAACCATTACTAGTTCCGCCTGTCCCTTCATTGTCTGGTTCGACCTGGAGACCAGCACCTTTCCCCTGTCGTTGAACCTACGTCCTTTTTGCAAACTACGGTTATCCTCCCAGCTGAGAAAAGGGCTCATCTCGCTACTTGCATATCAAAAGTCGAGATAGGCGACCTTAGGTCTTAACAGTAGAAACCCTAGGTTGGATGACCCCTGAAGTATTGCGGGAGTCTTGACTGCCAACTTGTTGGTTTGGTTGCTCAACATCGAGCTTGATAGGAGGTGCGCGTTTCCTCAGCTCAAGATAGTCAAGAAAACCACCTTGTCTCTTGTACAAGGATTTTGAGTTTCTCATTGATGATATTCCCGCTCTTTTCTTCCATTCCAGGCTTCAGAAGTCATGTTACTCTGTTCATTTGTGTTCTTTACCTTTGTGCGTTGGGGCTGGTACCTCTTTTGACCTCTCAACCTTATCACAGGCCCACTGTTCCCCGAAGACGCTATATTTCAAAGCTTTCTCAGCCGTCCATCCCAGTTCCATATATCCAGCAGGACTCATTTGGCATGAATGAAGGGAACAGTTACTATCTGAAGGTTCTTCTGCACATCTCATCTTGTGACGCACGGTCATGGACCGTCATCAGGTCACATCACTTCAGCCCTCATTGGCAAGCTGTAAAAGTCAAAGGATACCAAGCTTGTGTCACTGCAGCGTGCACCTCATATGTTGGCAAGTGTGTAATATTGCATGTCGTAATACTGGCGCTCGTGCGACTGACGAAAGCAGCGATAGAAAGGAGCTCCTTGAGTATTTTATTCTTCACTCTTGTCTCGTTCCCATGCTCATTGACACCAACGAAGATGCAATCAACTTGCACGATTGTTCTTTATAGTGTCACCTCAATTTATGTGTATTTTTCTCTTTGTGTTTTCTTTACCATGATTCAGGACACAATCGAGGTCAAAGCCCACGGCGTCCACAGCGATAACAGAGGTCGGAAGCGCATAAGAAGCGGAATTCACAGAGTTCCAGCTCTTCACTCTAGCATCAGGATGTACAACAAAGCTGAAATGTGGCTTGAACTCTTTCAGACTGCAGAGATGGATTGATCCATACATCTTGCCAGACCTCAATGTCAGAGACAATAGGTCAAGCCCTGAAATTATCCTTGTGAATTCCACTTGTCCAACGTTAGGTTGGAGCCTCTGGATCATATCACTAGTTCGTTACAAGCTGTTGCGTTGACTAAGAATTGCTACAGGAACGCTCAGGAAGAAGACCACGCTCTAGTTGTTTGCGTGATAACAAGCTGTTGGCTCCAGGTACGAACGAACCGCCAACTAGGTGTTACAGATCAAAGAAGGCAGCCTTGAAGCGACTGACCTTTAAGTGGAATTCTCTCACTTGTGCTTTCGTGCTTATCTCAAGTCCCAAAAGAGGCCTATCTATCAAACAGCTGTACTCTGAATCTCGTTCATCACAGACAGGAAACACCGCAAAACTTTGCCTACCCACGAGAGCCCACAGTCTTTTATTAGTTTCTGCACCTCTCTCGTTCGTGATGCGATATTGATGTTCATGGAGGTGATAACTGATACCGTAACCTGTTGAGATCTCCCTTCTAATGCTAAACCACGAAACGCCGAATGAAATACTTCGTGGCAGCCAGATAGCCCCGATACTTACATGGTGAGCGGCATGAATTTTAATTAGCAGTGAGTTCTGGACGTGGTAGGAAAACTCCTCTTCTCATATCAAGGTGGTGAGCAATCGCCCCGTTGTGGGTATTAGAATAGTGTTCCCGTGTGAGCCGCCGAGTCTCCCTTCAGTTGAGGCAAGCCATGAAACATTGCGAATGCATTTTCTTTGCAACGCGGCGACATCCTCAACCTCCAACATAACTACTTGCCCTGTGGACCTGCAATGGATCTTCCCCCTCGTCAAGTTAGCGATAAAGGCCCTCAAGCCTCTTAAGCTCGTAATATTCACTTGGACGAACAAACATAAATGCTATGCATCGGGAGTGATAAATAATCATCTGACTGAACGATAGAGAAGGATATTGATGCTGCTCTCGATTGTGTTGTCGGCCTTCAGATGTGGACACTTCCAGATGCCATTTCTCAGCGTCACGTGGAGGGGCATGGGATCTTAGAATAGACGAAAAAGGCGTTGTATTCTGAACATGTTATGTGGCTGCAGTAATTCTTCTCCGTTTGTTTATCAGCTCTAAAGTTCTGTCTCAAGAATCCAATGGTATCTTGTTGAATTCCCTCTTAACAGTTACAAGAGCCAGTATAATATTCCTCCAAGGTTGTGCAGTGGCCTACTTAAGCTTGCGGTGTCTTTCTCAATTACTTTCCCAGAACTGATATTGTGAGTTAGCGTTTCACAGAAGGTTGAGGGGGCTCCCAGGTCGTACAAAAATTATGCCATCATCATGTGAAAACTCTGACCTAAACGCGTCAATCAGCGGCCTGTTTTTGGAACAACAATAATTATTTCATCAGCGCCGCAGTTACCTACTGAACACAAGTAACGCGTCTAGCGATGATGCATGGCCGATAAATACAAAGAGTCACATTGAGTAAGTAACTGACATTGTCAGATTGATGAATTCAGACTTATCGCGCAGCCTATCGCTGACTCTATCCCAATATTCAGCAGCGCCACGGGTGGTAACTCCTCAGTGCCGCCACCATGTCCCCAGACGAAGGAGAAGTCCAACGACCTTTGGACGACAGAAATGCAGTATTACACTATTTCCCGAAGCTCGCGGCCGAGATCCGCCTTGAGATATGGGACCTGGCTAGCCCAGGGATCATTGATGTCTATTGCAGCGAAGATGGCATCCGACACGCCAAGCCACACCCATTCCTTTCTGCTTGCCCCGAAAGCCGCAGATTCTACCTCCGTGATGCTACATACTTCGCACCCACTGGTCATTTGAGAGATGCAGAACTAGTAAACATACCATTCCACTTCGAGCGAGACTATTTCCGCCTACATTGTCCCGAGACGTGCTTATTCAACGTCAACTTTAGTCTAGAGCGGCTTCTTAAGCACCTGAGAAAGATAGTAGTGCCGCCTGACAGCTTGGAGTACACAAGATGGCTAGTGCGTCAGCATTTCACGGAAATGGAAATCCGGGTCTGTCTTGCTGATATTCCGAATTATCTGATCTTCTCCCCGCTCTCTGCATTCCGTCGCGCTTGCCCCATCGACCTCTGTATGGAGCATGCGAATACATATTACATGACCTACAGTGGCCATACCCCAGATGAAGGGCTCCAGGACATAGAGCTACGTGTCAAGGAAATGCGAGCTAGGAATGGAGAACCGTTTCGGGAACCATGTCCATCATGCCCTTGGGCAAAGCAAATTGACCGCGCAGGAATATGTCGCGGAATATTCAAGAAACTCAAGAACTGGGACCTCATGCTGGATAAGGATTTACGTCACAGGCCACCAGTCGAGGAAATCAAGAAGGCCAGATTGCCAATGCTCGTGTTTTCCATCGATCGCCCGGAGCGTTCACTGGACGAGACGTTGGAGTGGCTCAGAGCTATTCCTGATGAGGTTGAACCCGAGATCAATTGGGAGGATGAGATTGACCCAGAATGTGTCACTGGCACTTGCACACACTAAGGTGTTGTAACCTCTCTTAAGTAAACATAAAGATTGCAAAATGAGAAATGCTGTTTTGTTAAAGGGTACTTGGCTCAACGGTGATTGAAGCGATGTCAAACTTATCAAGATGCTAAAACGGTAAAGTCCAGGATGAAGAATCGTGAGCACGGTGATATGAATAAATCGACTAATGCCAATGAGAATAACGTCTCTGCAGGTATTTAATTATTTCTTCTTGATTTGGGTTATCTTGAAGAGGTAGAAGCTTCCGCTTGCTATATCACCCTGCCCGGCCCTGTTTCCGATGGCGATTTCGCCGGCAAATCACCGCTGTGGCGTATTGGGTAGTTCTTTTCTGTCCGTTTTTGACTCAGTCCTCGCGGGAGTAGATAGCAGGATTAGGATGATTTCAACTTCAAAGGGGCTTTTTGGCTGCCACGCGAGCTTATCGAAGCTGGCATCGGGGTCGAGGTCAGAGTCAGATTCGGAGAAGTCGGGGTCGGAAATACAGTCAACGGGATGGCTACCATCGTTACATACCGTTCCATTTGCTTTCTTCTGTGCTCAAACCCCTGTTCCTTATGCAGATTGGAATAGATTTTGAAACCCGTCACTGTCACTGGAACTTCAGTCCTTGCAATTCTACGGCTCCTTGCTGTACTGGGGGGATGTAATTGACCCTGTTGCTGAGTGAACCTTCGGACCCGCGCAGCCTCGAATTCCTCGTTCCCGATATTTCCCAGCATCACAGAAGCAGAAGCTCCGGGTCGTTCAGGTCGCAACAGTGGCCAAGTGTTACTGTTACATCAGCCTCCAAAGGCGGCTCTGCTTGGTCAGGCTGAACCTACTTCAATGATTTAGGTAGTCTGTCGACGTCAATCCGACTGCCACCTTAAGTTGAAGCATCAAGGCTCTTTAGATCAAATTTGTAATGCTCGTGGAGACTAATAATCTGCGCTTTGTATAGAACAGAATTGTGATGGACCACAAGCCCAGTCAACTCTTCTTGTGGCCCGTCCAAGCCCGTGTTCGACTCATCTTTCGGGAAATCTTCGGCCCAGATTAGCTTGACTGTGCTTATCTTAGCTCGGTTTCCTTATCTAGCATGACCCACCAGCCCATCTTAAGATGCCTTTTTTCAAGCGGGGTCTCCGCCTCGCACAATCTGATCTAACCCAATTCAGTCGCTCTATTAACCCACCAAAATCCATCTTAAGATATTCATCTTACACAATTCAAGGTCTCTCAAAAGCTCACTCTTACGCTTACTTTAGTGCAATTAGCCACTTGCCGCACTTAAATATAGGCCTTTCTCCAGAATGCAAAATTGCTCGACTTTTGGGTATTTTTGTTTTCTTTTCGCTCATCCTCTCGGCCCTGCAGGTCGGTCCTGCTATGAGCCAGCTACAGGAGAATGTAAGCTTCATCAACGCTTCATACGGATTTGTGGTTGCCTCCTTATTCATCGTCATGTTATCTACAGTCATCAGCCTGATTTTTCTTATTTAGCACGTACTATCTAAGCACATTCTACCTTGGACTTTGGGTCTACAAGAGATCAGAGAGCATGATCTCTAGATACGCTAGACATTGTAGGGAATGGGGTCTAATTGATGAGACAATAGCTCTTGCTATTGAGTAGGGCTCAAGCTTAGTGTTTTATTATAAGTTTTCGGTTTAAGAAAATGCTATTTATTAAGTATATATAGAATACTGCAAGAAAATAGATCTGCAATTCTATAATAGTTAGCCATTCCCTCAGTTTTTATATACGCCGCTAGAGATTCTTGTTGCTCCTAATTGCCATAATGATATACTCTAGCAAGATACTGCTGACTAAACTTCTGTATGGTATATTGCAAATCGTTCTAGGCCTTATCGTGAGGGAGACCTACTTGTATTCTAGCGAAGACATCTGGACTCCCAGGCTCCGTCTCATGTTCGCATAAGCGTCGAGCATCTCCTCGTCATGATAGTCTGGCCCGATGCCGATTATGCTTAGATCATCGTCTTCCTGACTAGATGTGATAGAAAGTTCCCCGGAAGAGATAGTATCAGGTTCAATTTCCCCAGTGCCGGCCAACGAACTGTTCCCCGGTCTCATCTGCACATTCTCTGTGGCAGAGTCGACTATATGAGACATCTAGGCCTCATAATTTAGGGTCTCAATATGTTATCTCCGGCAGTTTTGGGCACGTTGCGCTTGCAGACGACATCGACGTAGCGCAGCGGGGTCATGTTTATCTACGAATCGGAACTTTATTGCTGCTTTATGTTGCTAGGGAAATCTGCTGATTTTACTTAAGATGTTGAGATTTTGGGGTAGTAAGAGCGGACTAACCTGATCAGGAAAATGTAACCGTCACTGAGGACGTACCAGTCCATATTAGGAAATTGTAGCGATCATCGGCACTCTATTCTCCGACGGCCCTTGATGTCGTTCACTCCAGCGCCCCTTCCCCGAAATACAATAATAAAATAGATCTGAGACGACAAAAAAGTATTTTCAAGGTATCTAGACATACAGGTACCTAATTAAACTATATGAGGCCAGGAGTTCATGTTGTGGTTTGGGAAATCGAAGTGCTGATCTCCCCCTGGATTTGAGCTCGATAATTGAGGACGGTAATTAATGAGGGATATCGCCATAAAGTCCATGCAGAACCCCTAACCGGCTTCTGCTGGAAATCACGCAGCCAAGACGACTATAATGCGTGATAGCGTAGATGATAGGTAGTCTAGTTATAGTGCACTTTTGCTAGCCTTTCCCAAGGTAAATAAATTCAAAGATGGAAATACTAGCGGGGTTACTGAGGTCGTCCAATCAACAGCCGCATTCATCCAGGAAAACATTAACCCCACTTTCGGGTTCGCTAGGCACCATTGTTCCAGTTACATAGCGCAGCGCCAGTTCCTTCTAACATGGAGAGCTCCATTCGAAATACCGGAATCTCTATTGCTTATGAACCTGAAAACAGCCCTCCAGTTGTAGAGTACGTTTATTCGTTCTTATGGTGCTTCTTGTGCTTTGTATTAACTGATCAGCATCCTGTTCGTACATGGCCTTGGTGGTCATCCTCGGAAAACATGGACTAGTTCCAAAAGGGCCACCGGAACACCCGAGTTGTTACCAACCTCTGAGTCATCAAGGAAGAATTCTCAGAGGATTGTTTTCGATCGCGCTCGGGATTATCTCCATCGAAGATCTCGGAAAACGGCAGCAGAACCTAGGTCTGAGACATTTCATGACGATGTGAACCCCGCCGTGGTGTTTTGGCCTGTCGACCTTCTCTCCAAGGACTTCCCGGACTCACGCATTCTCGTGTTTGGATACGATAGCAAGATAACAAAATACTCGGCTGGCGCAGTCAGTGAGAATAGCGTATTTTCACATGCTAAAGACCTTCTTTTTGCGCTTGCCCTGGAGAGGCCCCTTCATCGTCCTCTGATATGTGTAGCTCACAGCCTGGGCGGCGTTATTTTTAAGGAGGTATGTCAATTGGTGGGATTGAGTTTCAACTAATAATCTATCCTCTAGATGCTTTCAAGATCTTTATCATCTACACGATGTGAGCATCAAAATATCCTCGAGTCGGTCGAGGCAGTTATTTTCCTTGGAACACCACACCGCGGCAGTATAGACATTGCCGCTAAGGGGGAAGTAGCTCGGTCGCTGCTCAGTGCCTTGGGAGTAGCCACGACTCCAGTCATTCTAGACTCTCTCGGTCTGAAGAACACAGATCTAGAGAGAGCACAGGAGGAGTTTTCCCGACTATGGTATACGAGCAACTTTCGGGTCAAGACTTTCCAAGAAGGGCTTATTCTCCCTAAGTTGGGAAGGAAGGTTGTTCCTGAATACTCCTCTCTCCTTGGAAATTATCTCGAACATGCTGAGACACTGCAAGCTGATCACCTGGAGATGTGTCGGTACTCGGGGAAAGACGATCCAAACTATCGCAAAGTCGCTGGCGAGATCCGCTCTACCTACCTTTTGATTAAGACAACCAAGAAGCAAGAGTCACTTGGACACTGGGGAAAGAAGAACCACAGCCCAGTACCAAGTGTTGGCGTGTCTCAACATTCGGGGCATGACTTACATGATCAAGCCAGTAAAGCATGGCTCCAATCATTGTGGTTTCCAGCTATCAATAGACGATTCGAGACTTTGGGCAGCCCAGCTGAGCAGACATGTCATTGGCTTTTTGATGATGCAAACTTTCAGGATTGGCTAAACAGCCGAAATCAGGAAAGACACCAAGGACTTATTTGGATAAAAGGTAAACCAGGCTCCGGAAAGTCAATACTGATGGGAGAAGCGTTCCGTCGAGCAACCCGAAGACAAACAAAAGCATCATCCCCGTCTCAAACAGCGGCTTTCTTCTTTAGCGGCAAAGGCGATGAGCTTGAGCACTCGGTTGTCGGTCTTTTTCGATCCTTGATCTATCAGCTTTGCTCCAAATATCCCCTTTTCATGCAATCTTTCCAGGAAATTTGGGATGCAAAGACCAAGACTGGATGCTTCATGGCATCAGAAGCTATTGCTTGGCAAGAAGCTGAACTCGAGGCAGCGTTTGAAAAAATGATACTCCAGAAACCAAGCAGCAAGGTATTGCTCTTCGTCGATGCTCTGGATGAGTGTGACTCAGATAGTATGCGACATCTAGCCTACTTCTGGCGGAAGATCACAAAGTCAGCCTTCGCTTCGGGGATCGATCTAAAAGTCTGTCTATCGAGTAGGCATTCCCCCTCTGTCACTGTGAGTGACTGCCCAGAAATCATCATGGAACAACACAACAGCCACGATATCTCGACATATCTAAAGCAGAGGATCGAGATTGGAATTGGTATCCAAAACGCACAATGGCAAATTCTGGAAGAGAAGATTAGAGAAATGTCAGATGGCATGTTTCTGTGGGTAGTCCTGGTGGTTGACGACTTACTTCGAAGCTGGGATGAAGGCAGGAGTCTCGAATACTTGACCAAGCGTGTTGAAAACACCCCGCAAGCTCTCGAGACTCTGTTCTCTGAGATGTTCTCACATTTCACACCCGAAGGGAAGAATGTCGCTGTTAAACTATTCCAATGGGCTACATTATCCACAAAACCACTTCGTCTTCACGAGTGGCATCACATACTGGGGTTTATTAGGCATCCCACGCCAACGTCGCTTGCTGAATGGCGAGCATCAGATTACTTTACAGCAACCGACGAGCAGCTGGTGAAACAGATTAATACTCTTTCTCTAGGACTGGTTGAGGTGACTGGAGCAATCGAGGTCCCGCCGCATGACTCAGGCTCTGACGTATCCTCAGTGGGTGTAGACGCAGGATCCTTAACCCTCGAATACGGTGGTACTAGGATCGTACAGGTAATCCACGAGTCAGTACGGGACTTCTTCTTGAGAGGCAATGGGTTCTCGGCGCTAGACCCAAGTTTATTGACCCATCCTATTGGTAGTGGACACTTGTCTATCATGGCCACTTGTCTGGACTATATAAACATCGATGAGCTCGATGCTCTGGTAGGGGCTCGTCAACGAGCTACCCATCAAGGAAAGGACAAAAACGAAGGAAAGAGCCCAATGTCATCAACCGAGTCAAATAGTGACTGCTCTCTGTCTGTTTGCTCTCTCGGATATGAGGAACATCCCCCACAAGGCACAATCACTCTACCTCTACGTCACAAGACGACACCAGAAGATGATATAAGACCAGAGCAAATCATATCAGTCTTTGCCGAGTCATACACGCTCATGTCTGTACATCGATGGCTGGAAGAGAGCAGCAATTCAACTGCTGAGTCGGATTTACTGATCAAAGTTCCACGGGCTCCATTCTCGGATGTCTCTGACACATTTCACACACAGATTCTAGAGGATCATCCTGCGCTGCTCTCGTATGCTACATTCGCAATGTTTGAACACGCCCGCTTAGCGCACACTGACGGGGCTGATATAACTCCAATTCTCGATCGTCTTCACGACGAAACAACGTGGGCTCGTTGGAAATCTTTGAGAGAGGATGTGCCGGAGGGAGTAGAACTGCTTGATTTCTTAGAGGACTTGGGCCTTGTCTCATGGATCAGCGCGTTTCACGATCGATTCAGTCGTGGTCGAAAGAGACGAGGGGGTCCTCTTACAGGAGACGTCCCAACATCACCAATTAATACTCGAAGACGCACTTTTTCTCCGAGTCATCAACTTTCGAGGGACGAGACACAATGTAGTACACGTCCAGTGCCGCTTTCAATACCCCAAGTTGATTCTCAAGAATACCCTCCTCCGCTGCCCCCTCCAAGATGGCCAGGTGAGAGCCCTCCAAGTCTTAACCGCGTGCCTAGAAGACGAGGCAGTGTCGCCAGCTTTGGCTCTGCCAGTAGTCACGATGGATACGACCGATTTTCCCCAAGACTCGAGTCTCCGAGGCCGGTTAATTCCAAACGCTTCGGAGGGACAAAGGTTACATGATTCTTCCTGTGTGAATGCTGCCCCAAGAAACCGAAAAGGTTTGATACACTAGAAGAACTCGCGTAAGTCTCTTAGTGATGTACTCTTCGCCTTTACTAATAGTTATAATAGAGCGCACAAGTCTGAGAAGCAATACGAGCGTTCATTCTGCGATAATAGATATAAATCACAAGTCGAAGTCAAGAGGCATCAGAACTTGCTGCATAGAAAATATCAATCTTGGTCCTGTTCAAACCTACCAGGATACGATAGCATCTTTCAGGACTCTAGTCAGCGACCCGAAAAATGTGACACATGCGGATATTGTGGCGATGACTTTCCACGTTCTGGCAGGGGTGCTGGGAACAGGACCTACGCTACAGATCAAGACTGGGATGAACGCATAAGGCACTTGCAGGAGATCCACAAGTTTAGGGAGTGTGGAAGTTCGAGGTTTTACCGAGACGATCACTTTCAGCAGCATTTAAAATATGGTCATATGGGTACTCGCGGGAAGTGGATGGATATATTACGGGAGTTGTGCTGTAAGAAGGAAAAAGATTAGATTAATAGCAGGAGAATATGTGCGGCTGGGAGCTTTACGAGGTGCTAAGTTCGATTCATCTCCTAGACTCGAGTGCATGGTCCAATATATGGGCACATGGCAGGTTGGCACTCGTTGCTCTTCCGCATATGGCCAAGATGCTGTGGAAAGCCCGCGAGATGACTCCAGCGGCTCCAAGAACGGCACAGACATCGAGTAATAATGGCAATGATAAAAGCGAAAGATAATAGATAAACAGATAACTGTATGCCGCATATGCGCATGGCGGTGATGGGGCCGTTTACTGCCACAGCCGTGATTTCAAACGGATGGTGTAGAGTAGGAGTCAGAGGCACAACATCCTTACGCTTCTACTAGTAGCGGAGAGGCAGCAACAAACATCGATATGGAATTGTGCTCGTCGCCAAGGTAGGTTATCCAGAAGGCCGCATAGCATTATCGTCGGAGCCCCAAGGACGTCAGCGGAGCCATCCCATCCGGAGTCTCGAGATGGAGTTCGAAAACGGGATACCGAGACAAAGCTTCAGAATGGAGTCCCAAGACGGCCCTTTATATCTGACATGAATATTCAGCCCTTCTCAATATATGATCAAAGCCAGTAACACTATATTCAGGATTCTCGAGCAGTTTGTCTGGAATACCAGGTTCGTAATACCGAGGTCCGGGATGCCGAAATTGCGACATCAGTTTAGATACTACTAGTCGATTGCTGCCTACAAGGTTAAGCTTTAGGCTGCAAACACAGGTAGCGGATGAAGCCATGATATAATCCTCACTAATATATGCTTCTACCCAAGAGCTTTAACGGTGGCTTCGAATACCCAGGTCCAAGATCCGGAATCCCGACGGCCGGAGTACCAAGTTCGGAACATCACAGTGTAAACACAGAATGCCTGCAACTCTCGCTCAGTATAAAATTATAAGAAATAAAGACAATCCGCTCTCGTATTTATTATTTTAATAATCTCAGTTCATGGCTGCATGTTAAACTGATCATAAAACTCCCCGAGAACACATTCTGTCTCAGTTCCTCATCCTCAATTCCGAGAAGCGGAACTGATCTTTTCGGTAATGCAGACCATTAATCAGCATCGTCATAACTGGTGCATGCGCTGTTGGTCACTTCAAGGGCATGAATAATTGGACACGCAGGTATAAAGGCCAATCTTCATGAGGTAGGTAAAGGTGATAACCGAGCTTGGAACATTGTGTGCGTGCTTGTTGCTAAGACTACTGAAACCGCCTCTTGGCTAAACATCGCGATGGACACTTTCTATCAGTTCTGTGAGGGTTCGAGAAGACTAGAATTCTTAAAAACGTCATTGCAGTTGACAAGAAGAATTCAGAAGAGACGAGGACGGAAATATCCTCTGTGGAATCGACTTACCTCCCAGCAGCCCTCACTACAGTGCCATACTATCACAATCGGGATTCTTAGGGATCCCTATGGATCTCTGGTAAGTTTGGCAGAGCCCGAAAAGAGGCTGCATGACTAGGCTGCTCTGGGGCGCGGGCTTGACAACTCGGAAGACATGGATCGAATCTCCTCAGTCTGGTAGCTGGAGCCAACCCCGCAACGCACTGACTAAGTTGGACTTCAAATGTCTGATTCTGACCGGCGACTCTGAAGATTGAGCGAATTTGGCTAGAATATTCACAGCCTTTCACACGGACGTTTCCTTCCGCCACATCTCAGCATTCACGACTCCTTTTCATCCCTGATCTGCGCATACGTCACTGCACCTCGACACTAGACACTATTCTCGAGATGGATCTTGATATCGGGACTTGATTGCCTGGCAGAATATTTGACCAATATATCGGAAATTTGAAAGTCTCCTGCGCTCAAAAAAAGCAGCATCAAGTATTGCTAAAGCCAGATGACACCAGAGAGGGGAATGGGCGAATAGTGAACTGGATGTGGATGAAAGAAGAGAAGGAAAAAGAATACGATGCATAGAAAAAGTCTCCGCTCAGGAGCAAGCACGAGAACATCGGATTCTGACAGCTCGCATACCCACGAATACATTGACTTCTGCATTAAGTCTAGGAAAGACTAGCCGACTAGATACAAGGCAGATGCAAGTTCTGTGTGCCATTTTTACACATGGCGGAATAAACTGAAAAGTGGAAGAGAATTATCTCATGGTTCTCTGTAGCCGAGCTAATATGTCGAGGATGGTGAAGCGTCTTGAGAAACGAGATCAATCGGCAACTTCCTAGGTTCCCGAATCGTCACCATTCTTTAGTCGATATCTGTAAATCGCGGTAGATCGGTGGAGGCCATGGCTTGACAACACTGCATCAAGGCGCCTGAGTCGTGCATGCAGGAGACGTGCATCGATGAGAAATGAATTTGGTAGACTTACCCAACGCCCACAGGCCCGTTCTCAGATTCCATAACCTATGTCCCAGTAGAGCCCCCAGAATCAGCGTTCTGGTGAGACAGATACTCTGCCGTTGAACTTACATTGCAAACTGCGGGCCAACTGACAGGATTAGACATTCCCGATAGCCATGTTGAAATCTGGATGCAGGTTGTTCACGCGTCGAACAAAGACTTTCCAAACTATTCAGCGGGACAGCTATCCAGATCGAGGGCCAGATGACCGACGTCCTGCAGCTAGGTAAAAAGACACAGTTCCTGCTTGCACAACGTTCGGCCGCAATATGGAGAAACGAGAGACGGGGAGATATGGCCACACGCTGGTGCGGGACATCCAATCATCTCCAAAGTCTCGACATGAGACTGCAGAACCAGCTGCAGAATCGATAATGCAAGTGAACTGGACGATGGATATCAGGCACAATTGAGTGACGAAACCCATGTATAAGGTACTGGTTTGTGATATCCCGTAGTGTATTTTAGACGTCATCACAACTTTCCGGTGGTGCTGCCAACGAAGTGTAGTTGGCGAACTGGAAGAAGATATCACGGTTCCTCGGTAAGGAGATTGTCCATTTAGCAAGGCTGAAAATGTAAGAGGGATATTCTCTTTCGGGCCGAGAAAGATGTGACGAAGTTGATACTGCATTCTTGGAATCCTATCTCTCTACTATTTCTGACGGGATCTTTATATGAACGAGGGCAATATGAACATACCGAACACTTCTAGAAATGCAGGATAGGTAAGGCACCTAGGGGATAAATGAATGAACCTATATGTGGTGTTTCTTGGTCAAGATAATCTGAAACTCTAGTGTGTGACTGGCTGCTTAGGGAAGAGGCTGTCTTTTGCAAGGTATGGGAACTGGGTAGGTTGCGAGCAAGGGTGAGCTACTAAAGGAAAACAGTCAGGGTATCTACTACAAGTATAAACGACTTTGATTATGGACCCGTAACCTCCCATGTCATCTTCGGTTTGGCCATAACTAGCTGCCTCACTGCAGAGCTAAATGGCCTTGACTTGCTCCCTATGCGTCAATGACTGAAGTGCTGTCACCGTGTATTATAAGATCTAATGTTAGAAAGCACCGTTGGTGAAGACATTGGCTGACTCAATAGCGCCACTCATTCTCTAGACACCAGGCAAGGTTGCCCAAGCGGAGTTTGTCTGAACCGTGCTTGGAGGTCGAGTTTCTGGTACTTTCTCGGTAGACTTGCGGTGGAAGTCATATCCGGCATGCAATACTTAGGTTCCGGTTGGAACAAGATTGGAGGAGCGACATTCTCGTCCCTCTCGCTGCTTTGAAACATAGGCGCAATCGCTCCGAACGGCTTCTGTGGAAGACACAGAAGATTGCACGCTTTCAACAGATGGCAAAGTTGGCTCCGAACTTCAAAAGGTAGAAATGCAATAATTCTGGTTTGCTTTTCTTCCTCCCGGCGCGCCAGGACTCCTGGTCCCGATGGTCCCTAACCATCGAGACCGTTGAGTTCCACTGGGCCGTCGGAGCCTTGTTCACCATGGCCTTCCGCTTGGGAATGAAGAGAGGATGGACCGCGAGTGCGAGGCTCAGAGGCATTGATACACGGCATCATAATGGCTCCTAAAACAACTCCGGTAGTAGATAAAAGTTGGAGATGGAAGAGATGAGTTGGGGAGAGGGAGGAGAAGCTGCGATAGTCGAATACCTGGCGCTGGTTGAATGAAATGGCGGTGAGTCTCCCATTTGTGATGTTTTCATCTAGATGCTGGCTGGAGGAAGCAGACATGACGCATCTTTGGGTTAATACAGATGAAACCTTGGGCGACCTATCAGAAAGCTGTGCCTGGCATCTGTCAGTGTCCGCTAGAGGACGCTACCCCACAACATGACGCGACAGGGATCGATTACAAGACTGAGATTTAGATGCCACGCGATTCCCTATCGGCTCTGGCTTCGATCTCCCCGTCTCTCTCCCCACACTTGTCCCGCATGCTAAGGCTGAATAGGGCTAGACAGCATTGGTACGCAGTCACCTACGATATTGTCAATACACGTAAGAGGCTGCAGTTATCAGGGTTTGGCGATCGAATAGCCAAACTGTGGTCATTTGACCAATTGCAACATGTCAGATGTTTATTTGCATCTTGGCCTATCGACTCAGTACTTTAGAAAACGCCAACAGACCTACCGCCGCGACTTGATTTCGTGAGTTGATGATGTGAGTGACGTCGAAAAGCTACCCTGCATGTTGGTGCGATATGCGAAAGTACTGTATCAGCATTTGGCCGTTTGACTGCATGTATTTTGACATATCTACACTGGCCCGACCTTGTTCCAGGTCTTTATTCGTCCGCCCTAACGCCATCAATCAAGAGAGATCAATCGAACAACCGCCCACGAAACACTCTAACCAGCGCTAATCAATCCACACATCATTTCACCTCTCAACCATCTCCCAACTCCCAGTCCCGTTATCACCTAGATCAAGTTGTTGAGCCTCAACCAGTCGATCAAGAGCACGCATATGCGCCTCTGCACGTTTGATCCTCTTCCCAGCCTTCTTACGCTCAAGCAAAACCTGTCGCACTGCTACAGCGTTTTGCGCTTCCTCCTCGGTTGGAGTATTGTTGATGCCAAAGCCAAAAAGAGCAAGGAAGAGGGCGACAATAGCGGTGAGGGCGTTGACTATGGTTTTTATTGCTGAGGGTTGATGATCGTTTTGGGCGATAGCGACCGTTTGATGCTGGAGGTCGTGCAGAGTGGTGTCAGCGATTTTGATATCTTGCGATGCTTCCTCGATTTCGAGGAGACTGTACAGCCGGAGTTGCCGAATTTGCTCGCTGCTGAGATTGACCAGAATATTGCGCGCCGCGAGCCGGGATATTGGGACCTCATCCTTGACGGATCTCTACTCCTCCAAGGTGGGGAACTTGACTTGTCGAGCTGACATTGTCCTAGTAGTCTGAGAAATTGGCCTTTGTTTGGGTCTTTATCTGTGCTTTGCCTCTTGCGATAAAAAGTTAATGTGATGCAAAGGTCGTGTCAAAGCTGGCTTTGTTATTTGTTGTTGCGTGTTTGCGAAGGTCGCAGCCAAAAGGTTTGGCGGATGACATAAGCAAGTCAGGGGTTGAGCCAATCAGGCACTTGAAGTGCATACCATGTGGGGCCGCGATCTCAATCGCGGGAGGTCAACAGGCGTGGGCAGTGCGAGCCCAGAAAGGCTATCGCTTTGCCAAAGGCCTGTATCTTGGGCTTGTCGCACTCGCGTCGCCCAAGAATGGTTGATATCTGAGTTTGGACAGTCTTGGAGTTGTGGGAATACTTTTTGAAGGTGACCATCATACCAACTTGTCAACTGTCAACCCGAGCCATATGTGTTATTGGAAGGGTTATTAGAGGCCCAATAGTAACACAGACGGTTTTCTGTACGACTCGAAGCTGTTGAGGTTAAGGAATGAGTCCACTAATTGTCATTGGAGCCCCCTGGAATACTGTTTTCAGCCTTGAATCATTTACGTCAAATCTGTGTGCCACTGGTGCTACTGCCATTGCACCTTTTTTCCAGGGACAAATACTTATCGGACAAGGATGGTAGAGCCCAGCCGATAATTAGGGACCGTACTAGATATGCTACTCAATGGTCATTTCGTGCGACTATCGGTTCCACGGTTGTGAGACGGGTTATAAACTGTTATAAGAGACTCACTGCTTGACAAAATTGTAAGATATTGATGGTAGCTAACCTATACCTATGGCACAGAACTACAGTTCTATCACCAGGGAGACATATCAACTCTTTGAAGCGAAGTGGAATATTATGGAGTACAGCTCTTTAATGATTAATCGCATTCAACGTGATGTTTTTCTCTGCGGACAGGATCGAACAGCCCGGCCATCAGAGGACTCTGCGAAAGTAGAAAGATGTGAGATTTCTCTTTGCATTTTTTAAGGAGCGAGTTGCTGTGTCATCGCGCGATTCACTAAGTATCAAGGCATGCAAAGCTAAAATAGATTTCGATCCTATTTGAACGGACATTCCGTTGTCGCTTGCGTAGGACTATCACGCTGTTGATGCTGTGAGGGTGTTGGAACGACCCGTGAAGGGCACGGTTGCGGGGGACATGCTTAGGCGGCTTTTGGACAAGTCCCAACTGGGCGAATAGGTATAAGGTACTGGACCCAATTTATGCTGCTGTTGGTCGCTTTCCCAGACTGTAGGTGATATTTGAAAGAAGCAGTGGACTGTGGATCAAGTCACGTTGCTGAGACTGAAAACTAAAGTTCTATATGAACGGTCTGGAGCGAAGAGTCTAGCCGACCCACAAGACTGGCCAAGCAGAGTATCGTCGATGGCTTATTGAGGAAGCCAGCGAACGACGAACTTGAAGGATGATGAGGGCGAATGAAAGATTTGACTGACACGAGACAAGATACCGCAGGTTCAAACCTGAGAGTCCGTTGGAAGAAGTCAAAAGACGAATCCTACGAGGAAATATAAGAAACTGCGATGTGTCAAGCAAGTTGCAGCTTAAAAAAAAAAGACGAGGTAAGAGAATTGACATCTTGATGAATTTCGTGTTTGCTTGGCGCGAAATGTCACTGACTGCGCGTCTCAATAAAAAGATAAAGATAAAAGCCACAAAAGAAGACTGAATATCAGAACGCATAAAGGTCGCAAGGGTTAACAAAGGCAAGAAGAGTAGATGTAACTTAGGAGGGCTTGAATGTCAAAAGTCACCATCTTGATGCCATGGCCAATAAAAGCTGTATCTGCTGCATAAAAAAAAAATAAGACGCTGCCGAAAAGAAATTATGGCCGCTTCACAAGCTTTGCATAATAATAGTGAAAGTTACCGCTATTTACTTTGTACGTTGCAAGAGAATAGAGGGCAGGGCGCTGTCACTTGTCGCAAGCGCAAGTAACTCATCATAGGAGTATCTAGTTGGAACAGTGAGGGCACTACCGCAGGAGAAAGGAATTGTTCGCAGGAGCAGAGGAGGCACAGGGCTGCACCCACTAAGAGCGCTGTAATTTATCGCGGGAGCAAGTCGCTGATCGTAGGAGGTGTTCATGTTTACAGCGCTGCCCTGGTCAATGAGTGAGACTACCAGCGGGAAATTAAAAGTCCGGATTTTTCAGTGACAGTCATCGCCGCAGCCATTTTGTCTCTGTCAATTTAAGCCAAGCAATCTCAAAACCTCAATCTCAAGCATACCCGCTGCTGTACACTCAATAGTCTGTCTGCGACAAACCCCCAGATTTATGCAAAGATGCGATTTTGCGACATCGAGCCCTGCTATAGCCACGTGCGCGACGCGACAACATCACAGCGATGCGACCGACCAACCCTCCCTCACCTCGCCCAAGTCTCTCTCAACTAGAGCAGAGTCGCGACATGAAGCACGACAGCAGCATTGATACACCGCATTTGCTTTCGATACTACAAACAAACCTCTCGAATGCGACGAGTCGACTCAGACATGCCGACGAACCGATGTAATATAATAAGGCTTTGGTGTTCTTCATCTTGGGTGCTTTGCTTGAGTCCCAGTTGGTGTAAGGCAGTACGCATAACGCACCGCTGATCTCTGATGGTGCTCAAGTCACTGCGCGACGTAGGACTAGGCTGACTAGGGCAAGAGTACGATGAGCTGCCAGCAGAACATCAGTTCATTCAAGGTCATTAACATGCCCAGAAATACACAATACTTTTTCTATTCGCCAAACACGAATTCAATACCGTTCGTTGCCTGCTGAAACGGTGCCTCGACTCTTCCCACTGCCGCTGCATCCCGACCTGCTGCTAGCACTGGCGACGCCGCGCAGGCAAAGAACTCCAGTGGTGGGCCTCGAGTTCCAAAGACCGCGAGCCCGCTACTGCTTCGGACAGGAGTCTGACGACTGGCCGACGTCCAAGAGCAGCGATGTCATCGTTCCTTGCCGGCCGTTTTGCCATGCCTCCTTGCCGCACAGAGAATCTTAGGCTAATTCGTTGGCTGGTGACCGTCATAGGCATCACCGGTCACTTAGCAGTAGTTATCGGCGACCTGTGAGCTGTCAGCACTGCTCTTCTACCGCACAGCCCCTTACGCGACACCGTCCGAGTGACCAGTGCATCGCTGTGAAATAACACCAACATGGCCACTGGAACAGCTCCCCCGCCATGAAGGTAGCGTAGCGAATGTCACTTCCTCGTGTTCTCTGTACCAGCATGGGGACCTGCCAACAGTATTTTCTCAGCTCATTGCGTTCGATCCTTCAATCCCTTTTCACCGTCTGCTATTCACCTCTTGCCTCTCTTGGAATCGAATACTCAGGGCCCACTACAGTTGTTGGAACATGACCTGTCAATGAGCAGGGTCCCGGATTCAATCGTAAAGAATGACACAATTGCCATAGGTGTCGTTATCGTGAGCTACGGGTCGGCAGCATACGTCTCTGGCTGTGCTAGGGATACTGTAGTTCTGCCAGTAAGTGTCGTTTTGACTCAATAGACCCGACAGTTGATACTAACATCCCGCGCCGAACTCGTCCTGTCAGTGCTGACGATTGCGCCTCTGTCACCATCACCGAGAATATCCTTACCGCTCACCAAGCCACGTTTTCTCCGTTTCAAGGACTCGTCAGTATCTTTTCTCGTTTAGCCCCTCACAAATCTGCCTCGCCTAGATGCGCATCGTTGCAGGTTCCAACCATGTTACCTCGACTCGAATCAGTCGCCGCACAAACCTGTCTGCCATGGTAGGCACGTAGAATATACTACCCTCGTTCAATTACAACCGGAGTATGAAGCACAGGACTCAATCTATGTTAATGTGACTCTCATTATCTGCTTTCTTGGCCACTTATCATGGCGTACAGCTGTGTGACTGGCTGTACGTGGAGATCTGCAGGGGAATAAGATGCCGTAAGGGAGTTCTACTGTTTATATGGCAAGCGGTGCTAGTGCTGGAGGCTACCTGGTACAGTAGTCCAAGTTGCGCCCCCTGTCTAGCTGTCCAGGGGGGTGAAGTAGGAGCCGATGCCTCTTCCCAATATCGCAGCTTGCTGTAGTAGGACTTGTGCTCTATCTCCGACAGGCCCTTTTTATTCTTCTTAGCCGTTCTGAAGCCTGCAGCTTAGATCGATTCTGTGATCTTAATTGATATGGTGTTCTGGTGTATGTATTACTGTATTCGGAATGGTGACGTTGCCACTGTCCCGCGAGATCGAGATATAGTTGCCGCAGTAGCATTCAGCGCCGATGAATCACATGGAGAGGCATTTCTCCCCCTTTTGCGACGCCTCAGCAAGTCAAGATCCCGAAATCGCTTTGTCGACTGGAACAAGTCGGTGATATCTCATACCCTGCGTCGCGTGATGCCGTAGGTAATGAGGCAAAGACATAATCGGGATGTCTGAATAAATCGCATAAAGGCCACCCGAAGGATCTCCCACATGCTCGGGTACTGATCTCATGTTATTGGCACCAGCGCCGCCGACCTGGTGATGAAAGAGCGGTATGCCTGACTTTTTCAACTTTATGCGCCGTCTGAGCATCCAGTGTTGTTCAACTTCTCTCTGCTTTCATCCTGTGACTGATAGAACATATAAAGCAAAGAATACCATTCCAAGGGATTACAACTTGCTCGTACCCAGATTTGTCACACCCAGAGACTTGAGCCTAACATTAGAACCCAGGCAATATACCGAGGCAGTATAAGGAGATCCTCGGTAAGTACTCATGAGTGTTCGCGAACTGGCCGAAGTCTGTCTCCTCTCGTCTTTTGTATTATGTCCAGAAGTCAAGATATCCCCTGGTGTTGTTTCGCTTCTCAAGTTGACAATGTTCAGACCCTAGGTCAACATACATGCTCCCGTGTGTAAGGGTGATACCGTATTGGCATACCCCCACAGGCATGTACATGTGCTGCAGGCAACTTGGTTATACGTTTCTTTGGAGCGGTAGCTTAAACTTCAGAAACACTGACCGAACTAGTTAGGCTTGGAAAGCGATTTGGTTGGACTTTGATGAATTTGGGGTTGAGGCGTTGTTGTTCTGTGACAAGCATGAACAGAATAGGGATAAATATTTATATACACAAATAGGGCTCTCAAGGCTCCAATACAGATGTTTATCACCGGTTAGTTACGTCTCAGTTTGGTCCAAAGCTCTCCTAAACTGTGTGCTATGGGAGTGCTGGTAAATCACCTAGCATAGCTGCTGTGGAGCGAGAAACTGCCCCTCCCGGTAAGATGATACTTCCCTGCTATATCTGATGCAACTGATGGTGAGTGGTATTGCCCTGTTATGTGAGTTTGGCATAGTGCTTGTTGGGTGAGTTATTACTAACCTCTCCTTCATGGGCTGTCTCGATTCATGAAGCCGAGAAGGTTGGCCGCTATAAACCCAAGATAGCTATGCACCTCGAGGATGCCAAAGATGCATTTTAGTGTTTGCCAATTGCCAAACGCGAATTAGCAAGCCGTGAGGAGGGTAAACCGTAAATAAAGAATCCGCTATCTAGACGATAATTGCATTCACTTTTGCTCCTGACTCTTCTGTATAAGGAAGGCCATCACGCTGTTGGTGATTCACGCAGCTCCAATACTCAGTAGCAAACGACTACGAGAATCGAGTGGACTTCATGCTATAGCTATCAAATGACACAACGCATAGTGCTTCCCTGAAGGCGCTTGAACCACACTAGATGCCATACCTCATGCGCAGCCATCCCCTGACCATAATGTGGCACCATAACAGGAGATAATGCATTGGAGGCCGGGAGCTTGGTCTAGAAGCTATCTCACAGATTCTTTAGCAGTTGCCACCGAGTGTCACCAGTTCAACCAGAACGCACCTCTCGATGGAAATTTGCCTTAGCAGTCTTGCACTCACATTCTCCTAGAGTCGGCAATATGTCTTCGCACGCACAGAAACCCTGCGAGAGGAGCCCTTGTTAGGTGACAGTGACAAATAACGCATCCTACGCATCAAGCCACTTCCATTCGACTCGAATTTGACCTTGGAGCATCTTCTGTCTTTCGACTGTACAGTCATTCTCACTTTCTGTTCATATCGGCAGTCTTCTCGTGTCTTGCGATTACCAACCGTCAATTGCCGGTGAAGGAATAGATAGATAGAAGTGATGTCGCGTTGGCAGATGATACTGCAAGTGGCGTGGAGGGATCTGGAGATATTAATGCTAGAGGTCTTGGGCATTGGGAATGAGTTCTCTGAGAAAGCTGGCACATCGCCAGGGGGAGCGATAAAAAAGTTCCAATACATATATGTCCACTTTTCGAGTAGTACTCGAATAGGTGGAGTGGATGATGGATGCTTTGAGTCACCCTGGAATTTGGTTCGATCCACTGCATCGTCAAACTCAGCGATGACCGATTCCGTCTCCTCGGCGTTGTCCAACGTCAAGGCCCTCGGGACATCGTCAAGCTTCTTTATCGTGTCTTCACATCCACTTTCTCCAACATCAAATCTGAACCCTATGTTGCTAGATGTCTCGAGTAAAGCAGTTATCGCGGCCATAGATATAACAGGTTCGTATCCATGGTCCATTGTAGGTCCTCTCACTGTCGTCAATCTCATTTTCCATGTCGCCAATCTCTTGCATTACAGTACCCATCCATATCTTTATATGACCTTGATTGTGAGAAGCTTGCATGGAATACATTTTGTCTCCCTCAGTATGGAAATCTAGTCCCAGATATCATGCAATGGCATCGTCCGACAGGGTCAGGAGATCCTATCACTGCAGAAGCTCTAAGTAGTCGTACTCGTAGGCAAAATAATAGCCAGAAATCTGATGCCATTTGTGATACTGAGACCGGATAAGGTCAATGACAAAGAAGTGCTTTGGCTCAAGCTGGAATGTTTAGCCATAGTCGGGATGGCGCAGCTTCTTGATTATCGTCAGGTGCAGATGCTAAGACTCAAGTGCCTCGGCTACATTAGCGAGGACCATTTGATGCACTTTCGGAGCTCTCTATGCCCGCCAGGATCAAGTACATAGTTACACAATATTAATACCTGCTACAGCGGTGTTCAGGCATGTTAGCCCGTTATGTTATGGTGGATACTATCAAAGAGTCTGTAAAGCAAGGTTCTATCAACTGGAAAACTTCCAAAGATCTTCACCCACTCTTCAGCATCCTTAATAACGCCCCCGCTGAATCTTGCCCCTAGAATCGGCCTCATCTCAGAACGCAGAGACCTCTTCACCGACAAATCATGATTCACAATGATAACTCCTTCTGAGGAAATTCTTTAGAAGATCAAGCCACACGAGGAAGTGAAATCCATGTCACTATTCGTGCCACTGGAGGTGTTTGACAGAATCTCAGGGATTTCGTCTGCCATCAATGGCAAGGGGTGGAGGTTTCGGGCTAGAAGCAACAAATGCATGAAGATAAATAAGGACATGTCAAGAAACTAGTTCTTGCTCTTGCTACTGCCCAAGATGAGGGTTTGAACTACCATCATATGCACACTTGCGCGCTCGAGAGCATGCACTGATCCTTAGTCGAACAATGTTTACTCTAAAAGGGTAGAAGCATGAAAAAAGTGTTTTTTTATATAGATGGCAGTGTGGGTCTTGATAAAGGTACAAATCTCTTGCGTCTCCCTGAATATTCTGCTGCTGAACTAACTACGCATGCCATAAACCTCATTTGCGCCCACAATTACACCGTCAATCATACTAGCCCGCTATATTCTTCCCATACAAGCTGAGAGTCATTACATCCCTTTACTTTTCCATGATAGTACAATCTCGAAAGCCCTGTGACCGTTCCTTTTGCTGTCACGAAGCTCCCTGTGATGGATCACCATCAGGGCACCAACTGGGCCATCATACTGTGGCTAACACCCTTTCTCCTGTATGCGTATCTCCAGTCGATAGTCCTGCCATTGTTCGCACCCAGGTTGTGGCCGAGGCCCGGATTGAATTCGGCGATTACAGAGCAGTCGGAGCTACGTTTCGACAGAAACGCCTTTAACTTAGGAAACGCCTTTACTAAAACAGCATGTACAAATAAGAAACGGCTGCAAGATAGAGTTGAAGACCTAGGGTTAGTAGTCCAAGGATAGCCAAGCCTGACATGGCGACAATACAATCAGCAAAAGACAGAAGTTCAAGCTCTTGTTTAGTATCACACTCTGGTGCCTCCACGGCTTTGACCTGACTACCAGATCGCGTTGCCACAGTCACAGCATTGCTGAAAGTTGTAAGCGCGCCGGGGTGCTTCTGGTGATTCGTTCCACGCTTTAGCAGATTAGTCAATGTACTTGAGCGAATAGCAAAGGGAGCATACCGTGTTTCCCCAACACCGAAGATGGGCGAGTCTGGACTCAAGTTCTAGATCTTGTATCCTGAGTTCCAATGCTTCAAGGCGATCGCATGCATCATCGTCAGTTCCGGGTTGCGAAGATGACTGCTTCGCAACGAGAGGCTCCGGAGTCTCGATGTCTCCACTTCTCTTGGTGTTGGAAGGAGAAGAAATTTGATCATGGATTGGTGATGAAAGAAAAATTCCAGTAACAGGATCGGGTCTCTGATCGTGGTTGGTGTCAATGCAGACGGTGGGTGTCATGGTGGGATGTTGGGCCTGAAACCGACGATACAGTTGACTTGTATTTGGTGAAATGGACGTCTTCAATGGATCTGTTTGTTTAATGATATTGAAGTACGTCGAAGTGGAAAGCTGGGACAGGATCAACGTCAACAAGATCAGGTCAAGGCATATGAGAGAAATGAGATTAATTCCGACCGCTCAGATTGGAAGACATTTATTGAAAGGACTACGCGTCTGGCCAAGGAATTGCGAAAGATCAGCCACTGATGTACTGAATAACGCGCAATAACTGTCTTTGTCTTGCAGTTGTGACACTTACCTGAAGCATGGTATCCTTTGTCGTTCTCTGCAGCTTGGCCTCTTTGAAGCTGTCGCCATTGTCTACCTGCAGATTCTTACTTCACCGCTTGACTGTCGCTTTCATATTCGCTAACGGCGAGATACTGGATTCAAAGAGCCTTAGCAATGTAAAAGTATCCCTTGTGTCGTCTCTCCTTTAACCTTCTGCAGTTTGGCCTCTCTGATGCTCACGCCATTATTCAACTGCAGACTCTGACTTCACCACTTGACTATCAGTTCTAGAATCATTAACAGCAAGATCCTGAATTCAAAGAGATTTATCAGTATAAAAAGATTCCTCATGCCCTCTGTCCTTCAACCTTCAACACTCAACACTCAACAGTCTTCAACCTTGCAGACGACTATTGAACATCGACAAAATGCCACTCCCTACCTTTCACCCAGATAACATCGGCTTCGAGTACAGACTCCGAAAGCATCGCAAACCCCTCGGATACGAAGCAAGTGCCATTCATAGACGAAAGAGAAAGCAGCTGCGAAAGTCTGCCACCCGCAAACCCACCAGAAAACGCAAGCACAGTGGTAAGTTGATAGATAATGACCTAAAGTCTATGGGTCAAGGACTAATACATCTGGAGGTCCTACAGGAGTGGGCTATAAGCCCTCTATTTCTGGCTGGAAATGAACATTGATTGGATGGCGGCTGGTGATGGGATTTGAGAGGAAGACGGGAGGGATGTCTCGTCTTGATTGATGGGAGCTACTTGTGGTTGATGTCTTAGTATTCACTGTATTGACGTACACTTTATGTTGAGCGAATAACACATTGCCACTCATGGATACGCATATCCTTTGATAATGATCTAAATCGGATGCTTGGTATCTATCTATTCCTGATGCGTAGTCGTCCTTTGCTCTTGAAAGAGAATTCCTCTGCACATCAAGACAATAACAGAGATGAACAAAATGTAAGTGATGTCCTATCTATCCTGTAGTATACTCTGATATTTGTTCCCGCCTTCATGTCCTTGTACTCTGCAATCATCGACGTTTCCTAGACTTGCGCGCCGTCGAGTCATCCTCGTCGACGCTGCGCAATGACCTCTGCCAAGATATGTCGCTGGGTTATCTGGAGTCGGCAGTGAGACTCATGTTGTATTACACTTGTGCTTTTTTTGATTAATTTGTCTTGTCTCTCACGCTGTGTGGTGGCGTATCGGTCGAGGTGAGAGTATCGAGCAATCCTCAAGGTGCCTCTCACTTCAACCCAGTGGACAATATATCTCCATGCAACAGTTTATACCCAGCCGCCTACCGCCAAAGCTCATGAGAAGAACATTTCGCACTGAAAGGGGGAAGTGGAGTAACATGCCCTTGATTTCAAAGACGGGACTTGCCAAATCTCCTGATATGTATTGCTTCACAGAGGCCACAAGCCAGTATAGGTAAAATATTTAATTAATTTCATCAAACACTTCTTTCTCAGTTGTATTAATAATCTAGATACTACATCTCTGGTGTCTGACTTGTTGATATGGTTCAATCTCATGTCCGACACGGTTTTTGTGTGGCTGACTGTGCGTGAGATGATGGAGCGATTGATTTGCTAACATGGAGATGAAGCGAGAGCATGTGTCGCTGCGCAGAATGAGTGCTATAGATAACGAAATGCGCTAGTACAGATCCGACTTAGTGTCTGCCGCCTGAGCGCTAAACTCCATCATTTCACAGCGCTGTCTGAAGTTCGCCAGTTCGAATGTCAGTATTGGAAAGAAGAAGCAAGATTGTGCTGAGCTCTCGTACTCTGATGGTATCCTGTCAGGGTTTGGGAATTTTTATCTGTACTTTCTGCTCCTGTTGATGTGTTTTGGCAAAGTCTGGTGCAATTGTGTTCAACGCGCTGAGTGTAAGGTACGTACCGTCTTGGCAAAACCTAGTGGAGCTGTGTTCAAGACCATCGCCAGTGCAAAAATTCCCAGCTCAGTCAGTGGGGAAACTTTCACTCCAGGGTAGCCAGATGACAAAACGGAACATCAGATCAAGTGTCACTGATCCCCAATATCACATGAGATCTGATTGCCTAGCTGTATGTCTTGATGATTCATCTGTAGCTAGAGAGAATATTAACCTCATGCAAGGGAATACGGCGATGCAGCCTTCATTTTGCATGTCGGCGTGAGTACCCTCAATTGCTACTTTTATTTCTTCTAGCCTTGCCTGAACGTTGTGACCAAAGAGCAAATTTAACAGGATGAGGAATAATACACAACTATAAAGCCGATTTTGAGCCTCTTTTCCTGTAGCAATTCCCTCCGCCTTACACCAGTCTCTTTAGTTGCATGAAGGGCCAGTGATGGCACCGCCCGGTGGCTGTTCCGACCAAGCTGAGAGTATGCATCATTGCTTTTGTGGTGTGCTGCATTCTCAACTGACTTTATGCAGTAAAGATCGACGGCCCGGACAGATGACTTATTTGTTACGCTGAATTGAATGAAAGCCAAAGAGATATTCACATTTAATCAGAAAATACAGCTTTAAGTGAAATTGAAAGACCCCGACAAGCAGAAATGTTAACCGTGGTTCTAATTCTGGTGACTCTGAGTTGACATGTCGGGTCGCGCTATGGCCTCCCAACACTGCATTCTTTAGGCTGGGGGAATAAAGAGAGATGCGGTCCAGCTGCATCAAAATTTCTGAGATAGATGAGCCATCTTCATTGAGACAAAGAGAAGTCTACACTGGCCGTCTTCACCGCCCTCCGAGTCATCACCAACTTCTACAACACCTGAGAACAAAGAACGTCGCGGACAGAGGCCATGCACGACGCAATGCCATATATCACGTAATGTCACCCTCTAATCTTGTGGGCATATAAACTCATTTCTTGGGGCAAAATCACTGTTGCTTTCCACCACAACATTCAACGGTAGTATCGCCAAACATGGACGACGACTACCTTTGTAAGTATCTTAATTCCAAAGCCATGCATCTCTAATCTAGCTACGGCAGGTAACAATCCTTGGATCGGCCAGCAGCCAGATGACACCAACCACGTTATCGATTATCTGAACAGCGACCAGGGGATTGTGTTCCCTACCGGCGACTTTGTGGAAAGCCCTGCGGTTTACTCCGCCGGTATGTATTCCTCAAGATATATTATCGACATAATCTAACATCTCTAGGAATTCGTGACTCTACCCTTCAGCTTCGGGAGCCCGCTGCGGCAGACGAACCACCCCTCAATCTTCCACCAGCCTTCGACGAGTCCGACATGGACCCTGGAGATGTCGCCCTGAACGACCTAGATGTCCAAGCTTACACCGACCTTGCGGACGATTGCTGGAACTCTATCTTCCAACCCCTCCTTCTTGCACTGAAACCCCTACGAGGACTTCCCTCCACCTTGATTATTCCTGTTCACTTCCTGCTTCTTGGTTTCTACTGCATTTTTACCAGTATGGATGGGCCGTTCGTCAACTCATCCCCGTCATTCTCATAGAAGTCGCCGAACGGTATCAACCTGGAGCAGGCTTCATTGTCAACGTCGTCATCGGTCTCATGCCTCATATCTTGGAACGGCTCCGTCCAACACTTGCTGCGTATAACAGCCGACTTTCTGAGCTGCTTCAGGGTGTCCTTATCCTTTTTGCGTTTATTGTTTTCCTCGACAGACAGCTTCTTCTGGACTAGATAAGAGTCAGAATCAACGTCCCAGGACGCATTCTAACGAGGCGGAATGATGAGAGGTCCTAGCATGGAAAGTAGTTGTTTTGCGTTGATATTGCTGACTGTGAGGGAATATGGGAGAATGGCGGTACATGGAAGCCTCATATTCGCCCAGGCCTGGGCATGATTGGTTACTTACATTAGAAGGTTAGAGGCGTTATTTGATCATTCTTACAAAATAAAGAAATATACATCTGCTGTTAAGCATATGCATCTTTGCGCAACGATTTCCTGACAGTTTATGTGTATCTTTGAGCGGATTCTCCGAGATCATGCGTTGTTGCTAGTACCTCCTTGAATCCTCACATGCCAAAGAGAGTAACCCCAAAGCTGAAAAACGCCCAAGGGTCGAAGATGTGAATAAAGCATTGGTCATGCGGTATACACATAGATTGTGAATGATATCGAGGTGAGGACGTTTTAGAATCGAAACCCCCAACCCTCAAACAGAGTCGCAGTCGCAACAGCAGCAAATAGGAGCCATACTGGCACTTGGTTCTTCAGTTTGTGGAGGATGCGCCAGGTGTCGTTGATACCATATCGTGAACCCGAATAACCTGCTGTCGACGGTGTATAATGCGCTCATAGTAAGTGATATTGAATACAAAGAAGTGACTTTCTTCCAGGCAATCGTCCGTTGAAATATCCTTGAAATATATACTGTACCTCAGCATTTCGTTCTCTGGCCCTTGATGGAGGTGGATATCTTGCTGTTAAGCAAACATGTAAACGCTGACCTGAAGAATTCGCCTTTGAGCGGATAGCACCCGATGGATGCAAAGATTATGCAGAAAGAATTACCATGAATTTCTCTCTGCGCAACACAGACATCTCTGGTGTGTATCGTTCTGCAAAAGCGCGGCCATTTCGAGAAGCCATTGGACGAAGATTCCGCGTTTTCCTACACCAATGCGCCATTGATAATACCCTCAACCCCAGCTTTGGTGCGCTTTTGTCACCCATCTTCATCACAATCGTTGAAACAAGTCACCCGGTCGATGTTCAGGCTCCACAGAGCGAGGGCGAGTCATAAAGTACTTCTGAGATTGTGGATTGGCAGAATATCTTATAAGCACGTAAGCTTCTAACGTATGCTTGTAAAAGAATGTCAGATCGAGCAAGATGGAGGGTTTAGGTTGTCGTTCGTTTCGTTCCTACAGCTGCCGAAGGATGGAGATTGGGGAGAATTATTAACTGTTCTATAGAGATTACAGAAGAGCTTCTCAGTATCTCGATGCAGAAGCCATTAACTTATTCCCCTGGCCGATATTGGCGGCATTTTCCACTTGAAGCACGCAGCTCTTGCAGCCGTGTAAAGATACATCCACGACCCCATCCACAACCAGAAACATGATCATTGAAGCCGGTCGCAAGGTCAAGGTATGAAGAAATAATCACCACCTCAGCGCTTAGATAAAACAATCTGAGAAGCTTGGGAATTGCGAATGGCATTTTTCTCCCTTGATCGGTTGACAAGTCAGCGTGGAATATTCTGGTGATGCTTGCTGTTCCCCATGGAACCTGTTATACACATATCAGACTGCCGAGAAGCACTAGCCTAGTAGAGGCATGCTAAGGTCATACCTACATTAAAGCGATATCTCGACGCAGACTTTGGACAAGGCCGATCTCTGCTGGCTACAGGGCCAAAGCTACTGGCTGATCTTTAGCAAATGCCACAGCACACAAGCAACATTCCTCGAGAAGCAGAAGGCAAAGTAGATCCGTGGCCTATTTTGTCTTCACTTCAGGCACGGTCGGGGCGCCAAGGAAGATTCTCACACATCAGCTCGAGTTGCAAGTACCGACGAACCACTCTTGGTCTCATCCGCACACTTCGGCCGGTAGACATTGCCTCGTATGAAACCCCGACATTCGGAGGCGATCAGACATTTCCGGCTGACTTCATGCTCTGAGTTGGGAGCGTTGAGAATATCTTTAATGTCTGTGAACCCAGAATGCATTGTTATCTGCTGCTACAGTCATACTAAGATGCCCTTTCCGGGTGGGAAGCTCCAATCTGCAGTTTTAGGCATGCTTCTAGGGCCCGTCGCCTGAATTGTAGTCCCTGATGACATGTCAAGTCTGATGCCCTTTGGCGCAGTCGGCGAGGTCATCATTGCGGGTCTCATCGTGCTATCTTCGCGATCAGAATTGCGCCAGGGCGTCATTTGTCCAAGATCTGCCCGGGTTCAGCCCTGGCAGATGTGGATCGGACTACAAGAACGTTGATCTAGTTCGGTATCGTGTAAAGGGAGCCCATCATGGGCTGGAAGCATAAGCAGACAAGACGTGCCACTGAATCCGTTGGCATTGAACTCTTAAGGAATCGTGTATCCCCAAAGTTTGACAGCCCCGAACAGCATTACGGCTTATCGGAGTTACCGAAGTTACTAGAAATGACATTACCTTATGAAACAATCTGCTGTTCCCTATGGATCTGCTCCACAAGTAACTCGATATCAGGACCAAGTTTCTAATGACAGTGAAGAAACGTCTTTAGGTGGATCTGGCACATGTGTACTGTCCACAGCTTCGGAATTTGAAGATGAAATATGAAGCAGAATACCAAGTTATATAATCCCTACTCACTGGCTCAACGTGACAAGTTGCCAACCAACACTTCTGGACCTCTGACCAGAAAGACAACTCGACTGGCTCTATCCAGCCACATGCCTTCTGTTGGTCAACTCGACTCGACAACCCAAGCAGGTCAGATCATGCTACTACTAAAGAGGAGCTGGTAATTCAGACTATCTAGGCCATGTTGTCAATATTGAGCCTGATATAGGTAAAGTTTATGAAAGCCTTTTGTGTCTTGGCAGAGACTTCATTGCCGCCATGCAAGTCTTGTATATTACAGCTTCGTCATCCTGAAAATAAGATAAGCCGCCGAATTATTGAGGTCTCGGGGGCGCATTATATAGTACTTGAAGCTGAGACAGCGGCACTGCAGATGGTTGTATCAGGCGAGCCATTTGAGCTCAGCCAAATCGAACAGGTCTTCCTTAGATTCCTTCCATCAGAATCCTCATGTTAGATTTTATTCATGGTCACTGTTAAAACCAGTCACTACTGTCAGCTATCAACAGATCAATGAGGCTCCTTATATACTCTTGGAAACTCACCCCGAGCTAGGAGCTCGTTTCTCAAAAGGACAATACGACCAGCGGCAAAATTACGTTCCACAGAATGTCACTGACTCTTGTCTTCTTCAATTGAACGTGTGCCGAGACGACGCTGGCATGTCTTCTGCTATTTCCCCCTGCTGCAATGCTCTCGACATCACGGATGGTCCCCCTCTGGCAAGCGCTCCCATCCGCAACCTCGTAGAGCAGAGAAATTTACTCGCAATTCACCATCTCTGTGTTGGCATGGTATCACAGAGTCATGCTTTAAGACCTTGAGGCTCTGTTGAGAACCAGACCTGATGCCTCGGATTCTTTGCCTCCCCCTCTCTCGTCATTCTGTAAGTAGTGTAGCTTATAAGAAAAGAACCTATAATTGAATCTCTCCTACAGCAAGAAGGAGGGTTGTAATGTTTAACTGTCAGTGTGGATATACTGGGGAAGGACAGCTTCAATGCCTCAAGACACGATGGGTCAGAATTTCGCACTAAGCCCTGAAGCAACATCAGCCACTTTTGTGTTCACCAGGCATTCGCTCTTCTTCCAGGGCAAGCTGGGAAAAGGCGCAACTGTATGTTCCAGTCCCTAATTGAGGACCCGTCAATTTTTGCGGACATGGATGTTCTCATACCCTTCTTCGGAAGGAGAGTTCAAAGCGTAGGTATTCCTGTGGGCATCGGGATTCTCGTCGTTGCGATTGTAGCGGGGAGAGGGAGCGATTTGAATGTCCTATGGAAAGGGGTGAGCCCCAAGAGAGAAAAGGAGTGATGCAGCTGAAAGTTGTGCTATATATTGCGCCTGGCATTTACCGTTGAAAGCGATCGCTCGTGTTGTATTGACAGTACTAACTGGCACGAATCAGTGAAGAGGTACGGAGACGCACCTGGCAACTGAACAAACTAACCAAACTAACCAAGCAAGTGCATCGATGATAGAACCCGTACTCGCCGCGGATGCGTGGGCGGCGCCACTAGCTGCGACGTGGGGGATTATGGAAGGCTCCGGGACATCAAGTTATTCCAGCGTTGAACGACGACCACGCCTGTAACTACGGTCATGAACAGATAGAACTGGAGGGATCATATATGACGGGCCGTAAGGAAGGGCGAGGGTAACGTCTTTATATATTAAGCGCCAAGCAGACTGAACATGTAAACCAAGCAGTTATACGTAGTATTGTCTGTCATGGTGAGCAACAGTGAAGAACGTTCTCACGAGATCTGCGATCCTACGATCCTTATTCTCTAAGCATTTGCCACCCCCAATTACTTATTATAATGCGATGATACTCGCTTATGCTTGCGACCGAAAAAAGACAACGATAACGATGATTCAGGTGGAGGAGGTGGTGACCGAGTCGGTGATTTTGGTCATTCAACTGCTGGCCGACTCTGAGCTCCAAGTCCGGTGCGACGTTGCGTGGTCAATTCAAATGGCCACTCGGTAGAAGCGAGATGTACACGCGCACACCAAAACAAGACGAGCTTTCAGCAGGGGAAATCTCTCTGCCCCATCCAAAGACCAGCTAGGCGATGACATGCTAGCGGCGGTTGCACGACATGGGTTGGTGTCCTGGGCTCGAGCGCAATTCACACTATTTTCTCGGATATCCGTAGGTTCGATCGTCTCGATAGCTCTTCGTGCGGTGTCAGTAGATCAAGATTCGAAAGGGGATCTGAAATATCGGTTGGTACAGACGTTGACCGGGAAGTAGCGGGCGACTCTGGCGCATGTATAGGAGACATATATTGAGAATCCAACAAGCGATGGAAATCGACTCCTGTCTCAGGTGGCGGGCCTTGACCAAAGCGAATTCGTTTCCGAGGCATACCCCAAGATAAGGTCCGAGGATCTCCTGGTCATAAGACGGAATCAAGGACCGACGAGACACGGCGCAGCGGCGGATCAAGAGGGTGACACCGTGGATAATAGAATCCGCGGCTTGGGTAAGTGTCGTTGTGGGAGGAGAATACGAAACGTGCCGAGGACTTGGTCTGTTGGGACGTAGGTTGAGGAGGTCGCGCTCGATAAGGCTGCACCCGGTTCTGACAACAGTGGCTTCCTGTTACACAATTGAAAGGCTGGCTGAAACAGTAGGTCCGTGAAAGAGTATAATATTCATCGATTCGGCTCGTGTGTGCGCGCGAGAGCATCGATGGGGATCAGCATCGTAAAGCCGTGGCGATGGCGTATGAGAGGGGTATGCAATAGCTTGATACTAGAGGTAACGAGATCTTAGGTCCGGGTGAGAGCAGTGAGTAGCAAGATGCGGTGTCGCTCGCGATGATGAGCAGTTTGTTGGTTCATGGATGGTGATTGAAGCCAGTTTGGGCTGACCCCTCTGTCGTGAAGGAGCATTGAGCTGGGGTACCTGGGGAAGGTTGGCGCTAAAGTTTAGCGGTGGGAAATAAGGTTAGTGGATACGGGCACTGTAGATCTGGCCGTGGAGGAATGGATTCTTACTGGCTTCTTCGTCTAACCAAAACAGGAAAGGCCCAGATTCGAAATCACAGCCAACCTCGACTTTTCTGCCACTGGAACAACAGCTCCAGTCAACAAAGAATTAATATTAATATATTTTTCACGACGCCTCGATATTAAAATAGGGAATTCAGGGAACAGGGTTCGAATTTATCTTCAATCAGAAGGTCGCATAAAGCTCTTGCTTACAAGGACAACTGCAGTCAGTGCCTTGGCTGCTGAAGAAACATGCACTAGTCTTCGATGATCTTCGAGCTAAAATGACAGGCCAAAAGTCTGGAATCACCTAGCCCTACTAGCTATACCACCAACTTTAATATATTACTTTGCTTAGCAATTAAATAGTAATTAATTATTAAAATAGCTTTATTTATATATTATTAAATAGCCCTAAGTCTAGAGATTAATATTTTATATACTAACTGCATACCTATTTATATATATAAAGTCTCTTAGTAGCTAAAGTTATTAGCTTTAAAATTAATTAGTTAGGTAAGGCTTCCTATACTTCTTAGATCTATTTAATTAGTAACTTCCTATAAGCCTTACTTTTACCTAGTTTAATAAATTTAAGGTAAATTCTTTATAATTTAGCCTTTAAGGCCTTCTAGATATATTTAATTAGATTTAAATTAGAGGAATATATAGGCTATTTAATTAGAATAAGCCTATATAATAGCAGCCAGTCTATTAAAGCTTTAGTAATATATATATAAGCATTATCTTATTAAAAATCGCTAAATTTATTAATAAAAGGAAGAAGACCTTCTATAAGGGCTTTATAATAAGACTAGCTAGAATAACCTCCTTTTTTAACTATCTTATCCCTTATTATAAGGATAAGGTAGGTCCTCTTACTTCTAGTAATCCCTCCCTAGAATATAATTAACTAATAAGCTTTTCTATAAGATTATATATTAATTAAGTCCTTATA